>CM046947.1:98292407-98892407 GCA_025698515.1 Gossypium sturtianum
GACCCCAACAAAAAGTCAAAGAATACACACTCGTAAGCATGAAACAACCATTTGTGAGTAGTGGCCACAAACTTGATTATTATAATGAAATGTTGTTATAGAGGATAGTTATTATAGAGATGGCTAACTGTTAAAGACCCACATGTGTGAAAACTGATATTAGAACAATTTAAAACTGCTCTAATTACGAATACAGCCCCTTTTACGAAACTTAAAAGTTTATCTTTCTATTTTAATTTGTTAGAATTTAATCCTCGTGTTTTACAAAAAGTGAAAGTTAGTCCAACCATTGGTAAATACTTAAAATTGAATTGTTAAATTTTGCAAATTTGTTGCATATAAATGTTAAGTCTTGGTTAGTCCAATTTTCTTTGCTTTTCCTAAAGATTTCCTTTTGCCATCTCGTGCCTTTGTCTTGCCGTGGTTCTATCTTTGGTGTTAGTTGTACGTATTGTAGAGGTTTGGTAAGGTCTCGTATATCTTGTTGTTAGTATGTCGTTGTTTTATTGCAAGGAAGTAGGTTTATGGACTAATTGATTTGATCCTGTTAGAGGAAGATTGTGAGGAGTGCAATTTACCATTAGTGAATTAGGAGACCTGTAGGGCTGCAATATTGATTGGGTAAGTGATCAAATGTTTGTGTTAGTGGTTGATTAGTGTTGTTAAGGCCAAATGTTAACATTTGCAGCCGAGTTAGTGATTTGGAATTAGCATATCACTGATAATTCTCACATTCTTAATGTCATTTTAGGTTCTGGAATCCTTGTTGTTGTGTTGGCACCGAAAAACGACCAAATGTGTGCCTTCTATCTCGAAAATGAGCAAATGATGTGAAGCCAAAAAACTCATTATTAATGCCACACGACCATGTTCCATGCCGTGTGGGCTACACGGGTTGGGTCAAGCGAGCCATGTGGGCTATACGGGCGTGTGGACCTATTTTCAGTAAAAATTAGTTAGGGTCGTATTTGATGTGCACTTCGAGATTAGCCACTTCGTAGGGTCTGTTCTGTGCTATGTATGACCTTTATGTATGAAATTTGAAATTCTACTTCTGTATGTGCAACTTTTGAAAGTATGTTAGCATGTTTTGATGCATAAAGCATGTATGAAATGTGTGCATCTGGATATCTAGTTAGTAATTGCATATGCATTGAGGTGAGATAATAATGTGATGGAGGAAGTGTTGGCAGTTTAATGATCAGTCTTATCTGGTGGTTTAAACCACATATCTATCATGGTGGCTTGATCACATTTATCTTCTTTTAGTAGATTACCGCATAATTTATGGCAGCTTGATTGCACTATTCTGAAAAGTGACATACGCTCACTATTATGGTGTATGGGGTTGGATGGATATTTATTACCCTAATTGGTGTGTAGGGATGGACGAAGCTAGTGTGTAATGGATGGGGGTAGTATCTATATATGTATATGTAATTGTATCCGTATTTGTAACCGATCTATCTATCATATTGCATCGCGAGATATGTCATGCATTTGTAACTGTTCACACTATGAATTTTCCATTATTTTGTTATATGTTCTATTTATATGGGCTGAGTTACACACTGAGCTTGTAAGCTCACCCAATTATGTTTATCTTCTCATGTGATCAGTAAACTTAAGACTGGGCGGCTTGCGGGAAATCGGATTGATATTCTGGTAAATAAATAAGACGATTTACATTTTTTTTTAACTATTCTGGACATTTTAGACTTTTTGGACTATAAACTATTTTAGACTTAATTTCTCGTTTTGGTTGTTTTGTTAGACTTTAATATATTTTTATCCTAACTGCAAAGTTATATGTTTTCACAAATTAAAGTCATGGTTTTCAAAATTTAATACTCTAAAATTTCCGCTGCAAAACAAAGTAATCAATTAAACGATTTCCCATAAAATGAATAATTTAAAACTCGAATTTTCTAAAAACTAGAAAGAGGTTTGCGAAAACTAACTTTTTAAGATCACCTTATTTTGAAGAGTTACATTTGAGTTTTTAAACAAGTTCATGTAATTCCTCAAGATTCGACCATAACGTCCAGATTGGTTGTGGGGTGTTACAAACTATAAAACTATAGGGATTAAATTAGTAAATGAAAAAGATGGAAGCCCTTATGATAAACAATAAAATAGTAAAAGGGTTTATGTTGCAAATAAATCTTCCACTTATCTTCTAGATATAAAATATGTCAATTGTGAGTATTTTAACTATACCAAAAGAATTTTAATTTTTAAATATTTTTTTAGTTTGATGATATGTTTTAAGGAATGAATAAAATTTCATCTGCTGAAAAAAAAAAGGCATAATGACTTTTTTTTATCCTCAAATTTTACGAAATAAAGGTCATTTTAGTCCTGTTATTATTTTTTTTTCCTCTTTTAACTCTTAAATTTGCATTTTTTATTAAATCACCCAAAAATAAATAAAAAAAGTTAACGTTTGTTAATTTACTAACGTGGGATACACATGTATAACATGTTAGCATTGATTAATATTTAAATTTTAAAAAATATATTAAACTAAAAGCTGGCGTGTCATCCACGTGGCAATCTACTTGTATTCCGCATCAACAAAGTTAAAAAAAATTAACTTTTCCATCCATTTTTTGGTGATTTGACAAAAAAAAACACAAAATTAAGAGCTAAAAACGATGAAAAATTAAATGAAGGGCTAAAATAATTTTTTCGTAAAGTTAAAGGATCAAAAGAGTCATTATACGAAAAAATAAAAATTCCATTTTATAAAGCCGGTGCCAAGTGCCAACATGTACGACATTGTTAGGTGGCAGCACGGGCATCACGTGAATCAAATAGGCCATCACCCCTTCACCCTTGATAATGTATTTCAATATAAAAGGTGGGTATCAACATCAACAAGAAGAAAATTTGATCATAAGATATACTTAAATACTAATACTTAATTATTTTTTATAAAGTAGAATTCAAATTTTAGATTTTAAAAGTGATTACATGATTGAATGTTAGCTTTTAAAAGTAATTATATGAATAGTAATTTTTTTTGAATAATTTCATTACACGTTTTGATTATAGCTGTTCTTTTTTACACAATGTCTAGAACTATTCATAGCCTCACCTAACCTATAAATAAGAGGACAATACGCTTCAGCGCACTTGAACTCATGTCCTCCTGCATTGAGCCGATCAAGCTAAGACTTAATAGGCTTATAAGAATATTAATTAAAGTGTTGGTATAATGGTAAAAGTAAGGTAATTTCAATTCAATTTAATCCGATTCTTTGGATTTTTTAAATATTTTATGATAATTCGATTTATTCTTTGTTTTTTAAACTAATTTGGGGTTTGGAATTTTGGATTTATTTTGATAAAAATAAGTTTTGTTTATTGTTTTTGTGCCTTATTTGATAAAGTTTCAAATTTTTTTATAAATTTTTTTATTTAATTTTTAATTTTTAATTTTTCAAATAAATAAATTTATGACATATTTTTAAAGATAAATTTTACATAGAATTTTAAAGTTGTTTCACTATTTTAAAAATAATATATATGTATTTTACATTATAAAAAATTATAATTAATTATAAATTAAAAAAAAAAAAAAAGAGAGAGATGTGCATTGCTTTCCTTTTCTTTTCTTTTTTTTCTTGATGCCAAATTGAGAGTTAGGAACCTCGACAAACTCTTCCCCCATCCCTCATTAAAATAATAAAGTGATTACACGAATCAATTCAATTAAACCCAAATTCAGTAGTAACTCTTTTTTAATTTTAAAGTAAAATAGATTATATTCGAGTCCTCTTCAAGATTTGTTTTTGCGACTAAATTTTAGCTTGATTGACATTATTATTATTGTAACATCTTGAATGATATGAATCCATCTCGATAGGCTCGACTTGTCTTGGGTAGGACTTGGAAAATGATTTTTGTAATTCAAACTGAACCGAATTGGATCGAATTCAATTTAAATTAAAAAAAATATTTTTAGGTTAAAATTTATGGTTGGCTAACGTAAAAATGGAAACACCAAAAAATTCAAGATAGTTGAATGATTAAAAAAAAAACATAATTGGGAGACCATTTTGTAATTTTTGATAGTTGAGTGACCAAAAAAGAAAAAAAAAAACCATAATTGGATGACTATTAATGTAGTTTACCCAAAAAAACCCTCTCTTTTAATACAATATTAAAGGAAGGGGATGGGGGTAACACGATTCGAACTCGTGCCAAACGAGTGCCTGACAAGAACCCTCATCTTAGAAATTGAGTATTGATTAAAATAATAGCCCAAAGAAAGTATTGATTCAAATAATATGCATGATCAACATCTATACTATTTATTAAGTCATTGACTGAGTTGGTATCACCCTTAGCCGGGCCATCAACTCGGTCAAAAAATTACAAAAATATCCTTTCGTAATTAAAAAAGTTATATTATTCAAGGTTATTTGAGTCTTTTCATTTTAACAAAAATCAATTAAAGAATATGCATATGGTGAGATTTGAACCCATGTCAATTACATTACTAAAATTTTAATATTTTATACATTTTGGTTTTAATATGCACAATTTATTATCTTTATCAGTTGTATATCTATACTTACTATTTATTAAGCCCCTGACTGAGTTGGTGTCACCAACTCGGTCAAGAAATTACAAAAATATTCTTTCGTAATTAAAAAAGGTTATATTATTTAAGGGTACTTTAGTCTTTTCATTTTAACAAAACCAATTAAAAAATATGCATATGGTGGGATTTGAACCTCTGCCAATTCCAAAGCATTATTTTAATGTATTTTTATACATTTTGGTTTTAATATGCACAATATATTATTTTCATCAGTTGTATATCTATACTTACTATTTATTAAGCCCCTGGCTGAATTGGTGTTACCCTCAACCGAGTCACCAACTCAGTCAAAAAATTACGGAAATGTCCTTTCGTAATTAAAAAAAGTTATATTATTCAAGGGTATTTTAGTCTTTTCATTTTAGCAAAACCAATTAAAAAATATACATATGATGGAACTTGAACCCGTGCCAATTAAATTATTGAAACTTAAAATTTACCACTCAACTAAAACTTCTTCTTAATGCATTTTACACAATTTTTATTTTAATATGTACAATTTATTATCTTCGTCACTTGCATATATTAATAATATTGTTCATTGAGTTGATGCCACAAATCAACTCTACACCAACTGATAATTGATGACAAAACCATGATAAATAACTATCGTGCATTTAGTATTGTTTTATCTAATGAATTTATGTGTTCTTTTTTTGATACAATACCTAAAACTACCCATAGCCCCTCCCCAATCCTTAATTAGGAAGATAATGCGCTTCAGCGCACTCGAACCTATGTCTTCTCGCGCTGACAATAATACTGATATCAATAGAGCTAAGACTCAATCGGCCAGAAAAATGACATCTAATAACTTATTCCATGAGCTAAATAAATAAAGATTATATTTTTCTTCTCAAGTAATATAAGATTAAAATTTTAAAAGAAAGAATTGGTAGGTCATGACAGCATCTTATTTGCTATATTATTTTGGATTAATTGCACTCTGGGTTAGTGATTACTTTCAAGTGGAATTGCTATGTTCATGTTGTTTTTTATGTTTCAGAATTTAATTGTTAATTTATCTATTTTTAGTTAATTTTAGTTGTTTTTAGTGTTTAGTATGTTTTAATCTCATTTGAGCTTAATGTATAGGTTGAAAAGAGTTAGTAGCAACATTGCGAATTTGCTTATCGAGTTTGAAGAAATCAACAAATTATAGGAAATTACGACAACGTCGCGACGAATAAAAATTTGCGTCGCGACGGTTGTGTAAAATTTCTCGATTAATGAAAGACAATTTGGTCGTTTTTTAAATTCTGAAGACGACTTATAAATACTTCTTGTCAATTGCAAATCAAAGAGAGAAGGAAAATTTCACTTCATTCTTAGCTTTTATAAATTTGTAGAGAACTTTTGTAGTTTGAAGTAGCTATGCTTAGCGATTAGTGGTGTAAGATTAGATATTTGTGGGGTTAAACCCAAAGTAAGCAACTAATACGAATGAAAAACGAGAAAAAATTGGATATAAATATTTATGTAGAAAAATCTCTCTAAAGTGGGTAAAAAAAAACCAAAATGGAGTACAAGTTGGAGAAACAAATAAACTCGAACCCGAAATAATACAAAGTTCTTCCAAAAATTCCACAAACTCTAATAATTTTGTTGTTGAATCAAAATCTCTAGGATTGCTAAAAACCCTATTTATAGGCTAAAATTCGCGACTTAATTTCATTAGAATATCTTAAAGTTATTAGAGTTCGACTACGAAAAGATAACAGAGTTAAATTAGCAGAAAAAACCCAATTGAATAAGGAACACATCGCCATGTCATGACGTCACTATCGGCTCGTAAGGACATCACTTGTCACGTTGTCGAGACGTCGACTCTATTTCAGACGAAATACGAGTCACACTCCACAATATTTAATGTGTTGAGAGTGAATTAAAGCTAGGAAAATTAGAGATCAAACCCTAGTTGATTGTACCAATTAGAGAATAGTTATAGATTTTAAATTATAAACACTGAAACCATTTAAACACTACTTATTCATAGGGGTGTTCATAGTTTGGTTAAAACCGAATTGATTGACTAAATCGATCTAATTCGGTTAATCGGTCGATGGTCGAATTTAATACGGTCAGAAGTCGGTTAATGATTTTTTGAAATTTCGATTATCGGTTAATTTAATTTAAAATCAGGTAATTAAACAAAATAAATATATATAGTTTATATAATATATTTTTATATTGACAATGTATTTTTTGGACTATTATTTTTTTGTCAGCTTGAAATAAGTGATGTCTGACTAAATCAGTCGGTTGGATTAAGAACATATCGAGGTATTGGTTTAGAGAGTAATAAAAAATTGATTGATTCACAAACAGGTACAGATCAGTTGACTTGAGTTAAAAAACTAGTAGAACTAGATTTTATATTTATAATTTTTTTTTTATTTTAAATAATTTATTTACTTTAAACCGAATAGATCAATTAAATTGTTCAAACCGAAAATCAATAAACTGACCGATTTAACCATCAATCCGATTTCAGAAGGGAATTGTGAGTTGTAATAATTTTATAGTTAATAGGTTTCAATCCTGTTGTTGAATGTTTCCATCAAGAAAAAAATAAATTAAAAGGTACCTTTCCTTCTCAATTAATTATGCATATATGTTTCATACTTTTTGCTTACCACCACAAAGAAGGTTGTCCCTACTCAAAAGATATAATAATAATTATAATAATAAAATGATTAAAAAATTGAATTGGATTGATTGATTAAATTAACTACTAATTATATCGGTGATTCAATATAAGAAAAATTGGTTTAATCTTCGATTCGATTTTTTAGACAATCATTTATAATGGGTTTATTTGGTTAAAATATATTATTAGTCTTTATATTTTAATAAAATTTGAGATTTAATCCTTATATTTAAAATTTTAAAAATTTCAGTCAAATCATTAAAATTATATGTATTTTCTATCAAAAATTGTTAATTTGTCATGTTGATTAAGCTCTCCTCATGTGATGTGGCACATTATTGACGAAAAATAAACATGTTTAACTTGACAAATTTTGACAAAATCTACCAACGATGATAATGATTAGACTATAATTTTTAAATTTAAATTCTGTAAAAGTATAGGGACTAATAACATATTTTAACCTTAATTTCCTTTTAGCTAAAACTCATCATGTCATTGCATAAACTTCATAGCTCAATCATAGCTTTTAGTTGCTAAATCAAACTGGTTTAGGGTCAATTAACTTGCAAAATATATAGCTTGTATTACCTTATAAACAACTCTTAATGAAGAAGAAGTAGTTTGGCTATATTATCAAAGTTTAAAATCATTAAGTAGTGAGCCGATTGAGTATTAACTTTTGTTGGTATTGGTATTATTTTTAGTACATGAAGACGTGGATTCGAGCGTGCTGAAGCGCATTTATCCTCTTATTTAAGAATTGGAATGAATTATAGATAATATTAAACATTGTATCAACTTAAAAATTTTTGAATATTTTCACAATCGAATTAAATTTTTTTAAAAAAAATCATTAATTAGTTTGATATCACTACCTAATAAAAGAAACACACTCAATGGCAGGTCCTAATTCCCTTTCCAAGCTTTGATATGATTGACATTTTATCTGCCTTTAAAATATATGTAAGACAATTTAATGAGGCTTCTTGCCAAAGTCAAAATTAGAAATCATGATCTTACAATTCTTATTATTATTATTTAATAATTATGATGATGATGATGATGATGATGTGATGTTGCATATAATGGGTATTTAAATTGAAATCTCAAAGTTTCTCTTATCCAAACCCTATTATCTTTTACTTTTATAATATAATAAAGGGTAATTTATATTTTAGTCACTCAATTATGAAAAATTACAAAATAATCACTCCATTATTTAATTTTGTCTTTTTTATCACCTAACTCTCTTGAATTTTAGGTGTTTCCATTTTTACGTTAGCCAGATGGTGACCAAAAAAGACAATTAAATAGTTAGATAACCATTTTTGTAATTTTTTATAATTAGGTAGTAAAAGAAAACATAATTGGGTGACCTCTCTTGTAGTTTACCCTTTAATAAACAATAGGTTTTCTCAAATTTACTAACTTTGTATTTGTTTTATTAGTTTAGTATTAAACTTAGAAAATAATTTTCATGATATAATTTTAAAATGTCGTGTTATTACAATTTAACAATATTTTAAAATATTGGACAAAAGTGTAATGAAATCCAAGTGTTGGGACTTTGACTGCTACACATTCGAACAACAGATGTTTGACTTTTGATTTAATCTTGTTATTGCAACAAATGAAAAAATATGGACGTTGAAGATGGGATTAATTAGATTATCTTTCATTTTATTAACATACCACTACAAAAGCAACTTGATCAATGCTCATCTAATGTGTGTTACCTCATAGGATATCCTTAGTCTCTTTAAGATAAATCCGCTCTCCCAATATGATTCTATTTTATCGCACGGTAATCATTACATCTTCCTTCATGAAAAGTCAATTACTATCAAATAATAATGAAGTCATTCATCAAAAAGACGAACAACCCGTTGCCATGTTTACTTTTCATCTATCATGTAATGTCAAATAGAGGATATCATTTACCCGTGTCTTGGGCTATAAATTTCACTATTATGAATGATGGTACATACTGCAGAAGTCGTTTACCCAACTCACTAGCTTTCGATTTTTTATCTATTTAAACTTAGGCTTTTACTTACATCAAAGTAAACAAGTCACGCATGCATAGTTTGTCATCAACTCAAAAATAAGGTATATATGCCAGACTTTGAACGTCACAAGTGAATAAATCCATGAACGAAATCAAGATTTATTCTTCTTGGGTCCAATCCGATGTACTGTCAATCCAATTAGTCATATCTATGTATCTATTTTCTGGGAGTTATCCAGCCCGATGCCCAAGATAAAGCATCTCCCCAATTGGATTTGATAGACGACATATTAGCCTTTTAATCGATTTGCTCATTTCCAATTATTTCTATAACACCCCTTACCCGAGACCGTTGTCGGAGTCGAGCACGAGGCATTACTAGACTTAACTTTTAGTTCAGGGCATAAAAATTGAAACTGTCCATCTGCGTCATGTTGACTAAATTGACTATAACTCGAGTTACGAAACTCAAAATTTAGATCCGTAAATTTTTCCTGAAACTAGACTCATATATCTTCTTACTATAATTTTTCCAGAATTTTTCATGTGTCCAATTAGTACAGTTTATTCATTAAAGTTTCCCCTGTTTCACTGACCAACGGTTCTGACCTATCTTAACCTAAATTCAAATATCTCATTGTAAAGTTTTCATATGTTGTTCACACTTGTTTCTATTGAAAATAGACTCAATAAGGAATATAGACATATAAATTATAACTCATAATTCATTTTGTACAATTTTTAATTATTTTTATAAGTCAGAACAGGGGATCACGTGATCATTCTGAACCAGTCTCATTAAAATTCAAATATCACAGAATATAAAATTCCTTTGCCTATTATGTTTCTTTCACATAAAAATAGACACAATAATATTTAATTCTATATCTCATTCACTTTATAATTCCATTTCCCCTATTTTTGGTGATTTTTCAAAATCACGTCACTGCTGTTAACCAAAAACTGTTTCATTGCAAAATATGGTTAACTAGTTTATAACATCTTTACTCCATTTCATTTAAACTCTATACATGCCATATAAATCTTTAAATATAAAACAAAAGCTACCGGAAGTGATCTGGATAGTGAGCTTTGTTGTGATGATCCGATCTACCAACTTCCCTTTAATTCAATCTACATAAAAATATCAAACACACACAAGTAAGCTTATTGAAGCTTAGTAAGTTCATAGGTTTAAAAGCAATGCTTACCAAACATAATATTTCCAAACAATAACAAAACATTTACTAAAGTTCCCTGCCATTCACAACCATTGTTATAATATTTCACATAGTTGAGCTCAACATTAACAACTACTCAATCTCTTTCATTTGATTCACTTCTATTGTATTACTTATTATCAAATTAGGAAACGTCTTATGAATTTGAGTACGTCGTTGCTCAGTGCCGCGTTTCACAACTCAGTATAGTTTTCCTCAGTGAAATACCATACCTACATTTCACAACTCGGTATGGGAAATGCCATACCTACGTTTCTTAACTCAGTATGGTTAATACCATACCTACATTTCACAACTCAGTATGGATGATACCATACCTACATTTCACAACTCAGTATGGTTAATACCATACCTACGTTTCATACTTTTCCATGGATTAACCATGGTCTTTTCCGTCAATTCATCACATGTCACGATACGAACGTACTCAATCCTGCGTTTTTCCTAATTTGAATTACCACATTTATTCTTTTATTTTATCATAGTTTTCACAATCCAACAGCAAATTCATATTCAATGACACATTATATCATTCAACCATTCACAATAAAACATATAAATTCAACCATATGAACTTACCCGGCTGATTTGTAGATGATATTGAAATTTAGGGACTATTCTGCAACTTTTTCTTTTCCTCGTTCTTCTTTGGATTCTTGATCTATAATGTAAAATATTTTCACTCATTGGGATTTATTTCATTTCTATTTCACTTCATAATTTATGCTCTTCAATTTTTGAAATTGCACTTTTACCCCAAAATTTACTATTTTTACAATTTAGTCCCTGCTCAATTCACCAATCAATTGAACTGATTTTTCTCAATTAATAGTTTATTTTATCATTCTAAACTATTTCACAACCTTTGATATTCTGAATTTCAACACCAACCTCTAATTCATAACTTTTTCACAACTAGGTCCTAAATACCATTTTCTATCAAAATCACTTAATAAAACCACCTTAATATGAAATTAGAATTTAAATTTCACAATAATTTATCATAAACTTCCATTACCCATCCAGGGTAACTTTTAATTTCACCCATCAAATCAAAAACTAATGAATTCTATAAGTGGACCTAGTTGTAAAAGTCATAAAAACACAAAAATTATCAAGAAAAAGCAAGAAATAAACTCACATGATGTGAAAATATGAAAAACCAGCTTTCTCCAGACCTCCTATGGCGTTTTGGCTGAGAAAATATGAAGATATCTCTAGATCTTTCAATTTTATCTTTATTATACATGTTAAAATTATTAAATTTTTAATTTTGCCCTTAGTTCCCTTATTTTCTGATGATTTTCTTTCCCTTGCCGCCCAACCTTTTCACCTTTAGGCTTAATTGCCCTTTAAATACTCTTTATTTTAACACTTGAGCTATCTAATCCTTCTAGCAAATTTTGCATTTGTTACAATTTAGTCCTTTTTATTTAATTTACTACCCAAATGTTTAAATTTCTCAACCAAACTTTAATACTAACTTAATAACACTCCATAAATATTTCTAAAAATATTTATGGCTCGGTTTTCAAATTTGAGGTCTCAATACCTCGTTTTTGACCTATTTGACCTAATAAATTATTTTAATTCACCAAATTCACCAATTCACAAATTCTTCTAAATTCTTACTTGACTCATAAATATTAAATTACTATCTTGTTCAATCTTACTTGTCGGATTTAGTGATCTCAAATTACCGTTTCCGACACCACTGAAAATTAGGCCGTTACAACTCTCCCCCCTTTAAAAATTTCGTCCTCGAAATTTGTTACCTGAAAATAGATTTGGATACTGTGATCTCATTGACTCCTCTGTTTCCCAGGTTGCCTCATCCATACCATGTCGATGCCATAATACTTTAATCAATGGTATTTTTTTGTTCCGCAATTCTTTAACTTCACGAGCCAAAATCTTCATTGGTTCTTCTGAATAAGTCATATCTGGTTGAAGCTCAATTTCAGTATGAGGAATTACATGTGAAGGATCTGACCTATACCGTCTTAGCATAGACACATGAAATACATTGTGAATCTTTTCAAGTTCCGGAGGTAAAGCCAACCGATAAGCAACAGGACCGACCCTTTCCACAATTTCATATGGCCCTATAAATCTAGGACTCAATTTTCCTTTTCTCGCCAAACCGTAACACCTTCTTCCACGGTGAAACTTTTAAAAATACTCGATCACTTTTTGCATATTCTATGTCTCTTACGTTTCAAATCGCATATGACTTTCGACTTCGATCATGCCTTTTAGACTGTCAGAAGTCATATGCAGATTTGAAACGAAGAGACATAGAATATGCAGTGGGTGATCGAGTATTTTTAATATTTATGGCTCGGTTTTCAAATTTGAGGTCTCAATACCTCGTTTTTGACCTATTTGACCGAATAAATTATTTTAATTCACCAAATTCACAAATTCACAAATTCTTCTAAATTCTTACTTGACTCATAAATATTAAATTACTATCTTGTTCAATCTTACTTGTCGGATTTAGTGATCTCAAATCACCGTTTCCGACACCACTGAAAATTAGGCCGTTACAATTTCCAATTAGACTAAGGGCATGTTTAGGTCCGTCTACTAATACAAGTTGTCTTTCAGTATTACGATTCGACCATGTAATATCACTTAGTATTAGTTTAAACATTAGACAACCAGTGAACCAATATTTACTTTTATTTTGCGTTGCATGCAAAAATCATGTCAGGACAATATATAAATGGTACTAATGAAAATCATGAATAATTTTATTAAACCAATATGTTCGAAAAAAATTACAAGTATATATAGGTGAAAATACTACACTTATAGTACCATATCTAATAGTTTAACTTTTAATTTAATCTCTTCATTGCAGCAAATGAAAAAATATGGACATTCAAGATGAGATTAATGAATAAATATGTTCATCCTTATCCGTATCATTATTTCTTGAAAGAGTTTTGAAGATGTTGGAAGACTTGTTTATGGAAAACTGATTGAATTATTAAAAATTTAACAACACTAACATGACAATTCGCATGGAAGTGCACGCGTACTTTATTGTTAACGTGGATAATTTAAAATATATATTAATAAGATTTATGGAAATTTTTAATATTTTTAAAAAAAATTATAAATTACACTTAGATTGCCATACAAACTGTCGTATCAATATTATTAAAATTTTAATGATCCAATTAACTTATTGTTAAAAATAACCGCCTAAATTTTAAAAATTAAAGGCAAAAATAATTATAAAAAAAGAATTAAGAGCAAAATTACACTAAAAATAAACATTAAAAACAAACTTTATTAATAATGATAATTATTTGATGCAAAAGTGTTTACCATGGTGGAGTATATAGAGGTGTACATGGGCCGGGCCGGGCCCAATTAAAATTTTAGGCCCGTTTTGTAGGCCAGGCCCGGCCCGGCCCTAAAAAATTGCCCAAGCCCGGCCCGACATGGAATTGGTAAGCCCGAGCCCGGCCCGGCCCGTATTATTTTTTTATTTTATTAAATACAAAATAAAAAATAATGAATCAAATACATTTAAAGAAAATAGATGCTTATTTTCTACTTTGAATCTCATAATGATACTATTCTACCATTTAATTTTCTACTTTACGAAAATAGATGCTTAATTTGTTTAGCTTAATTTATTAATAAATTTTTCATATTCTCAAAAATTCAATTTTAAAGAAATTAAATATGGAATAAAATAAACACATGTTCTAAAGTTAAAATTTTATTAATAAAAAAATAAAAAATAATACTAAAATATTTCGGGCCGGGCCTGAGCCAAAAAAATTATACCCGAGGCCCGGCCCGTTTTTTAAACGGGCCTTATTTTTTTTGCCCAAACCCATTTTTCGGGCCTATATTTTTACCCGAACACTCCCATTTTTCGGGCGGACCTTCGGGCCGGGCCGGGTAGCCCGGCCCATGTACAGCTCTAGGAGTATATACCACATGCATGCATAAACAACCATGAATAGATCCAAAATATTCTGTGCTGGAATTGGGTCCTAGCATCAATGCTGTCCATGTATTTGCCATCATTTACCAGTCTCCATAAGCATCGATATTGTTTGAATCGAACCAAATTGATAAATCAGATAGTTAAATAAAAAATTAATCGAGATATTAATTTAGAAAACTAAAAAATTAATTGATTCGTAAATCAATATATATAGATCGAATCGAATTAATTAATTTTTTTAAAATTTTGAATAATTACAAATAAATTAAAAATCAATAATGTGACCAATCACCAAAACTTTAAACTGAATCCTAGCCTAGGCCTAGCTTCTTAACTCTTTGAAGAACCTAAAAGAATCCATTATTGAACTCATGTTCTTGTCACGTGTCCACCCATATCCCTTCATGAATGTCTGGAAAATGTTGTGTTGGAATAATAATGGTCCAAACCACACATGTTTTGATTTTTCAAGTTGGTTCCTTTAATCCGTAAAAGTTCTGGGTTTAGTCTTTATATTTTATTTCAATCAATTTTAGTCTTTATATTTTTTAATTTAATCGATTTTAATCCTTGTACTTTTTGAATTTTGAAATTTTATTCCTGACTCAAACTGTAGCTGTTAAATTCATTTGGTTAAAATCAATTACTAATCCTATACTGCACGTACATTTGTAGATTTAGTATATATATTCCCAAGTTGAATCATTTCAAGTCCCTATTCTTTTTCGAATTTTATTTTTCAATATTAACGCAAACGACAGTCGTTAATCTATTAATTAGATTTTTAGTGAGTACTACGTGAAAATAACAAGCTAACATGGTATTAGACATATGATAATATGTTTGTCCCATCAGATTTTCGAAATAACAGAACTTAATGTGTCGAATAATTATCATTTGATGATGACTGAAATTTTCAATTTTGAAAAGTACAAAATATAAGTCATAGGTTTTATTTTTATTTTATTTTGACAGCCTAATATTCTCCTCTAAGGCACTTTGTTTCTTAGAACATGTCATTTTGTTATTACACATTCAGTTTTTGTCTTGTCTGAAGCTTTCCTCATCTCCACCATTATTCACATCTCCTCTCTTAATTTTTAACTTAATTTAGTATTATATTTAATTTAAAGATTTAATTTATTTATATTTATATTAACTCGTCGATGGAGTAGATGTCACGAGTCACAGAAGCATCATCTTAATTAGAAAGTTACTAAGATATCCCTATACAAAGTCAATTATATTATTTTAAGGGTGATTATCTTTTTTATATTTTAAAAATAAATAGAAAAAACTAAATCATAATAAGATTTGAATTTTACCATTTCAACCGCAATATTATTTAATTTTTGTATGAACTTTTATTAAATATATTGTTACATATTTTTTTTCTCTCACGTCGTGAGTGTATCATAATTTAATATACATTCATTTCAAATTTTAACTTTCAAAATTACTATGGTTAAATTTAGGCATAATGACAGTTTTTCATTTAATTTTCCATCTCTTTTAGTCTTTGAACTTGTATTTTTTGTCAAATCACCTTAAAATAGATGGAAAAGTTAACATTTGTTAACTTTGTTGATGTGGCATATATGTGGAAAGTCCGTGGATGACATGTCAGCATTTAATTAATTTTTAAAAATTTTAAAAATATCTTTTAATGATTTTATATTTTTAAAAATTGCTTTTATATTTTTTTGAATTTTTAAATTTTTTTTAAAAATTAATTAGATGCTGACATATCATCCACGTGACAATTCATGTGTATGCAACGTCAGCAAAGTTAAAAAACGTTAACCTTTTTTTTATTCATTTTGGGTTGATTTGACAAAGAAGCAAGTTTAAGAGGGAAATACGAAAAATTAAATAGAACACTAAAATAATTTTTTTTAAAGTTGAAAGACTAAATAAATAATTATACCTTAAATTTATTCCTACATAATTTCAAGTAAAGAAAATAAAGACAATTATTTAATGGTTAAAATATCCCTACATTATGTGTAAGTTTTTCATATATTGCTTGTACTCTAATTTTGTTTTTTATATTTTAAAATTTTAATCTTAATTAAATTATCGTTAAATTCATTAAATTAAAATTTTTATTTTCAAATGTCATATGATAAATATATTATTATATGTGTAATGTTAATTCACAAAAAAAGTCATATCATTTTAGTCAATGAATTTAACTGTTACTATTCGAGTCAAGACTGAAATTTTAAAATTCAAAAGTATAGGGACTAATAGCAAAATTAAACCTTACTAATTTAACCATATTTAGTTTAAGTGATTAATGTGGAAATATTACTTTATCATAGGTGTTAACTTTCTTTGTTAATAAAAACTTAAGAAATGGCCGATTGAGTCTTAACTCGATTAGCATTGATATTGTTGCTAATGCAAGAGGACGTGGGTTCAAGTACGCTAAAACGCATTATTTTTCAATTTTAGGGTTTGGAAAGGGTTATGGATAGTTTTAGGCATCGAATAAAAAAGAGCAGATGTAATAAAAACGATTAGTAGTGAAATTAAAAAAAAAACAATAAATGTGCCCAAAAAAACTTAACAATTTCCTATAATAAATCAAATCAAACATGAAATCAACTTTGTTTCTTTGTCCAAAAATGGAAAAAAAAAAAACATTTATATTTTAGAGTGCATTATTGAAGAATCAACTACACCTAGCACTAGCACCAGCACCAGCACTAGGGGAATCGTTAAAATGTCAATGAATTTACAACTAGGATTCAAATAATGTACTACCAACCCTTATTTAGACTGTGGACTGGACCAAATCAAACAAATAAAATACTTTAAAAGTGTTAATGCATTTTTTTATCCCGGTTAGTCCCTAAACATGATAATCGTTATCACGTTTGAGTATGATTTTTTTTCAAATTAATCCTTGAATTTGACAACTGTACCCACGTTAGAATCTAAACTTTGAGTTAATTCCTATAATTTCATTTCTAAGAATTTAATTTATTTACTTTCAATTGTTCGTACCGTTAAATTGTCTTTATTTGATCTGTTGGCGTGACATTTTGAAATAAAAAAAAAATACTCACATGCAAGGGCGAAGCCAGGGGGGCTGGCATGGGCCCCGGCCCCCTTTAAAATATAAAATTGCTATTTAGGCCCTTAAATTTTTTTAAAAATTTAAATTAGTAAAGGTAAAATTGCACTTTGGCCCCCTAAAATTATAAATATTTGATTTAATCCTTTAACAATTATAAAGATATAAATTATAAAAAATTAAAACTTCATCCGGCCCCCCTAAAAAATTGTTCTGGCTTCGCCCCTGCTCACATGATAGTAATGTAATTAAAAATATGACACGTTGTAATGAATTTGAATTTAACAAACTGATTTCAACAGTGTTAACAGTTGGGCTTGAATTTTAAATTTTGAAAAGTAGATGGAATAAATTCCTAGAAATAAAAGTACAAAGACTAAATCCAAATTTATGAAGAGTGTAGGGACTTATGACATTTTTTAACCAAAAAAAAATTCAAACCCCAAGTAGGAACAATTGACGAGTTCAAATATTAACTTAGATCAACAAAAATTTAAGCCTAAGAACAATTACCAAATCTAAGGACTAATTCAAGTACAAATATGAAAACAATAACTAAATTTAGGGGTAAAATGTGCATTAATCTAATTTAAAATTCAAAACACTACTTTTCTTGGAATGTCAGCTATATTAATATAAATTTAGTTATATGTAAGAAACTCAACATTTGAAGTTGCTGGGTCAACTCCACATACTTCCAAAAAGGGTTAATACACTTTTCGAGACTTCAACTTGACAATTATTTCCATATTAGGACCTTAACTTAGCAATTATTCTCATATCGAGGTTTAAATTTTTTCTGTCCAACTTTTTCAAAGAAATATAAGGGATTGACTTGTATAAAGAAAATTATCAAGGCCTAATGTGGGAACAATTTTCAAGTTCAAGGATTAATTTGGATTAAAAAAAGTTTAGGGACTAACTTGAAAAAAAACTCAGATTCTAATGTGAAAAAGTTCAGGCCCCAAAGGTAAATTAACCCACCTTAAAATTCAAAACACTAAATTTCTTGGAATGTCGGCTATATTATATATATATTATATGTAAGAAATTTAACAGTTGAAGTTGCTGGTTCATCTCCAAAAAAACTTCCCAAAACAGCATCATTTTTTTCCTCTTCTCTGCAATTTTTTTCAGCTGAAACAAATCTAGAAAAACCCAATTTGAAGATTACAAATTCAAATTATTAAGTCACACTTTCATTTTGTAAAAAGGTCTTTTCCTTTTATTCGTTTCATTTTTCTAGAAAGTTGAAGGTTTTGGATCTGAAATTTTGGGTCATTTTGACTTTGTTTGATTTGAGATAAGAATTGGGTTTTTGCTTTTGATTTAGATTTTTCAGTACTTTCAGAAGAAGAACAAAAAAAAATGAGTTGGAAAAGCAAAGGATTTGATCCAAATCCAAAATCTATGGTAACAAAAAAGTTGACTCTTTTGCTTTGCATTGGCTGTTTTTGTGCTGGAATGCTCTTTTCTGATAGGTAAATTCCTTCTAATTTTCATTTCTTGATTTGGTTCTAGCTTGTATTTGCAGTTTGATGAATTAGGTGATTGTAAATATTATATATATATATATATATAACACTTAGTGAAAGCAATAGCTGTTTTTCTATGTTTTAATTAGTTCCATGGACCATATTTTAAATCACTTTTTTACTAGGTTTATTGCTATATATTTGTGTATATTATTTTAGTGGCAATGATTATGAAAACTTTTGATGAATAATCATTAATTTTTAGGGATTTTCTTTTTGTTTTTACATTTAGATTTATATGTGCTATGTAATTAATGAACCCACTTTGTTTAATGGTGTGTAATGCTAAGATCTGCACTTCATATAGCATTATGAAGGTTTTCATGTCCTTGTTTTATGCTTCTTTCATGGTGGATTCAAAGTTTTAGCCATCATCAAGATCTTTCCGTATTCGCTTTCACGGTGAGGACTGGTTAATGTCCTCTGAAAATGGTGTTTAGTTAATGATATTCATTTGACATTTCATTTTGTTTACTGTCCTTATATCGAATTTGTTCAAGAATCAATGGATGTTCTCTGTCCCGAATCGAGAAGCTACCTTTATATCTTCAGTCATAGTTTCTTATATTCTTACCAATGTGAATGCCGAACTAATTAGATCTTTGGGGATATCAGAATGTGGACAGTGCCGGAGGCCGAGGATAAAACCATATCACGAGCAATGGGTGTTAAAGATGAAAGACTAAAGTTAATTTCAGAGGGTTGTGATCCGATACGAGTGAGTTTTTTATTCAAATACTCGATAATTTGGTCGCCTTTTGTTAAGTTCTTGTTAGCTTACACGATGGATTTATATTAACAGAAGGATGTGAAGCATGAATCAAAGGATATACTCAGTGAAGTTTCGAGGACTCATAATGCTATACAGTAAGTTCATATCCGTGCTTCGCCTTTTTACTTACCCCTTCGATTTCGTTGTGGAAGGTGTATTTTTTTTACGGATTATAAAAATGCAGAACGTTGGACAAAACAATATCGAATTTGGAGATGGAGTTAGCCGCTACAAGGGCAGTGCAAGAATCAATAATAAACGGTTCTCCCATTTCCGACGAACTGAAAATCCCCGAAACAAATGGGAAACGGAAATACTTAATGGTTGTAGGCATCAATACCGCTTTTAGTAGCAGAAAACGAAGAGATTCAGTTCGTGCTACTTGGATGCCTCAAGGAGAAGAAAGAAAGAAGCTTGAAGAGGAGAAGGGAATCGTAATGCGATTCGTAATCGGCCATAGGTATGTACTTTATCAAGTTCAAAGCTAAGTTTTGTGGACAGAAGCTTTATGAATCCTTTTGTTGTATAGTCAACTATTTCGATTGAATTGAATTCTCTTTAAACTTTTTTATCTGTCCAATCGATAGTGCTACCTCCGGGGGTATCCTCGATAGAGCTATTGAAGCAGAAGACCGAAAGCATGGGGACTTTCTGCGGCTGGTACTACCCTCAATCTTTCTCGTTTTCAGTTTTATGTATATATATCAGGAACAGCTATGTAGCCTTATTTTTTATTGTAAAAATTTTTTGTTCCGAGCAGGAGCACGTTGAGGGTTATCTCGAATTATCAGCCAAGACAAAGACATACTTCGCCACTGCTGCTGCTTTGTGGGATGCTGATTTCTATGTCAAAGTCGATGATGATGTGCATGTAAATATAGGTACATATACAACATTTTCTTCCCCATTCTCTTTTTTTCTTTCTTTCATGAGAACAGTCTTTTTAACCGGTAAACATTAAACCTAAAATGAATTGATTTTGGTTCAAACATATATAAACAAAATTTGCTTTTGCAGCAACACTTGGAGCAACTTTGGCTCGACATCGAACCAAGCCCCGGGTTTATATCGGTTGTATGAAATCCGGTCCCGTTCTTGCCCAAAAGTAAGTCCAAGGTCATGTTTCTAACAAAGAAGTTCGGAGTTATAACCTAAATTTATGTTTTCTCACTTTTATTCTTGTCCATGGATAGGGGAGTAAGATATCACGAACCCGAATATTGGAAATTCGGTGAGGAAGGAAACAAGTATTTCCGGCACGCAACGGGGCAACTATACGCCATCTCTAAAGATTTAGCTTCCTATATATCAATTAACCAGTAAGCTTTGCATCTTCTAAACAAAATGTTGTATCTTTGTGTTTGAAGTTCATTTGTGCTTATTACTCGTCTTTCTTTAACGATAATTTTCCAGGCATGTGCTGCATAAGTATGCCAATGAAGATGTTTCGTTGGGATCGTGGTTTATAGGGTTGGATGTCGAGCATATAGATGACCGAAGCCTATGCTGTGGCACCACAGGTAACATCCTAAACTAGATGCAGTACTTGTTTCCATCTGGTATTTGGAATCATCTTATCAAGGAACTTGTTATCGATAAGTGGTTCTCACCAGTCATATGGAGGCCCTTGTGTTAAGAGTTGAATTACATTTTATCCCCTCTACTCAAAATTTGGGCAAATTGGTCCTTTCACGGTAGATCAAAGAGCAAACAGATTCTTCTGTTAAAAAATTCATTTATTTCTACTATTAAAAGCTGGTCCTTATGCATCAGCATAAGATACATGTGGTATCTGGTTATTTCATAAGCTACGCCATTTTTTAACAGTAGAAATGAACGAAATTTTTAACAGATCGACCAGTTTTTGCTTATGTTTTGAGTAAATAGGGCAAAATGCAATCTGACTCCTAATACAGAGGTTTCCATGGTGCTTTTACCTAATATTTTCCATCACCGCCAATATTTTTAAACCTATGTTGCTCAGACGTTAATTTTTTCCCTTGAAATACTCGTGTTCAACACATGAATATAAGGATATGACCTGAAAGGATCATCCATAAACAAGGAAAAACTTAGAAACATTCAACCATACCTCTGTAAAATCTCACTCCCAAATCTGAGCAACATAGCTTTAAAAAGGCACCTAACATTAAAGCAATGCTTGGAGGTTCTATGATCTTAATTGTTCGGTAACATCCCCGGACTTCCTCCGGGGACTGTATGTGTATATGTGTGTGTGTGTGAAAAGACAAGAATAGATAATAAATACCATATGTTCAAGGAGTATGTTACAAAACCAGGATTTGGAAACAAAAAGATTGATGACGAAAAACATTTGCTGCAGATTGCGAGTGGAAGGCTCAAGCGGGCAACGCTTGTGTTGCTTCGTTCGATTGGACCTGCAGCGGGATATGCAGGTCTGTTGAGAGGATGAAAGACATTCACCGACGGTGTGGAGAAGGCAAGAATGCTTTGTGGAGTGAAGCTTAGTCAGTTTTCCTCCGAACTCCGGAGGAAGCAAAGTAAACAAAATAGCCATAGGAGCTTGTTTTTTTGGCCTTCATGAGAATGCATTGTAAAAAACAGTGAGGTGTGTAATTAAAAAATTCAATTCTTTAGGGGAGTTTTGTAAGTGTGAAAGGCAACTCCACAATAAGTGCCATTAGTTAAGCCATAAAGCTTTTGCTTCTTTTATATATATATATATATATATATACACACACACAATTAGTGGCTTTTTTTCATTATACTTTTTGACTGATATTTCTCCCTTTTTCATGATTGTGGGTGAAATTGAAGATGAAATGCTTCCATTTTGATGTCTTCATTTCTTCATCTTTAAGCATCACCATCTAAGAATATATATATATATATAAAGGGTTAGGTTAAATTATGAAAGTTAAATTCTACTCATAGCTCGGGTTTATTCTTATACTTTAATTTGATCAATTTTAGTCCTTGTAGTTTTCGAATTTTAAAATTTTAGTAGTTTGTTTGGTTAAATTCAATTATTATTCTTGTGTACTATACATACATTTGTAAATTTAATCCATATTATTCGATTGGATAATCCTAAGTTTTTATATATCATTACACGTATGGTAATATATTTGTCGAATTAAATTTTGAGAATAGCATAACTTAATATATTTAACAACTATTATTTGGTGAAGGCTAGAATCTTAAAATTTGAAATAGCGCGTAAATTAAAATTGATCAAATTAAAGTACAGAGACTAAATCCATAACTTTTACAATATACAGTTAGGGGTGTTCATAGTTCGATTAAAACCGAATTAACTGACCGAACTAATCTAATTCAGTTAATCGGTCAATGGTCGAATTTAGTTCGGTTAGAGGTCGGTTAATGATTTTTTGAAATTGCGGTTATTGATTAATTAAATTCGAAATCGGGTAATTAACTGAAATAAATAATATATAATATATATATAATATATTTTTTATATTAGCAATGCTTTTTTTGAACTATTATTTTTTTATATTAATCGAAATAAATAATATATTATATATAATATTTTTTTAACTATTAAAAAAAAAAGAAATGAACATTAACAATATATATTTTTTATATGTTTTATACTCTCTTTTTTTATTTCTTAAGGTATCTACTGGAGCGAGCCCAGTAACTTGTTCTATACTTTTTTTATATATATATTTTTTTTTATCAATTTGGTCTTTTTTTAGTCAAATTTGACCCTCAACCTTTTAAAAGAGTCAAATTTGACAATCGACTTTTTTATTAAAAAAAAAGTCAAAATGGTTTTCCTTTAACGAGATTACTAACTAAAATGTTAAAATTTTAAACATATCAACCTGCATGACAATTCACTTGTACTCCATGTTAATTATTTTCTGAATTTTATGAACTTTTTCTATATTTTTAATTTTAATTTTTATAATTTCTGAAATATTTGTTTATGTAAAATATAAGACAAATGATGTTATATTAGCATCACGTACACATAAACTGTCATGTAAATTGTCAAGCCAACAACGTTAAAAATTAATGTTTTAGTCATTATTTATATTAAAAAAGAAATATAACTCTTTTTCGAAAGATTAAGTTCAAATTTAACTTTTAAAAAATAACAACCCAATCGATAAAAAAAATATAAATATTAAAAATTAAAATTATTATTATACCAATAATATCTGATAAATACACTTGTACAAATCAGAATCAAGTTCACTCATCCTTATCTCATTCAAAGAGTATAAAAAAAACAGTAGTGGAATCAAACAATCATAGTCATTTTGCATCATCCATTAAAGTGAAAACAAATACCTACCAAACTATCATTACTTCCAAAAGGAAAGCACAGCCCCACTGGTTCTCACTCATCCCACTAACATATCAAACCTAACATCATTCATCCCACTATTTCAGACTGTATATTATCTTTCGATTTATGAATTTTGATGTTTATTAGTAATAATAAAAAATATATAAGTTTGTCCGAGTGTGTTGAAGCGCATTATCCTCTTCTTTATGGGTTAGAAAGGGGTTATGAGTAGCTTTAAACATTGTGTCAAAAAAAGCAAATACGACCAAAACCTATAACGAGATTGTTCAAAAAAAATATAATTATTATCTTCCGATTTATGAATTTCGAGACTTATGAGTAGTAGTAAGAAATGTATAAGAAAAAGGAAAATGTTTAAAGCCTAATAAAAACGATTTTTACATTACACTTCAGGAAGAAAGGATGTCAAAACCAATACTCGGATCTTAAACTTTAAGTTACCAACACAAAATTTTAACAACTCATTTATCTTAATTATTTTTTCGATTGCATCATCCCATTTAATCAGTTGATTAAACTGAATGAATAAATTGAACCGAAAATAATGAAAAATTCAATCGATCTGCTTCTGATTAGATTGTTTCAACTATAACTCCTTACCACTCGATTCAACAAGCATAAATACAAATCTTGAACGTTGATTCAACAAACAATCCAAAAGCTCCCCTTTCATACCATAATACAGTCTATAAACCCCATATCTATCCCCCACCACTTGTTCACTTCACCATTCAACAAAACCATTCCATTTTCTTCTCTATCTTAAACCTTGTTGCTTTGTTGCAAAAGATGAGTAACAACAACATTGCAGAAAGCTCAAACACCCAAAACCCAATCCTCAAATTGCTAGATTGTTCCCTTAGGGTTTCAGTGATTCCACTAAGTGTTGCAACCATTTGGTTAACTGTAACTAACAAGCAAGACAACAGCATCTACGGAGATGTCAAATTCAACAATCTTTTGGGTCTCAAGTAAGTCATCTTACCAACTTCTTTATAGTATCGGTTGAGTCTTGACTCGGTATTAACTTCTTTACTAAGTTGACATAGTAACGAGGATGACATGAGTTTAAACGCGTTTTTCCTCTTATTTAAAGATTAGTAAAGGGTTATGAGTCGAGAATTAGACAAAAATCAACTTCTATACAATGTTGATTGAGCCTTAGCTCATTTGACACCCTTGCTATTGCAACAACGAGGAAGACATAGATTCGAACGCTCTTAAATACGTTTTTCCTCTAATTTAAAGATCGGAAAGAGATTATAAATAATAAAGTGTTAAGATTCTTATATATTTATTTATTTATATTTTAGATAAATAAAAAGTATTGAAATTTGATTCGCAGATACATGGTTTGCACCAGCGCCATATGTGCTGCTTATGCTTTATTTGCTGCCATTGCCTCTTGGATCAGATATTTTGTCACTAAAGCTTGGCTCTTCTTTGTCTCTGATCAGGTTTTTCAATCTTTACCTTAATTTTCATGCATGATTCTTTGTCTCTAACTTTTTTTTTATTTAAAATTTTCAAATCCAATTATTAACTTTGTTAGTATTTTCTGTCGAAATATGTCAACTTGGCATATTTATCAAACTACTCTCGTGTATGCCGATGCGAATGATTGACAAATTCTGACAGAAATTACAAACAACGATAATGATTGGGCTTAAATCGAAAAAAGTAAGAGTAAGTTTAAGTTTTAGTCACTCACTTTCAAAAAGTTACAAAATATTCACTAGATTATTCAAAAAATTTCATTTAAGTACCGAGACTGATAACAAATTTTAACCTTTTTGTTGTTTTGGCACTACAGATTGTAGCATATTTAATGGTGACATCAGGGGCAGCAGTGATGGAAATATTGTACTTAGCATATAATGGGGACCAAAAAGTCACATGGAGTGAAGCCTGCGATAGTTATGGCAAATTCTGCAATAAAATGAAAGTAGCTTTGATCCTCCATGCCTTGGTTCTTTGCTGCTTCCTTGTTTTGGCTCTCATCTCTGCTTATAGGGTTTTTAGCAAATTTGACCCTCCTTTTGTTTCTAAACAAGATAATGAAGAAAGGACTTAATTGCAAAATGGCACAAACATTTGTCTTTGTTTTGCATTAATATATATACTCTTTATAGATGCTTTGGGGTTTAAACTAATAAGTGGATTATATTCCATAGAGAGATATGTATGTGAATGTTTTTACATGAATATTATCAATTATTTTAAGTTTTTTTTTTTTATATGTTTGAAGGATAATATCTCGTGTTTGTGCTTATATACGAGTTAAAAGAAGATAGTTTAGCAAAATGAATAGACGAAACTAAACTTTGCTAATGAGATTTTGGCTCAATGGGGTAAAAATATTATGGAGGATCTTGTATTAGGAGTTAGATTACATTTTGTCCCCCATCATTCAAAAAATGTGCAAATTAATTCTTGTACGTTGAATCAAGGAGTAAACCAATCCTTTTGGTTAAAATTTTCATTCGTTTTTACAATTAAAAAATGGTGTGGCTGGCGAAATAACCAGACAGTCACATGTGGCATGCTATGTGTACCTTATGCTGACATAGAGGGGCTAGTTTTTAATTGTAAAAATAGATGGAATTTTTAACAAAAGGACCAAATTGCTCTTTGATCTAATGTTCAAGAACTAATTTCTCTATTTTTTGAGTACAAGTGGCAAAATACAATTCAACTTTTAGTACAAAGGCTTCATGGTACTGGCTCAATGGTAAGTTTTTAGAACCAAATCAGTAGTTAAATTGGTCTGGTCACCAATTCAATTGGTCCATACTGATTCTCGAGTTAACCGATCTAATGTCTTTCTCCGGACTTATACCTCAATCGATTTCAAGTCTTATCAATGGATTGAAAAGAGACTGTTAGTAATTTTAAATATTGTGTCAGATATCATCAATAAAACCTTTCTTTTAAAATCAAACAAAAGTGGTATTATTCTTGTCTGGAATACGCTAACTGAACTCTAATCTGTTAAAATAAAATGGCAGCAGCTTAAAATTAAAGCAACAGCTAATCAATTTCAAATTTCAATTGAAAACAAAATTAAAACTTTCTTAAACTTGTAATAAATACATAGCTACAAAAAAGAAAAAATAGATAAATCCGTCACAGCACTCAAAGCTGCAAAGCCAGATCTGGCTGCTGGGAATCAACCAAAACACCTGACGATTGTTTCACCGGTGACCCTGGAGATTGGAACCCGATATTAAGATCCGGAGGAAGTGAATCCTGCTTCTGTCTCGGCTGTGCTCGAGGGCTAAGACCTTGCCAATGAGGCTGAACTTGGAACCGAGACAAGTCGGTCGCCACGAGTTGAGGGAAAACCATGGGTCGGTTTTGGAACTGAGCTTCGTTCATCATGCGAACGTGTTGCGGTGGGAAACCATGGAGGGGAAAATTATTCTTCTCTGGCTGAGGTTGAAAATGCATCCCTGCAGAAAGAGGGAATTGCCCTCGAACTTGCGGAGCTTGTGGATGAAGTTCCCTAGCCGGGTTGTATAACGAATCTGCGGATATCTTTCCTTTCGAAGTGCCAGAGTTTTCATTTGCTTCCTTAAAGGCTCCAGCTCCTATAGACATCCATGCACGAGCAGCGACAGCGGCAGCATTGCTGGACTCATCTCTTCTAATAGGTGGAACAGATGGCATAGCTGGTGGAGTAAACAAAGATGGCCTCCCTTCTGATGTTGACCCATTTGTGGGACAAAATGAAGAGGATTTCGGTTCAGAAACGGGGACATCGAGAGGATGTGGCTTAGCAGGAACTGGGGTCCTATAAGTTCCAACATCCTTTCGAACATCAGTTGCAGGAACCGGGGTCGTCCTATGCGTAGCATCATCCTTTCGAGGATGAACATCAGCAGCATGCTGCAAATTTGTGAAAAGGGCTGATTCCTTAGGAGCACGAGTCTCGAACGTTAATACTGGTGTTGGAAGTGGTTCATACTCTCCGACCCACCCACGACCAAACTTACAGCCAACAGGCAGTGCTTGCTCAATCCTGCGGGATGCAACTTTCCATGCAACAGGTCCAAGCGTTGCAGCAAAGCGAGCAAGACTCCTAGCATACGAAAGTTCTGCTTGAAGCCCAACCTGAATCAGAAAAGAAAAATAACTAAAAAGGCTAATAATAATTGAAGATGATAAAATCAGTTTGCTTGTTACATACAGCAACCAGCTGCTTGATTTCAGCCTCAAAGGTCGTAAATATCGAATCCGATCTAACCACCGGTTGATTAGATATGTTATATGTTGCACGACGATTATCATCAAGTGCAGTCGTCCTCCTTCCAAATTTAGAAAGAAGACCCTTCCCTAAGACACGAAAGAATAATTTAAGAGCTAAAACAAAACTGCCACATGTATAAGGCTCTTCTCAACAATTAAAAAGCCACTATTGAAAGTGGAAAAATGGGTTCGAAAGGGAACTCAATACCTGATGATAGTTCTTCAGTTTTCTCTCGATTATAATCAGGCACGGATGAATTACCATCTACAAGTACATCAGTATGGCTAGGCCTCCCACAAGCATTAGCTTGGATAGCGATGGAAGTGTTCAGGATATCTCCAGAAGTGGCAAGAATGGCCCCTGAAGAGAAATCAGAACCAACAGGTTCCTGCGTTGTAAGGTATAAAGGTTTTCTGGTTTGCTTCTTTGCTAAGAAGTTTGATTTTGTTTTCTGTTCAATCTTGCTATCTTTCTCGGACCGTTCTACATCAATCCTCAACTTCTCAAACTTTTTCATGGCCAGCTCTTGAATGGACCTTGCCTTCGCAAAATAACTTATAGTCAGAACTCGGAAACCCAAAAGATACTCAAAAGTAAACTATAATTTGGAAGGAATAAAGAGGGAAAAGAAACATTATACCTGTTTATGGTATACTGTATCTGGCGCATTGTATTGCATTGCGTTTGAGCATATTAAGAAGACATCACTCTGCATCCAAGAAAATATAAGCATAAAAATCCAAGAGAAGACAAATGCGAAAGCTGGGATCACTGTGGACCAAAATGCTACATTTTAGTTCATTCGGTGATATTGTTCACACTACTCAATGTAAACACAAAGCAGAGGCAACTCCATCTACAGGCACCAAAACCGAAATCTATTTACGTAACCAAAAAATTCAGCTAATTGCAAAATGCTAAAAAAAATAAAAGCCTATGACAACAAGATGATGAAGTAAAAACCAAAACTGAACATATCCCTCAGTTCCACAAAGTCGATAACCAATTAACCAAACAAGATCAAATGAAAGATGAAGCTCTGAATCAGAGGCAACCTATCTCAATTAACACGGTGGAAGGTACTTTTTGGTTTTTGCAAGCTCATTTAGAAAGTTTCACCTTCACCAAAGTGTTCTAATCTGAAAATTTGCAACCTCAGCAGCCATCAAAAGGATTTACTTTTATGCTTTCAAGATACCTTAAACTAATCTGTTATCTTAGTGAGGAAAGCAAATGCAATAGGACCACCATAAAAACTCTAACCACCACTATTTGCCAATTGAAAACAATGTTGGTAAAATTATGATGAATATTAGCAACTCTCCAACAGAATACACCAAAATGCCACATTCAACACTTGAGCCATGCCAACCAAACCTTTTATCTTTATCACAACGATTTTCAAGTTCCAATATGTCAGATCTTGTATTGCGTTATAGCAATCCAGAACGCTCTTGCCCAAAAACCATAAAACATACCCGATGCCAAAACAGTTACAGAAAAATGCACAAGCATCTATGAAGATTGAAAAAAATCCACACCAGTTCTATGCAATTTCCACTTTCTCAAATTTGATGAACACCATGTAGCATCTTTAGAACAAGAATACACTTTGGGGGCTGCAATGCAGAACGATTTCTCCAATAAATACTAGAGCTGAACTTAAGGAGGCCTCTTCTTTTCCCAAATCAACTAATTTCATACCATGTTCCAAGGGGTAGAAAATTAGAAGAAAGCAACACCTCCTTTTAAAATACCGACATGAGTCACAAGAAAACTAGTAAAAACTGAAATGAAGTTTCGAATTATCCCAAACCCCAAGAGAACTTCAACTAAGAAGAGAAATTGCAGAAAGCAACATATCCTTGTAAAGCACCAATACAAGTCACAAGAAAACTGGTAAATCTCAAAAGAACTTCTGAATTATCCCAACCTCAAGTTCCAAGAGAACTTCAGCTACATAAACCAAGCCTAAGAACACCATGAACACATACCTCAAATTGTTCCAGTGTCGAATAAGATCCATTTGCCAACTTCTTCCTCACCGTGGCAAAGTCCATCGGATGCTCAATCACATCATGGTAATCAGGAAGCTGCAAAATCAATAAAAACTTACTAAGACGAAAGAAATTAAACTCAAAACAAACCAGAATTCCCAATAGGAACGTGCTGCCAACACTTTCGAAGTAAATTCTGCTTACCTCCTCAGGATCAACGGGTTCCGCATATACACCATAAGTGTCTTTCCTGCCATGATTCACACCCAATCCAGCATAAGCAACACCAAGTAGAGAAAAGAAAGACGAAAAAGAAAAGAAAAAATGGAGTACAAGACTCACTTCTGAAGTTTATCAAGAATCAATTCCAGTATCTTCTTATCAGGTAATGGAACCACTGATGGAGGATCGGATGGCGTCCCTAATAAAAACCAACCAAAATCCATATCAAAATTCCACATTCTTAAACCGAAACACTGAATTCTCAAAACCCAGCACTCACATTACAACAAAGCTCCATAAACAGAGCAAAAATCGAAGACCTAACAATAAATCAAAAACAAACCTGGAACCGAGTCCTGCCCTTTGGATTCCCCTTTTCTCCCTCTCATCTGTCAAACCAAAAAAAAAAAACTCCTAAACTTCAGCACACTCGAAACCTTAAAAGAACACAAATCATCAAAATATAAAAGCTTACACTCAAACCAGAACCCATCTATAAAATCTCCCACAAGCTACATATAATAGATAGATGAAGAGAGAAAAGAGAATGAGAATGAGACAGTGACAGTGACAGGAGACATTGACAGCTAAAGGAGACAATATAGGTACACTCGAACATTACAGACAGAGAGTAGAACACAAAGATTTAGAGAGAGAAACAGATGGTTTAGAGGGAGAGAGAGATAAATAGAGAGAGAAAGGTGGGAGCGTGATCAGATTCCGTTAGAAGATTTTTTTGGGGGGTTTTTTTTGACAGTTGACCCTTAAAACCGTTAATTTTCTCCTAAATTCTCTCGTTCCCTCCAAAGTCCCAAACAATAAATAGTTGCTTGCTTTCAGCTTTTACTTCTCCTTTGATAGATCAGTAGAGTACAAATGATTTGATACAAACCTCGGCATCCACATCAACACGGCCATCGTCATCATCATCTTCATCATCATCAACTTGTCGGTCTTCTTCTTCTTCTTCTTCTCCATCACTAACTCCATCACTGACGTTGATTCTTCTCTTTTTAATCTTTCCCTTCCTTCTCTCACTTTCCTCTTCCTCATCTTCATCATCTTCTTCCTCCTCCACTTCCTCCTTCGCCGTTCGCCTCCCACGCGCGGCGGACGACGAAACAACACCTCGGCCACGGCTCGGCGGTAAAGAAACAGGAGGAGAAGGCGGTTCAGCTTCTTGACCTTGATTAAGTTTAAGAATAAGCTTAAGCTTCTTCTCTCTCCTCCTCTCTTCTTCCTCGTCTTCTTCCTCGAAGTCTTCGTCCAGGTAATCATCGTAATCGATGTTATACCTCACATTTCTCCGCCGGTGACTCCGCCGCAGCTCCGATTCCGTCGCTGCTGCCGGCGAACTTCCCCTTCTAGCCAGATCCGCCTTCGATGGCCTCCCTTTCTTCTTCCTCTTCACGATCTGCCCCATCTCTTTACACCTTTTCTCTCTCAAAAAAAAAAAAAAACCCCTCACACACTCTCCTCTCTCTCTCTCTTCTGTTGTTTTTATTTTTATTTTTATTTTTATTTCCACTTTCTCTCTCTTAAATTTTTTTTGATTCCATTTTTTTTTTTTCCAGATAGTGTCTTGGCCTTTTTCCCGAGATTTCCGAACCTATATCCGAGGCTGTAGGTTCGTATATAAATAAAAAATGAGTGTGATGTTTGTTTTTTCTTTTTCAACTTTCTTGCTGTCTAAATGACATATCGGGAGTGTACAAAACGACACCCAAATACGCCGTTTTGGAAACTCCCTGATTAGGGTTCGGCGTGTCCCGTTATGTGCGGCTCCATCGCCCACCTCATCTCTATTCCTTTTCTTTCATATTAAGACTTTTTTTTTTTCCTTTAGCGCGTGTGTAACACGCTCGTTTTATGCAATGACATTTTTACTCGTTCTGATAAAAATTACTATGGAATTCTAAAATTTTCCTTTTATGGTAAAAAATGTAACATCAATAGTTCCGGTTCAGTTCATCGATTCAATCGATTTATCGTCATTTTTTTTATCTAATTATAATTGTTATACACGTGTTTTTCGAGTTATATTCTAATTTTTCATCTATTTATACTTTATATTAATTTAATTTTAATTTTTAATTTCTCGAGTTATAATCAATTTTAGTCCAATTATTAACAATGATAAAACCATAATTGTTAATATTAAATATATAATTAACTAATGGTATGGGAAAAGTTAATAACAAATTATTAGAATTTAAAATCAAAGAAAAATAACAATATGCTTATAAAATTAATTAAAAATAAAAATAATTTAAAAATATCATCAAAACATTAATTAAAAATAAAAAAAAGCTTGAAATAATATAAAATAAAAAATACATTAATATGCTTATAATAATAATGGGACCTCGGACTCAAGTATATAATTGCAATTATTTAACCATCTGACGAAATGAGCTAATATGTTAAAAATATTAATTATAAAAAAAACTTGAAGTAACATGAAATAAAAATATATAAACATGAGTAGTGGAGAAATCGAACTTGAGACTCAAGGATGTAATTACAACTTCCTAACAATCTATTTAAAAAAACTAATATATTAAAAAACATTAATTAAAAAATTAAAAAGCTTGAAGCAACATGAAATGAAAAATACAAATGCGAGTTGGAGAAGAATCGAACCCGAGACTTAAAGATAAAAGCACTAACGTTTAACCATCTAGCAAAAGATAAAAGTACATTTAGTTGGAGGCGTTTTCCTACCTTATCCACTGAAAATGCGTCCAACTAGACGCGTTTTCCCTTTCTCTCTCCAAAATCGACCTAATTTGATAAAATTCGTAAAAATCAACCTCATTCGATAATTATAGTTTTTTTTAATCACTGGATTAGACTTTTTTTAAAAAAATATCTATTTTTTAGGGTTGGTTTTTGGTTTTTTTAAAGGCTAGGGTTTTATAGGATTTTGAGGCTTTTTTTTTTTATTTTTTAAGTTTATTATATATTCTTTAGTTTTTTTAATAATTTTTTTAGATGTAAAATTAATAATTATTTAATTCGATATTTACAAGTATCGTATTTGCACCAATCGTATATTCGAATTGTAAAATTCAATTCGATTCATAATCGAAACTTCAACTACTCGATTTGATTAAATCTTAGTTTGTATTTTTTTTCGATTTTTTTGAATGCAACTGAATGTTGATCAATTTTTTTACGGGAAGTTGAAATCGATCAGATTTTTCAGTGTATTAATTTTAAACTTTCAGTTCATTTTTCTTCAGAAAATATATCTCGAGAATCCTGGGATACCTGATGGGTGAGTGGGAGAAAGTGGGGAGTTAAAAGTGCTAGAAGGAAAACGCTTCACGTAAGACGCATTTTCAGTGCATTGTCAGAAAAAGCACGATATAAATTAAATAGAGAAAATAATTTACGAAAATCTTAAGATAGTTTTAATAAAAATAAAAAAGAGAGTTGAGAGAGAAATAAAATTTAATTGAAAAATTAAGAGGGAATTGAGAGAGATTCGAAAATATGAGAAATACTTAAGATTAATTTTTAAAAAAATGAAATAGGGAGGGTTATATAGAAATTAAAAAGTGACCGTTGGGAGGAGCCGTTGGCTCCAACAGTTAAGAGGAGTCGTTGCTCTCCAATAACTATTTAATTAGCCGTTGGAAAAAGTGAACGTTTTCGTTATTTCAACCTAATCCCGTAATTTTTTCAAAACATTAGCCTAATCCAATAAATATTTAGCAACCTTACTTATAGTTTCCAAAAGTAGAAGGATTTATTTGACGCGCCACCAAGTGCGAGTGATATTCTCAAATCAAATTTGAAAATGTCCGCCTACACTTTGACTATTAGACCCAGTCTCCCACTAAAAAACTGCTCGGTTTCATCCTCGCTGTAAAAGGACTGAGTTGTCAATTCACCAAAACAGAGCTTTTCTTTTCCTTTTTCGGTGCAGCCTTCACATTGAATCATGACCGTCCAAATGAGCGACGACGTCAACAAAACCAACGGTGGTGATGAGCAGCATCAGCAAAGGTGGAAAACTCCCGAAATGCAGCTCCTTCGTATGATTCAATTTCTAGGTGGAGGCGTCATTATTTGAGGTATCTATACTACATATAATTATACTACATTCAATGTCTTTAAATAATTTTTTAAAAAATATAAAATATTTTTAAAATTTAATTATTTCTTAAACAAATATTTTTCATTTATCGAGTCGGTATCATAAGTCATACAATATGCATACTCACGAGCATGGTAGTTGGTATGGGCTAATATCGGTTGATGTATTGTTCCGGTTTTAAATCAGTATAAACTGTTTAAGTTTCATTTCGGTCAAAATATTTTGATTGTTTCAATTCGTTTCGATTAATATATATTTTTTCACAAGCAGCTTTAAAAAATTAATATGTGTCTCTCTTTTTTAATAGGAAGTACATGTACCAGGAGCCAGATTGCATTTTATTCTCTCTACTCAAAAAAATGGGCAAATTAGTCTGCATATGTTAAATCAAAGAACAAATCGGTCATTTTTATTAAAATTTTCATCTATTTGTATTGTTAAAAACTAACGTGGCTAAAGAAATAACTAGATCTTATCTTGATGTATGAGTAGAACTGGATGAAAATTTTAACAGATGGACCAGTTTGTTCTTTGATCTAATGTACAGGAACTAACTTGTTTATTTTTTTAGTAAAAAGAGCAAAATACAATCCAACTCCTAGCACAAAGGCCTCCATGATACTTTTACTATAAATCCATTAAACCGTGGTTTAATCCATAGACATATTAAATTTGATTTTTTTATTTAAAAATTATATAAAATATGGGTCATCAAAATAAAAATAGTAATCATTTAACAAAAGGGCATGGGCGAAGCCAGAACAATTTTTTAGGGGCGAATAAAATTTTAATTTTTTATATTCTATATATTTATAACTTTTAAAGAATTAAATCGAATTTTTATAATTTCGGGGGGCCAAAGTGTAATTTTATCTTTAATAATTTAAAATTTTAAAAAAATTTAAAGGGCCTAAATAGTGATTTTTCATTTTAGGGGGGTCGGAGCCCTTGTTAGCCCTCTAGATTCGCCTCTGCATAAGGATATATTAGTAATTTTTTATTTTAATTAGGATTTTGTTAATCCGTGACACCGATTTAATTAAGAATTTTATTAATAATATAAATTTAAAATAATATAAAATTTTAAAATTTAGGGTTTAAAGATTTGAGAAAAAATGGGCTAAGTTGGCCTATAGCTGATGACGGAAAATTATTATCTTCTTTTTCTCGCTTCAGCAGACAAAAAAAGCTTTGTATTACTGTATATATACGGCTTGTACGCTGTCGTTTTTCTAACTGACTCTCTGACAGAGTCAGATAATATGAACCGTCGGATCTCTCTGATTTGATGGTAAGCCTGTGCTGGAATCAATCATGACCGTTCTTTTTCAATTTCCATTTACGTTTGGTTCAAATGGTGGGCCCAATGCACAACTATTCTGAAATATATTGGTAAATCGAATTATTAAACCCTGGGTCCCACATGCTGACGTGGTTAGGTGTAAATGGTCAATTTATTAATGGTTTTTAAAATTTAAATTAGGTTGAGAATAGTATACACTTATTTTTTTAGTATTATTAATAAATAAATTAAATTAACTAAAATTTTAATATCAAATTAAAATAGTCGATTAAGTCTTAGTTCGATCGACATAGGCATAATTGTCAATGTAGGAGGACGTAGGTCCGAGTGCGCGCATTATCTCCTATTTATGGATTGAGAAAAGGTATGAGTAGTTATATATAATCAAAACTTATGATGAGATTGTTCAAAAAAAATATTAAATAAAAATATGTTATTGTAATAAATAATATGTATAATGATAATTTTAATTATTAGTATTTGTAATTTTTTGTCAATATTTTAAAGAGAATCGAATTTTATCATCAACTTCTTAAAAATAGTTGAATTGTTATTTTTTTTAATAGAAATGCATACTAAAACGTTAAAATTTTAAACATGACAACTCACATGTACTTTATGCTATTTTTATTTTTATAATTTTTAAAATTTTTAATATTTTTGTAATTTTAAATTATTTACTGACTTGACATATAAAATAAATAGTATCATGTCAAGCAGAGGCAAATCCAGGGGGATTGGCAGTGGCCCCGACCCCCACTAAAATGGAAAATTGTTGTTTTGGCCATTTAGAAATTTTTAAAAATTTAAATTAGTAAAGGTAAAATTACACTTTGGCCTCCCTAAAATTATGAAAATTTAATTTAATCCTTTAAAAATTATAAAGATATAGACTATTAAAAATTAAAATTTCATTTTAACCCCCTAAAATTTTCTAAGCTTATTTTTGATGTCAATATAAAGTATACATAAATTATTATGCGAGTTGCCAGGCCAATATCATTAAAAAATTAACGTTTTAGTCATTATTCTATTCCCGTTAAAAACAATTTTACTTTTTTTTAATATTAATAAAATCTAAAATTGATAAATATATAAAGGTGAAATTCATTATGCCTAAATAATATGCTATCTAATCTTAAAAAGTTGTTGATGGCCAAAAGAAAAGTAAAAAAGTTATTCTAAGGATATTTGTGAGTAATATTCAATTTGAAAAAGCAAAAGAAAAAAAAAATAAAAGCTTAATTTATCCAAATATTTTATTTTATTTTATTTTTAATAAAAGTCTTGCTTTCCACATATGTGTAAGTCTCACATATAATATATGATTTTTATTTTTATTTTGAAGATATGATAATGAAATATTTTAACTATAAAAAATAATATTAATATATAGCTTATGAGAATAAATTATATTAGGATGATTCTAAAAAATATAGTTTTTAGACACTAATAAAATAGTGACACATCATAAAATTTTAAAGATAACGAAGAATTATTATACACTCATCTATATCTAATATATTCTCCAACTTAATTTAACTTTAATTAAATTACTTAAAATAATTAATTTTTTAAATTATAAACAAACATCTTTTTTTTTCTTTTGTAAATTTTAATCATTTTGGTTTTTTTTTCTTTACCCTGAACCCTGAACCCCGAACCTCGAACCCAAAATCCTGAATCTTAAACCTTAAACTTTGGACCTTAAAGTTTAGGGTTTGGCTTTAGGTTTAAGATACAAGAGTTTGGGGTTATGAGTTATGAGCTTGTGATTTAGGGTTCGAGTTTATGGTTTAAAGGTGCATGGTTATGTGTTCGAATTTAGGGTTTATGGTTTAAAGTTTGAGATTTTAAAATTATGGTTAAAGGTTTAGGGTTAATGGTCAAGGTTATGGGTTTGAGTTTAGGATTTCAACTTCTAAGTTTTGGGTTTAAGGTAAAAAAATTAGCAAAATTATGATAAATAATTTTGATACGTAAACGTTTACATTTCAACAATTTTTTCCACGTCATTGTTACATAATTTTGACCCTACACCTAAACTCATAACCCTGAACTATAAATCCTAAACCATAAACTCTAAATCTAAAATCTAGAAGCTCCTAAAACATGCGGGATAGGAGTTCTGGGTGGAATGATGGAATTGATCTAGTTGGCTGGGTTGTTAGTTTGGTTGGTTGGATCAGTAAGGGTGCCACTTTGGGATTGTGAAGCCATGACGTCCACGCTCACCGTACCAATTGTTGATGTTGTGGTACAATAAGGAGGAGATGTGGAGGAAAGATTGGTGGTCACTGCGGAGGTCGATTCACCTGGACAGAGCGAAGAGTCGGAGGTAGAAAAGACTAGAGAAGAGGAGGGTGTCAAAGCTAAGAGCTGAAGGTATATTGACAGAGTCTTGGCTTGGTATCTTAGAAGAGACCATCCTTTCTTCATCGTTCGTGGAGGTATTTATGTGTGAGGGTCTCGTGCAAGGTGATGTTAACGTATTAAACTCGCCATCTAGCCATTATTACGAAACATATGGGGCGAATATCTTCGATGGAATGAGAATGCCTATGATGGGACAAATCTTGCCATTCACTTCGTTAGATAGTTAAATAATTGCAATTACATACTTGAGTCTGAGGTTCCATTATTATTATAAGCACATTAATGTATTTTTTATTTTATATTATTTCAAGCTTTTTTTTATTTTTAATTAATGTTTTGATGATATTTTTAAATTATTTTTATTTTTAATTAATTTTATAAGCATATTGTTATTTTTAATTAATTTTATTATATCTTATCGTACTCAGGTTGAAGCGTCATCCTCTTAGGACCTTTGCCACTCTATAGAATATTAATGACTTAGATATTAATTAATTATATTGGTGAATATTTCTAAGAGGTCCCTCTATTATAGAAATTTGATTAAATTAGTCCCTTTACTATTAAATAGATCGATTTAGTCCATGTACTATGCTCAAATTTTTATAGTTCCGGAACTTTTTTTTGTTTGAAATTGAAATGCAATTAAATAATAACAATTTTCAATATATTTTTATATAGTAAATGTTAATTTTGTTTTAATTTGGACTTATTTGAATTTTTTTAATAGTATAAAAGCTAAATTGATCATTTAATGACGGGAGAACTAATTTGATCCGGTTCATATAATACAAGGATCTCCCATTTGCTAACAAATCGAGTTTACAAACCTTTTTTTCGTTTCCTAAGATTACTCTTCGATGGTTTCACCAAGTCAGATTTACTTTCCGGTGAATTAAACCGGTTTAGATATGTTGCAATAATTAACACATATAGCACATAATTCAAAGATACAAGTTGTGTAGCATACCTTAAGTTCCTTTGCAAAGCATTACTAATAATTTTTTTTTGTTGAAATTAGGGTATTCATTGTCGACCTCAGTGATTGATTTCCTTGCCGTTGGTGTTCTTTGCTGAGACAAGCAACTAGCCACAAAATGTGCTCCATCTCATAAGTGAGGATCAAACCCTCAATCATATTATTAAATGATGAGGTGAGCAACTACCGCACCATACCTCGTGGGTTATCAAAGCTTTCATACTTAGAATTTAGTATCTTTGTAAGCATATATGAACACATATAAGCCTTTCTTCATTAGGCATGCTCCAAGTCCTTAAAATTTTTATATATTTGTAATTTAATCCCTCTATTTTTATTTTAAAAAATAGTAAATAAAAGGACTAAATTTTAATGTAAAAAAAAAATTAAAAGTATATTTTGACCAATACTGTAATTTCAATCCACTGAGGAATGAAATGAGTTTGGTGTTCATAGAAATTAAACTGAGCCAACAATTTGAGGAAACTAATATGGGCTTAAGCTCAAAACCCAAGGCCCATTTTCCCACCAAGTGTTAAAATAACTATGGGCTTGATTTGGATCTGCTAGCCCAAACAATGATGCATTTACATGGTCTAATTGTGGTTTTAGTCCTTATACTAATTTAGTGTCTTTTTTTAATATTATTAATAGGTCCAAATTGATAACACTATTAACTTTATTTTTTGTTGATAACTTTCTTATAGTAAGGATAGCCCGAATAACTTTTATATGTAAAAAATCTTGTCACCATTTTAACTACATTTAGTAGTGTTATCAATTTACAAACGAACTTCGACCTAATTTGCAATGTGAAATATAAATTTTGATTTGTTTCAATCATGCATATAGAACTTTAATTTTGATCTAATTGTACACATTTAAAAATAATACACTCATGTTAGATAAGTATATTTTTTTCGTATATATAATATGATATGATCCTACATCGATAATGATGTTAGCGAGTTTTTTAAAAATTGAGTAAAATTAAATTTTCATGTACACAATTGCACATATCAAAGTTCATATATCGCATTACACATTAGACCAAATCGTATATGTAATTTTGAGATTTATACTAAAAAAAAATTAAAATAAGACATAAATGAGGGAGTACTAATGTGTCAAAATTTATACACTTTTACTTGTTACGGAATAAAAATGAAATATTATGACACATAAATGGAAAATTAACTCTATATCGATTCGATCATGGTTCTCATTATAAGAATTCTCACTATATATTATTATAAAATTTTGAATAAATTTATTATCATGAATCAACTCTATATCGATCTGATCATGGTTCGTAAAAAAAATTTACTTTACAAAAATTGAAAAATTAATCCATTTACTCTAACTTTTCAGATTTTCTTACTCATACTTTATCAAAATTGAGAAGTTAGTGCAATTGAAAAAAATTAGTAAAGTAAAAATTACAAATTTTGAAAAAATAATAATATTTTTTTAGTATTTGTAAAGTAATAATTTTAAATACTATACTACAGTGGCAGAATCAAGGGGGATGGCAGGGGCCTAGCCCCCCTAAAATGGAAAAAATTAGTAATGAAAAAATTGTATTTTGGTCCCCATAAATAATAAAAATTTAATTGAATCCTTTAAAAATTATAAAAATATAGATTATTAAAATGATGATATTGCATTTTTACTATCGTAAAAATATACAATTTAATTCCGCCCTCCAAAATTTTCTGGCTCCGCCATTGCTATACAAGACGATATATTTAATATGAGTATTATATTTACTTTTATAATTCTAATATATGTATCGTGTTTAACTCTTTAATTGAGTTTGTGTCACAAGTCAATCAAATATCGACTCAATTAGAAAATGACTAAAAACTCATTCTTTTACAAAATAATAAATATTATTATTATGACATTTTTTCTTTTTATATTTTTATATAAAATTTATAAAAATCAATTTGAACCCAAAAAATACTTACACATAACGGGATTTGAACTTAAAGCATTATAATCTTTGATTTTTTATTTTTATTTTTTTGCAAAATATAATCTTTAAAATTTAAACTTTATTATTTCAACCAAAATCCCGTTTATTTATTTTTATATAATTTTTGTAAATATATTTCTACATATATAAATGATCAAATGTGGACAAATCTGGTCCATGTTGGAATCAATATGGTATATGATTTTCTGAAATCTTTTGGACCTGAAATTCTTTTCATGGTTGTAAATGTTGATTTTTTCTTTTTTATGCTTAAAAAATTCCACAAAAACAGGCAATAAGACAATGATGATAGAAAGCACAATTGGAATTTATGTGATATGTGACCAAATCTAATTTCATACTTTCACACACACACTCTGATTTCTAATAGAGAAAAAATAACTTTTATAAAAAAAAAATATTATTTGGTACTTAAATTTAGCTTCGAGATTCAATTTAGTATTTAAATTTTTTATCCCAGTTCGGTACATGAGTTTAACTTTCAATTTGATACTTGAATCAAACGATATCATATGGGTAAACAAATATGGGTACTTAACTGAGACAGAAAAAAATTCATGTACTAAATTGAACATTGAAACTAAAGTCATGTACTCAAATGAGACAAAGGAAAACTCAAAGTATTAAATTGAAAATAAAACTTAGGTACCAAACTGAATATTGAAGCCAAACTTAAATACTAAATTGAGATAAAAAAAATATTAAATTGGACATTGAAATCAAACTCAAGTACCGAATAATTTAGTAACCCAATTTTTTTTTTTTTTTTTTTCATTTCATTGTGCAATAGGGTTCTTGATTATGAATATTACTTGACAGGTGCTCATGGGTCGGATTTGGGCTCGGCTTAAGCGTGATATTAACATACTTTATGTTTGTCCAAGTCTAGCCCGATCCGAAATATAAGCCTAAAATTTTGTCCAAACCCGCCTCTATTTACAGATATTATTTTATTTTTATATTTAATACTTTTATATATTGATTTTTTTTATATAGTCATCTTAACATTATTTTAATGTTTACATTAGAGCAATTTTATATATTTAGTATAGGTTTATTTTTTTTAATATGTGTTATAAATTACATAATTTAAAGTATTATAAACTTAAAAACGATCCATGCCAGGCCGGACTCGGGTTTTGAATGTTGAAGCCCGAGTTCGATTCATATTCTAAATGGGCTTAATTTTTTTACCTATGCCCATTTTTCAGGCCTAATATTTTTACCCAAACCCTTCTAAATTTCAAGCAAATATAACCCGAGCCACGAACAAATTTAGTTATTTAACAAACTAATAATAATAAATAATTGATGATTAATCAATCAATGCCTCTACCAAGTTCTGGTATGAAAACACAATGGATAACGCGTTAATAAATCTGCCCTTGTTTGAACAGACATAAATATACAATCATAATAATTCAACATATTTTGTTGACATTCTCCAATTTTGTTGAAGTTTTCATGCTAGAAACAATCTCCCTTCTTCACATTTAGGGTTGGTAATATTTTAATCATTCCATGAATATCGAATCGATCTGTCTTGAATGAATAAAGAGTTTGAAATATTGGGTATAGAGCGATTATAGCAATCGATGAATATTTACTTGTTTTTAAAAAGTTTGAAATATTGGAAATAACCGATAAAATCAGATTGAAGCGGAGCAGTACAGAGTGGGGATGAATGCATCTAACATCCATGAAGATGATAATGGTTTTCAAGATCACACATTCGCAGTGGAATAGGGCAGGTGATAGAGTAGAGCATGCCAACTGTGGTGTGATAGTGAATTTGGCAATATTCACTCTCGTCCCGTTCTATTATCATCCCTATTCACATTATAAATAGAACGAGCTATTTGTGTATTTATATCATGTTTATGATTTTTTTATATTATATATATTAGGATTCAAATCTTCTTGTTCGAAGCAAATTTAATATAAATTAAAATTTTTTAACTATTTGTTTGATGTACAAAACTTTCTTTCGTTCAATAAGTATTAATATATATTATTTTAGATCGATATGATAAAGATATCGAATCGATTCAATAATTTACATGTATAACAAGTACAATTATATCGATAAATTTTATGATTGAATCATTAAAATATTAATCATACCATGGGCGAAGCCAGAACAATTTTTCAAGGGGGCCGAATGAAATTTTAATTTTTTATAGTCTATATCTTTATAATTTTTAAAGGATTAAATCAAATTTTTATAATTTTAGGAAGTCAAGTATAATTTTACCTTTACTAATTTAAAATTTTAAAAAATTTTAAAGGGCATAAATATCAATTTTCCATTCAGTTAAGGAGCCGAGATCCCTGCCAGCTCCCTTAATTTCACATCTAAATCATAAAAAAATAAAAAAACTTTAATTTTACACCTATATAAAAAAATTTCCTCTTTGTGAAAATGAGGGTGTTTGAACTTCAACCATTAATTAATTAAATATTTTGTGTGCGGTCCGATGCATTATGGGATAAGATATGGTGATGGTCCCACCAATTGTGGACATGGCTGCACCATGATGTCTCCACCGGCTTAGCCATCTTTTTCGGGTCAATGGGTATGGAATTAGTGTAGTGGGTCGTGCCAGCCTTGCAAAATCATTTTACCTTTAACACTCCCAACAATGGCTCCATATTTTTGGTCAACTTGTTGCTTTCACAAAAATGTTTTACTTAAGGTCCCTCCAAATTTTTATCACTTTTAAATTGGTTTTAAGGGTTCGTGATTATTCATCTTAATAAATGCTTTTTTAAGAGTGCAATATGCCTTACTATTAGAGCTGGGGCGAAGTTGGGGGGCTGGCATGGGCCTCGGCCCCCCTAAAATGTAAAATTATTATTTAGGCCCTTAATTTTTTTTTTTTTAAATTTCAAATTAATAAAGGTAAAATTGCATTTTAGCCCTCTTAAAATTATAAAAATTCAATTTAATCCTTTATAAATTATAAAGATATAAACTATAAAAAATTAAAAATTCATCCGACCCCCCTAAAAAATTGTTCTGGCTTCGCCCCTATATTAGAGGTACTCATGGACCAAGCTTAATTCAGGCCGGATCCATATAATATATTTAGACCAAATCTTCAAGCCCGGGTTTGGCTCGGTCCGAGAAATAGGTTTACTTTTTTTCCAAGTCTGACTTAATTTAAGAAAGGTAAACCTAAGCTTAACCCGACCAACCCATATTTGATTTTTTTAAAATTAGTTTTTATTTGAATATATATATATATATATATATATATATTACACTAAATATACTAAAAAAAAAAGGCTAAAATAAAAGTTTTTTGACATATTAAAAATACATCCAAAAGTATTTACATTAGAAAACACTATCATAAATATAATAATGCTTTGTTATATTAAAAACACAAATAAATATAATAAATATTTTATTGTATTAAATATAATTTTTAAAATTTTATATTTTGGGTTGGGTTATTTAGTTGAGTAAGGTTTTTTTTTTTTTTTTTTAGGTTTTAGGTAATGAGTTTAATTGCTATTGGGTTAATGATTTAATATAAATATATAATAATGATTAAACATATATATTAATATAATATTTTTTGTAACATAATATATTTGGGTCGGACTAAATCCGATTCGACCTATATAGAAAAATGAGCCTTAAATTTTACCCAAGCCCATTTTTCAGACCTCATATTTTTGTTCAAACCTATTCATTTTTGAGCAGGCCAGACGGGTGTCCCGCCTATGAGTATATATGATTATTGTTTATATATATATTATAAATAATATAGAACTTTAATAGCATATATTTTATTTAAAAATACTTGAAATTTAATTAGTTTTGGCCCTTATACCGTGCTGAAACTTGAGATTTAATCTATATACTTTTCTTTTATCATAATTTGGTCTATTTACTTTTGTAATGTCATTAGTTAGTCTAAAGAGTTAATATTGTAAAATATTTTGATTAAAATGTTGACGTCAATTTTCCTTAAAAATCATATTAAAAAAAATATTTTATCATGACAAGTTCGAATGGGTGTTTTAAGAAAAAAAACCCACACCAGTATTTTCAATGTTATTTTTATTGTTACATGACTTAATATTTATTTAATTTTAAAATGTCATAACAGTGGATTTAATAGAAAGATTTTAATTGTCATAACAATTGAATCTGAATTTTTAAATCCGAAAAGTAGAGGTACTAAATTTCTAAAAATAAAAGTAGAGAACTAAATTCCAATGTACCAATTGCATAAAAAAAATTTGAGATTTAATTCCTATACTTTAATTTCTAACATAATTCGGTCTCTATATTTTATTTTTCGCCTATATATAAATTCAATAATATTGTATCTATAGCTTAAAAATCAACACAAAATCCCAACATACCAATTATTGCCTTTTATATATCTATAACTTTTTTTTTTTTTTGTGTTTGTATGAATTTGTGTAAAATATTTGCTGTTGTTTGGAAGATTTCTTGAAATTTGTTTTCGATGAAACAAACATACATTTGAGATTTATGATAAATAGTTTAAATGTAATGAATTGATTACAAAGTGATGTTAAGGTGAAATTATAGTAAATAATGAATTATAATGATGTTAAGGATTAAATTGTAAACTTTGTAAAATTTATAATTGAAACAAGAGAAGTGATATGTATGAAAATTTATTATGTGAAATAATATATTATAATGAATTATTTCATTAAAGTGCTTATATGGTGAAAAATAAATTAGATGGCAATAGGGACTAAATTGAAAAATGTATAAAATTTTAAGTGTGAAACAATTTAATATATGAGTAAGAAAATTATGATAAAAGTTTAATGAATGTGTTTATGAGATGATGAAATATGCATAAAGTATTGTAAAAGTGAAATTGTGAAAAAAATATGAAAATTTTATGATGACAAGGACTAAATTGTTAAAATTGAGAAAATATGTGGATAAAATAATAGAAGTGAAATACATAGAAATTTGATATGTGAAACAAGATATCGAGATAAATTATGTGATTAAAGTGTAATGAGAAATAAAATTGATTTAATATGTTTAAAAATATCCTATGAGGGTAACACACTTATGAAAAGGTCATTAGACAAGCACTGATCGAATTGCTTTCGTAATGATATGCGATCAGGGAGATCTCAGTCACGATACTATAGTAGAATGACCTCGTGACTAATTGAGTTTATAATTAATAGGCGAAAAACTGGAACTTAATTATAAATCATTTGAGCCCTAATTACATATGTTCAATCGGTCCCTCTACTAGCTTGTTGAAACCGAAAATGAATTACCGTCCTCCCCTAATTAATTGTGCCAAATTAATTATGAAAAATTAGTTGAATAATTTTTTTATATATGTTAGTGACATACCAACAAGCAAAATAAATAATAATATTCTTAATGTGTGTAGAATAACCTACTAGAAGAATTGGTTGAAACCTAACCCAAAAAAATAAAAAAATATTAAAGAGTAATTCTAAGAAACTACTGAAAATTGAACCACACACGTATAAATATGGAAATCACGAATTTAAAATATATATGAAGATAATAAACTATATATATTAAAAAAAATATAAAGTATATTAAAATTTATTTTTGGTTTTGTGGTAAATTTGAACTTTTACCAGTCTAATTAGTATAGGTTTAAATCTTACCATACACGTATTTTAAAATATCCTCAAATAATATAAATAAATTTAAAGACTTTAACTCGTGACACCAGTTCAGTCAAAGACTTTATTAATAGTATAAATAAATAAAAACTCGAGCCTCAAATTCAAAACTAAAACTTGGTTTGTTGTTTTACCCCTAAAATTTTCTATGGAATTCAACCAAATCTCCATGGATACCTAATTTCACATAAATTTACTGCTTTATATCTGTCACCTAACCTTTTCTTGTTAATCTGCATTAACCCAAATTAAATTTAAGTATAAATATATTAAAAATTAGAACAATTCATAGGGGCTAATTTAGAAGTTAAAATACAATTTTATCATGTATTAATTTATGAGGATTAAATATATATTTTTTTTTGAGAGATCAGAGTACAAATTTACCATATATAAATTTATAATTTAATAATTATCAAGGGGCTAAATTGAAATTTTCCATTTTCTTTTTGGTTTGAGGGTAGGGGTCAGGCTCTACCTACCCTTTACATTCACCCCTGACAATCGAGACTATAAACGAGTAATCAAACTAAAACCTACATTTACATATGGTAAGACTTAGAAATCCGTACATATAATTGCACGTAATAGGTCTTATCTTTATCAACTGTATCAAAATTTAGTTGACAAATTTTGAAGAAATATATGTAATTGATATGTTGGGGATTTTGATGCTAAAATCATTAAGTTTGTATCACAAATGATATCCATTAAATGCATGTGAAACAGGCAAAAAAAGACTAGTGATATAATTGGTGGTTTTCATATTTTTTATTTTCAAATATTTAATAGTATTTTTATAAAAATATTAGAATCGAAAAATGGGTTTGAATAAAAAAATAAATTTATTTAAGATATGAGTCCGATTCGAGTTTTAATATTTAAAACTTGAGTTAATCTGACTCGTTCTATTTTTAAGTTTATAATATGTTAGTTTTCTTTAGAAAATATGACATGTACATCTTTCAACGGATTTGAATTAGTTACATACAAATTATACAAATTATAAGTAAAGTGTATTAATTAAATTAAATTAAATTATTTTTTATAAATTATATATAAAAAGGTGGAGGAATTTATATTGCAATTTTTTCTTTCATAAATATTTACTTTTTTTCTGTGTCATATGTCTAATTCTAAAAACTTTATAATATATATATATATATAAAAGATTTCAAAATTTTTTTTTTTTTCATTTTAAGTCAAATATTTTAGTATAAATAAAACGAATAATACCAATACAGAATTGACTTCCTTAATTAATAATTCTAAATTAAATATGACTCGACATAACATTTTTTAGTTAACTGCTATTGGCCTAAATCATTTACATGTGTTAGCATATCAAAATTTATTTAATATGTAATAATTTTTTTATAAGTTCTGATTATATCTGTTTTTTTTTTATATAACGCTTAGAATTACTCATAATCTCACTCTAACCCATAAATAGGAGGATAATGCGCTTCAGCAATGTCGAACCCACATCCTCTTATATTAATAATGTTCATGTCAGTCGAACTAAAACTTAATCTACTCGAAAAAACATTGGGTGTGGGGTTTCCATTTAGTTGCTTAAGCCACGCCGTTGAATATCTTTGTCACCCTCCCCTAATTTCACACCACAAGAAACTACTAGAATCATATAAACAAATTATAAACTTTCCCATCATTCTTCAAACACATATTGCCCTCCTATTAAATTTTAATTTATATAAACAGATAATTTCTGGGTATAACGTAAAATACATCGTATTTTTAAGGAGAGAATTCAGATTCGAATTATGAAAATGATATTGTTAAGAAGAACAATCACGACCACCGAAAGATTTAGTTTTGAATGGTGATTTAAATCGTGAAAATAATTTTGTTGGGAGGAATAACCATGACTATAGAAAGATCGATTTAATCTTCATGAATAATAAAACAAACGTGAAACTAAATTCACCGTTAACACCCAAACATTTGAATCGATTATTGATGCGTTATAGGAAGTAGACAAGATTTAAACCCGTGACATCAAAATCAGGGGCGAAGTCAAAAAAATTGGTTTAAGGGAACTTTGAAGATCAAAGTGCAATTTTACCATTATACTAACTTATAATTTCATAAACTTCAAAGGAACTAAATGAGATATTTACCATTTTTAAGGGTCAAAGACATAACCTTTTAACTTGTTCACAATAAAGTTCCCACCTTTTCAGTCATGAAAGACAATCTTTAATCCAAGAAATTAAGACAAAATCCACTTTTGAACTAAAAAAAGTAGAGAAATCTGTCACCCATGAAACCTTCTATAAAAGCACAAAAGCATTCATTTCAGTCCTCACCCATCAAACCTTAAACATTTTTTTTCAAACAAAGAGAGAGTTCTCTTTCTTTTCTTTGTTTGAAAAACCCTAGTAATGGTGAAAATGGATGGGAATAACTTCATCTTCTTCCTCACTCTATGTGTATTGAGTTGGAGAATGGAGTTGTTGAAAGCTCAAATGGTGCCGGCGGTGTATGTGTTCGGAGATTCGTTGGCTGATGTCGGGAACAACAACTTTTTACCTGTTTCATTCGCTAAGGCAAATTTTCCACACAACGGTGTCGATTTTCCGACCCGAAAACCAACCGGAAGGTTTTGTAATGGCAAAAATGCTGCTGATTTTCTTGGTAAGTAGCTTCTTTTTGTTACTTTACAAATTAAACTTCATCTTTAGATTATATATATATATATATATATAACTGATAAATGAGTGGTAGAAATAGCTGTAAGGTACTTCAAAGGGATAGAAGAGCTGCTAGTATCATGCATTGCAAATAAACAGTTTCTTTTTTGGGTTAATTTCACCAAACGTCCTCAAACTATTACATGAAACTTAGTTTGATATTTGAACTTTAAAACTTGAGTGAAACTAGAATATTATTTAAGGAGGCTAAAATTGAATACTTTTTTTTTTTTTTGGGGGGGGGGTAAGGTATATTTTTACCATTATGTTTATTTGTAATTTCATAAAATTTTAAAGGGGCTAAAGGGACAATTTTACCATGTTAATGGGGCAGACAGAATTGAATCTTCAAAATATTAGTATTGTATCAATTAGGTCCTTTTCATTCGGCTTGGTCATTAGTTTAGGCGTTAAATGCTGGTCCAGATTCGACATGGAGCGTATTTAAAATATGTTGGTCAAACTATAAACACGTATTTATTTACTGTACGGATAGTTTGGATCTGATGTATTTTTAAAATGCTCCATCTCATATTTGGGCGGTCATTTAACACTCCAACTAATGACTAAACTAATGGGAAGATCTGATTAATACAAAATTGATACTTCAAGGGATTAAATTAAAATATTTTAAAATTTAAAAACCAATTTAATTATAACCATAATTTAAAGATGTTCGATGCAATTAACCCTTTAAACCTTCATGTCTTCATGGCATTCACGTTTCTGTCTCTACATTTCCCTTTTTTTTTTTATAAGACAGAAAAATATAGAAATTTCAAATAAATTAATGCCGACGTTTTGTTTGGGACACATGATAATGATATTAAACACAACGTGACAGAAATAAATTAAAACACTGACATTAAAATTATATAAACAACATAAATACATAAATGTCTTAAAATATTTATTATTATAATACATAAATATAAAACACATTTGACATAACTCGATTGGAATGAGCATTGTTGTCAATGCAGGAGAACGTGGGTTCGAGTGCACTGAAACGCATTATCCTTCTATTTATAAGTTAGGCCAACGCGACTAACGCGACGACTTAAACCCAATCTACACCTGAGTGATGAACACCCTTGACCATCAGGCCATCACATAGGGTTCGATTACTTAGAATTTTTAATTTATAATGTATGCACAGAAATAAATTTTTTAGTGGTCGAAATTGAGTCACATATTTTTATAAAAGTTAAATTCAACTTCATTATTGTATTTTATTCTTTTTGAGGATTAAATTATAATTTTATAGATTTTGGGATCTAAAAACAATTACTTCATTTTAAGGGCTAGGGTTATAACTTATAACTCCCACCTTCTTCGTGTGCATATATTATTATTGTATTTACAGAATGCAAATAATTAATTATTGGGTTTGTTTCGAGAGATGCTTTAAGAAATAAAAAAAATAAAAAAAATATATAATTATAATTTATTTGCTCAAAGAATTAACATCAAATACGTTTAATTATAACTATTTTCAGTCAAACAAATAAATTTGTTCAAATAAAATCTCATATTTGACTTGTACTAGAATTTTGTGTTTACTGTACTGCACATGTATGTGTGTTTAACATTTGATTTGTATGTAATTTTGGGCAGCTGAAAAATTAGGGTTACCGAGTTCACCACCCTATCTTTCTTTATCAATCAACAATATTACTTCCCACTTAACCGGTGTTAGCTTCGCCTCCGGCGGTGCCGGAATCTTCAACGGCACCGATCATGTCTTTGTAAGTTGGAAAATCACATATTGATGTATTCATTTTTGTTTTGTTTTGTTTTTATATACATTTGTTTATGGATCGAGTTATTTACCTAAACCTAATGATCCATTGAAATTTACAAGAATTTGTATAAAAATATTAGGCCTATTAAAAATATGGGCCAAACTCATGCTCAAATCCTAAAGACCCAAACTCGTCCTGATCCGTTTTTAATTTTATAATAGATTATATTATATTATTTTTATATATTATATAATTTATAACACAAATTAAATATATAGAATATATAATACTATATTGTTACATTAAAAAAAGTTAAGTTATTTATATATAAAAAATATATAAATATTTCTTTTAAAAGAATAGTGAAGCCTAAAATAGGATCGAGTTAACCAATTACAAATACAAACAAACTTAGATAAAATTTTAGATTCATATTTTTGAACAAATATAAATTTTATTAATATCAAAAGTCTTACTTAAATCCAGCTTTATCCATAAACACATCTACTTGTAAATAATGAACTAATTGGGCCTTTTTATTTGTTGGGCCTAATTTCGTTGTGTTTGCTTACAAAATAATTAAGAATAGCTTGAAGCCCACACTGGGCTGTTGAAAACAAAAACTAAAAATGCGGTGAGCGTGGATCGAACACGCGACCTTCAGATCTTCAGTCTGACGCTCTCCCAACTGAGCTATCCCCGCTGACTGATAACTTTTATTTCTAATTTTGGTAATATTATAGGGTCAAGCAATACCACTGTCACGCCAAGTGGACGATTTCATGTCGGTGAATAAAATCCTGATGAAGCGGGGAAGTTCTGCAGCACAAAATCACACGTCAAAATCTCTGTTCGCTTTTGTTATTGGGAGTAACGATCTCTTCGATTACTTTGGATCTTCAAATCTTAAAAAGCAGAACACCCCACAACAATATGTAGATTTGATGGTTACCACTCTAAAACAACAACTCATGGTAACTTAACTACTTTCTTAAACCATTTTAAATCTGGATAATTCAAGCTTATCAATTAAATTTTGATTTGAAGCTTAAGCTCAAATTATTTCAAGTTACTTGTTCGAGTTATATCAAGTTGATTACCTAAAATTTTGATTGGATGAATATAAGTTTTGAGTTTATACAATTAACTCGAGTTTGGCTAAATTCAAATTCAAGTTAATATAATCTAATTTTGGGTTCAAGTCAGAACTTACATATCTACCTATATACATGGATTATGTGTGTTAATGTTGTAACTTGATCTTAAAATTTACTATTTTGGCAGAGACTATACGCAGTGGGTGCACAGAAATTCTTTTTGGCTGGTGTAGGAACCATAGGATGCATCCCGGTACAAAGAGCTAAAAACAAAAACCATGGATGCAATGCAGAACATAATTTTTGGGCTGTCAAGTACAATGATGGGCTAAAGGCAATGTTGAATGAACTAAAATCCGAGCTTCAAGGCTTCAACTACTCGTACTCTGATACTTATGGTATCATGCAAACCGTCACCCAAAACGCATCTACTTACGGTACTAATTACCACCTTTATTTTATTATTATTTTTTAAAATTATCTAGTCTTGCTATAGATTTAGGAGCAAATTAATATTTTTTTACTATAAAAATGAAGAATTTAATCAATGTCCATTTAATTTTGAAATAAATAGGTAAAAATTGTAAATGATGATAAAGTTCAATATTAACAAATACTAAATTGTCGTGTTTTAGAATGGAGTTTAAATTATATTAGAATGATTTTACGCATCTAATAAAAATGTTTTAAAAGAATATCATACACTTTTAACATTAGAACAATTCTCCTAAATAATATTTTAATTTTAATTAGTATTGATTGATTAAATATAATTTTAACAAATAGTAATAGTAATGTAAGGTTCATGATTTATGTCACGGTGGGCTAAAATTTAGAATATTTATAATTTTAAGGAAAATGATTAGATTAAGATTTAGGGTTTAAGGAGGGGTTAGGGTTTTAAATTTTTATATAAAAATAGATTAAATTTTTTAATTTTAGAGTTAAAAACAATAATAAGAGTTAATTTGATTTTTTGATATATTATATTATTCATGCGCTCTAAAAAATATGATGTACTATGTTATTATTGGTTGTCTAAAAAGTGACTTTTAGGTGAATTATTTAACCTCATTTTAAAACAGAACAAATAATTTTTAACATTCAAATTCACATCTAAAATTCTACTTATTTGCTTCAAAATTAACTATAGAGAAACTAAATAGCTAGTTTTTATAATAAAGAGATTAATTTGCTCTTCAACCTATAGGACAAGGATCAATTAGGTATTTAACCTTTTTTTTTGTCTTAATTGTCTTTTTTTTTTAAGGAAAAAAAATAAAAGAAGAGAGAAGAGTTTACCCTTTTATTTGCCATTTTTGAGCAGGGTTCAATGAGATAGAAGCTGCTTGTTGTGGACTTGGTGAATTGAGAGCTAAAGTTCCTTGTTTACCGTTTGCAACACAATGCTCCAATAGGACAGACCATATGTTTTGGGACTTGTATCATCCTTCCGAGGCAACCGCTCGCATTGTTGTGGATACTCTTTTTGATGGTCCTTCTCGATATTGTGTCCCAATCAATGTTCGGCAGCTAGTTTCGGGTTAACTCTGCTTGTTATAAAAATAATATAACATGTGTCAGTGTTAAGTAAGAGTATATGTTCAATACAAATATATAATTGATTATTTGTTCGATATAAATGTTGAACACTGATATTTTTTTCTTAAGAAAAAAATAAAAAAGTGTATCAACATAATATTAGGAAAAAAAAAAGCATAGCAAATAAATTTTATCCAATGAAATTGTGTTCAAAAGAATGCTGTGTTATTTGTAGTAAAAGTAAAAATAAAAATACAAGGTGATGAAAATGAAATAACCTATCAACTAAAATTGCTTAAGGGGTTCATTGTTTTCTTTATATGATGTATTGGTCTGAGAATACAGGTTGTTTTCACAAAGAACTATGTGTGTAATATCTATATTCGAAAAATATTCGGACATGAGTAAAGTGTATGATCCTTTATTATATAAAAAATTAAAAAAATACATATATTTGTGAATGAAAATTGACACATATTCATATTTGACATATATGAAGCACAAACACTTCTATAAGGAGAGTGTTAAAGTGTCGGACACGGCTCTGACATGGCAAAATACGTGTATCCTTAGATATCTATGTTCAATTGATAACTATGTATTTGATATCTATGTTCGACAAATACTCAAATGTAGATAAAGTATATGATCTTTAGATGTATGAAAACCTAACCAAATACCTGTACTCATGTATAAAAATGGACACATAAGAGCCCATCAAGGGATTTTTTTTTTCCTTTTACTTCTAAATTCAGAATCAACAATGAGTAACTTTGTTCTAATGGATGTTCAATTGATAAGTATAAATAACTTTTTTATATTGTATTGTTATATAAAAAATTTAATATCCTAACTTTTTGGAAACTTCGATATTTCTGTTTTCATGTCGTGTTATATCTGTATTACATCTGTATTACGTATTCAGACTACCAAAGAGCCAAAATGTAAAATGTACCAAAACTGAAGAATATATATACAGGCCAGTGCAAGGACATACCTTTCATGATTTAGAACTAAAGTATTCATATATCTTGGAAGAAGGCATTGAGGTCACCCTTAAGTAAATCATAGGCCAACATCTTGTCAACTGCAGTCTGAATTTAGGCCCAATCAATGAGACAGAATGTATTAATAAAAACATGAAATAAACAATAGGATAGTCTTAATTTTTTTTTTTTAAGTCGTGAAAGTAGAACCTTATATTGCTGGTCTTTGGCTGATATTTTCTCATTGCATAATCGTTCCACGTTTTTATTATTTTCAATAGCATCCAAGATTAATGTTGCTCTGTTAATCACTTCATCTGGGACACCTACATGAGGAATCATGCAATTCCTTCATGATCAATAATTTTAGGTTTTTAGATTCATTTGGCTTTCAAAAATTTGTATGTGGTTAAAGTATCAAAATAATCTTGGTCAGAATAGCAATTTAGTCTTGTACAACTATGTTACATTCGGGTGTAGGTGTCAGGGTGACGGATATGTATCCTACAAAAATATCATTAGATTTTTTTTTAAGTTTTTTATGTATTTAAAGAATTTTTTAAAATCATATCTCTACATCAATATATCTAATTTAAGATTCAGATATGAATACTTAAAAAAAAAAGTCCAAATAATAGAGCTATACTACGGAACATTTGATGTTGGTGCAAGCAAATAAAATTGGTAATGGTGTATATGAAAAATCGTCTATTGACTTGTGAAATCTAATAGTGAGACCTGTAAATAGAACTAAAGCAGTAAATGAATATAATTTATCAGAGTCCACGCCATCATTTAGACGATCTTCAATTAGCACTTTTAACAAATTTACTATGATATACTTTAACTTGCAGTTTTTAAAAATTTAAAATTTATTTTCTGTATTTTTATTTTTAAAAATTTAGTCTCTTTATTTTTTAAATTTTAAAATTTAAGTCTAATTATTAATATTGTTAAATTTTTTATTAAATTCAAGTTAATTACATTATTATTATTATTTACTTACATGGCTATCAAATGGGTATTTTTGTTTATTTCAAAATGTCACACATCAACAAATTTAATCAAAAAAATTAACAGTGTTAGCATTTGAACTTGAATTTTGAAATCTAAAAAGTAGAGAGACTAAATTCTTAAAAATAAAAGTAAATGGACTAAATTTTAAATTTTTAAAAAGTATAAAGACTTATGACATATTTTAACCATAATTATATCACTCAGTTCTATCATATAGGACTTGATTGCCCATTTTACCGTAATTAAAAGGCATAATGACTTATTTTGGTCTTTTAACTTTATAAAAAAACTCAATTTAACTCCTTTAACCATTGAATTTGCATTATTTATCAAATCACCTCAAAATGAATTGAAAAGTTAACACCTATTAACTTTGCAAACGTGATATCCATGTATATACCACGTCAACAATTAATTAATTAATTAATTAAAAATTTAAAAATATTTTTATATTTTTTGCAATTTTTATATATTTTTAATAATGTTAAAAATTAATTTAATAATTTTTATAATTTTTGAATTTTAAAATTTTAAATTAATTAATTGATGACGTGGCACTTATGTGGCAATCCACATGTATGACGCATTAGTAAAGTTAACATACAGTAATTTTTCCATCCATTATGGAGTGATTTCACAAACAACGTAACTTCAAGAGTTAAAAGAGACAAAAAATTACATGGTGGGCTTTTTTTATAAAGTTAAAAGGTCAAATAAGTCATTATGTCTAATTAAAAAACTGCCTACATGCTTTAACTATCTCTATGTATATAGTGATGAAAGCAACAAACTCAATTTTAGGAGATTCGAAACATACCTGCTAGTAATGCACAATGTAGCCCTACAGGAAATATGAAGTAATTCATACGATTTTCAGTTAAGATTTCTATCATGAATCCCCAAGTTATATAAACTAAAAATAATAGAGAAAGAAAAAATCACCATAGCTCAGAGCTGCGTGTCCGGGAACTAACCTGAAAGAATGCATATGCAATTGCTGTCTTGAATATTAAATTAAACTATATGTAAAGTATAAAGACAATGGAATTAATAGATCTGACCCAAAAACTGCAAATATGAAGTTATTTATGATACATCTAGGTGGTTCAATACAATGTATAGTAACACACCAAATCAGCTAGGTTGGTCTTTGGTAACAATTAAGACCAGACAAAGGGTTATTATACCATTTGATATATGAGTTGGCTTTAAGGTTCAATTTGGTACATGAGTTTGGTTTCAATGTTCAATTTGATACTTAGACTAAACGATATCATGTGGCCCAATGAATATTTGACAAATGTTTTCTAGTAAAAAAAAAAATATATAGAAGTATCAAATTGAAAAAACTCAGGTACCAAACTGAACATTGAAGCTAAACTCAAGTATTAAATTGGGACAAAAAAAAACTGTAGGTACCAAATTGAACATCAAAACCAAACTCAGGGACCAAATAGAATATTAACCCTTAGAAAAACACTAGCAAGAAATCTGTTAGGGTCCTAGGTTGTCATCTCCTCCTTTCTGAGCCTATCAGATGGTATAAAGTTATAGTCATCAATGGAAGATTTTAACATGTTACTGTGATTCCTGTAACGTGATATAAATGCAACAGAACTGTACCGATACAGAAAGATGATGTCTTCAACATTTGTAGAGTTCTCGTCAGGCCGTAGCACACTCATAGTGTAAAAGTTGATTTTCTCAGACTGAAAATGATTGTAGAATGGAAAAGTTTAAGTAAAAATAAAGGTAAAAGGCCAATGTTCTTTTTTTTTTCTCTAGCTGAATATGCCATTTAATTGTGCAGCAAGTATGCAATAATGTGTACCTTTGGTAAGCAACTTTCATTAAATAACTCAGTCAAGTGAGTGCACACCAGAACCTGCAATTACAATATTACCTCATAATCCCAATAATTTACTGATAACTATTACAGTAAATACACAGCTAATCATTCACTATGCACTCTGTTTTTTGCTTAAATCCTTTCATAACTTCGTTAACTACCGTGAATGTTATGTTTCATTAAATCTACAGCCAAGTAATGTGTATGCCTCCCTGAGCTTGGAAAAAGTGTAGTAAATGATAAAGCCAAGTAATTAAACAGGCTAAGAATAACACTTTGCAGTTTTAGTGCTTAGCTCCAGATGAGAGTACACCTATGTTACCCAAACTCAAGGGTGAATGTTGATATAAATATGCTTACTTTTTCAAGTTTTTCTATATGTTTTGAAGATCATACTTTTATAACTGTTGAGGGGAGATCAGACTCGCTCTACTAGAAATTTTAGAAGTGTCATCAATTGGAAGCTGACGGACCACTTAACGGTGGAGGTATTGTGCTCGGGATGTCTGTGTTTGGTTTTATGCCCAGGTTTTATCTCCAGACTCCGTAGAGAGACCTCGATGGGTTCACGAAATGGAAGTGCCTTGCCTGCCAAGGAAATGTAAGTATTTGGCCTTGGTGGAGTTTGAACCCATGCCCTTGTATGGCATTAGTGGGTCAGAATGGTACCACTTGAGCTAGCCCACCAAGGCCAAATGCTCATATTTCCTTGGTGGGTGAAGTGCTCTCACTCCGTGTACCTCTTGAGAGCTCTCTGCGAAGTTGGGAGACAAAACAAGATAAAATCGAGCACAAACACTCTAGGCACAATACCTCCATCGTTGAGGGGTCCGTCGGCTCTCAACGGGCGACACTTAAAACACTTCTCTTAGAGAGAGTCTGACCTCCCCTCAACAATAACCATGTTCAATTACATACTAGAGATGGATGCTTTAGGAGTGATGAAGAGTCAGGGTAACATAGGGCTACTCCACATCACAGCAAAACAAGTATAGACTGAAAATGGTTACATTAACATCCAGTGAATAGTAGATAGTAATAATTCTGACAAGAGTAAGTTAGAGCTAATGTGCACCCATCAGATTATAACAATAGGCGGTAATTTGGTGGGAGGAAGAGTAGATCAGAAAACCTTCGGTGGAACATCTAAGTTGGCGAAGTGCTTTATGGTCCCACCAAGAAGACCAATGCCATCTAAATTACAAATTGATAGGATAACTCAGTGAATATATTTGTAGTACATCAAAACCAGACATTAAATATCTGTGCGATAAGGTTAAAGGGAAGATACCAACCTTCTGTCAGGGTTCCTTTACCAAATTCATCCAGCAAACATAAAGACCTCGAAGTTGCCTGCCTGTAAAATTTTTCAACGTCATGCACAAAGCAATTTCTATAATATCTGAATTCTTATTTACAAATAAGCTTTAAAATCCAAGTCCATTTATTATCAGCATTAAATCTGAATTCGAATTAAATAAATTATATGCAGCATATCCAAATATGCTAAATAACTGAATTTAGTAAGTCAAAATTTAAAGTACAAATTTTAGAAATTAAGCGAATAATCAATTAGGATATTTGAATTTGAATCCCTTACCCACAAAAGTAAAGTGGATCCAAATAATGAATATCCGAATTCATTATTTGAAAAAGTAAAACGTATTTGAATAATGAATATCCATGGTTAATATTTGCATTCCCTCTGAATCTACTGCAAATAGTAACTAAAATATCCAAATCTGAATCTGCAAAATGCAAATCAAATATCCAAAATCCGCACTATCTATTACCATCCCTAATCACGACATGCCATTCCATGAGAGACTACGGAGCCATCATTATTATTCTAATCTGGTATACCTTAGCATCATTCCCACTTGATGTAGATCTATCATAAATGTGGACTGTTCTGCAGTCATAAGCTTGCCTCCCATTGCACAGAATATCCTATGAAAATGGGAAACATGGTTGACTGTGACCGACTGGATAAGTACTAACAGAGATTTGCAATTTTAATTTTAAGGAAGAATTAGCAACAAGCGCATCACATACCTATCAGTCAATCCAACTGTTGCAGCATCAGCAGGTACAAAACTTCCAATATGAGAAAGGAAAACAATTAAAGCCACCTAGGAAAACCATAATTTAGTAAGTGCAATTTATTTGAAACCTTTTTAAATGGATGATTATGTAGGCTATTAAAGTAGTTATTTTCTAAGAATCATGGATTTAACATTTCAAATTAATATTCCAATAAAGAAATAAATGCTGAACGGACAGCCAACAAAGAGGAGAAATAAGTTCTGTTAGTACTGTCATGTTATGCAGGAGGAAAACAAAAACATAATCAATCTATTTTTCACCAATCATCTATTTAAGGACAAACAAATTTGATAACGTTTTCTAACACAATCATATTGGAGATCAAAAGGAATCTCATAGAAACAAGAAAAAACATAGAAAAATCCATCAAAACTTAGCAAATATGCGCAGACAAGCACGTGCTTAATGGAAATATGCTTCTACTAGAAAAGTACACCAGACTGACCTGCTTTATGTAGATGCTTTTCCCTGAATAATTAGGACCAGTGATGATATGAATCCTTCCTGAAAATAACAGAACCTTGTAGATTTGGACAGAACCACTTCATAATGAAATATTTGGAACAGGCTTTTTGTGATTAATTGATTAAATGTTTTATCGTGAGATTTTTGCATGTTACAGTTGAACTTTTAACTCAATTTACCTTCATCAAGAATCTTTGTGTCATTGGGGATAAATGTATCCACTGTCATTTCCTGCAAAACATGCCTGTAGCACAAGTCTAAAGTTGTTAATTCTTGTTGGAAAAAGAAAGAAAAACATCATAAATTCTAATAATAAGATCTCTTAAGAGGTTTTCTAAATGAAAAAAAGTGTGAAATTGTAAGTAGATGGCTCGTTCCTTCCATTTTGTATATCAAGAATGGTCTCCATGGTTAAAGTAGGCCTCACATAATTGTTCTGGCGAGCAACCATTGCCAACGACAAAAAGCTAAGATCAACATGAAAGATATTATGGTTAGTATAGTTACCTCAGACACATTCATGTTTACAGAGAGAAGAAAATGTGAAATAGAAATAAAGTGAACTTTTTATAATTCATACCAGTCAAGTTCAGACACAAAGTTCACAGCCTTATGCAGTTGTGTTGAGAATGTTAGTACACGTAAGACCAAGTCTCTGATAATCGCCCTCTCCATATCTTCATTAATGAATTTAAGAAGTAATTTGTTAGACGTCAAATAATTTTAATATAATTATATCTCTCTCTCAAAGAGTCTAAGTCTGGAATTCCCTTGGACGAGTTCCACTTGTTCACTATAGGTCATTTGCGTGGAAGAAGCACGTGGAAAAGCCCCGCTAAGTCAAACGATTTCCCTACAAATCGTCCAGTGACTCGATCCACAACTAGGGACCGTAACATAATTTTACAAAGAAATTCGCTACTAAGTAATTACGCTATCTTTCACTAGCTAACAGCAGCATGGTTGGGATATAGCTTGTTGAGATGGGTTGCAAGATGAAACTTGTAAACATATAACACACCAGGCATTAACTACTTAAAAGTAAATTAGAAAGCGTACCTAGAACTTTATGATAAATGTCTCCAAGAAGGCTATCCAATTCTCGTGTCTTTGCTGTAAGATAAAAGAATCTCTTTGTTTCCCCATCAGCATCAGAGAACTGAGTTTTCGTAGAATATTCTCTGATTAGATGTGATATACATGGGAATAACATTCGCATTCATTTAAATCTAATGCATATATCAACTCAGTTTGCCTTGAAAATTTAATGTTAGACAATTACGAATTTAGGAAGCCATATGATGCATGCATCAACTTACTGAAAATTCAAGATCTTGAATTTTCGATTGCGTGATTTCATCGGGTTGTTCTTCAAAAAAACACATCAAGTATCCTAGACAGACAAACAAAGATTATCATGCTAAATGTTAATTAAGGTGTACTTCCAGTAGATTAAGATTGTGTTTAATATCACAGGAAATACGTTGACACATGGATATGCTGAAGAGACACAGAACAACCTATTTGATGTATATACACAATACAAGGAGAAAACTTCTCTTTGCATAAATGAGGAAGTTGCTTGAGCTCTAACGATGAAACCTGTGAAGATGCTAAATAATGTAAATAACTCTGTAGAAAACCTCAAATGGTACTTTGAATTCATCATAAATGCTTTATACTCTAATAAGCACCTCTTCTAGAAATTCGGGCAATTCCTCGTATATTTGTCTCAGCTCATCCAACTGCGCACAGATAGAAATAAACACTAAGGTTGGAAGTTTTATGTAAGGACACAAACTTTCCTAGAAAAAACATGCTATCCTCATCACAGAAAAATCAGAATTAATGTCCAACCTCATCACAGAAACCCTCTTTCACTAGTGTCTCATAACCCTTCTCTTTCCTTCTGTTTACATCAATAACACCAATGACCTATAACACAGAATGTGTCAGTTTAAAGAAGAAAGTTATAAGGCAGGCAACAGGAAAACTCAGCATTTTTCTACTGACTATATTCTTCCTATTTAAAGGTCACTGAAATGAGAAATAGAACCAAATCTACATGAAGGAAAATAAGAGACACGAGGAGAAAAAGAAAGTAGCATAATCGGTTATTAGTTCCTATTTCCACACTATATTCTCAGTTGTAAAGCATCTCCTTGTCAAACCTCATAAAGGATTTAATTGGGATATGTCTAAACCAAGCAGCAATTTTCAGCATCAGCCCGTCAATGAATATTAAAAGTGAAAATGACTAACCAATTCATAGACATATGCCAGCTCTGCGGTGAGGCATGAACTAGCCTGGAGAAAAGATCAGATAGGTAAATATTTCACATCCAACCTAATGGAAAGAGGACATTCATGAATAACAAGTTTGATACCTTAGCAACAATGTCTACGTTCAAGCACTCCATATGCTCTCTAAGGTTTTCAGGAATACCTACTTCAAATATCTTGTTCACATGCAAGAGCGAACAGACACTCTACAAGAAAACAAAGAAGGTTTGAGTTAAACTGTGCTGCATAAATCTAAAAGAACTCCATGCTTTTTGTGAGATAATTCTTTCAGGACAAAATTAAACCACTAACTGAAATGACTCCTGAAACCGAGAACAATTTGCTCCATGTTTTTCCATACAGTTCATGTTTCTCAAACTCAAATGCTGTATGCAGCCACATTTCTCAAATTCAAATTGAATCACTAACTGAAATGACTCCTGAAATTGAGAACCATTTGCTCCACATTTCTTCATACAGTTAACGTTTCTCAAACTCAAAAGTTGTATGTAGCTAAGGAAACAATAAATTCTAATTAAACTGAAATCATTAAAATAGTCCTCAAGTATTGATGTTATATCTAGATGATCATCTTACCAAGAACGGATCTATAACTTGATATATATCAATTGACAGACAAGAGAATCAAATGACAGCATGGCAATGTTAATATGCAATACCTTTAGAAAAGCAATCCAGTCACTACTTGTACACATAGAGCTTGGTGAGTTGAATTTCTTCCACACGAAAAGAAAATAAAAATCCATCAGAAAAATAAATTGGCTGAGTTAGCATCTAAAAGTATTTCATTTCAGAAAAGCAAAAATATGAAAAACTTTGAGGAAAAAAGTTGTACTTAATGCAACATAATCACTTCATTTTTCCACGTGTAGGAATTGTAAGTGAACCATAAAAAACATTAAACTGTAGTGGTCATACCTTTAGTAGGTGAGGGACATCCTTCATGGATTTCAGAGTTTCACATAGAGAAACCATCAGTTCTTCGGAAGAAAGAAAGAATGATATCTTAATCCTGTTAAAGGCTATGAGTTTCGATAATAACAGATTAAGATTATAGCTGGAAGACCAAATATAGGATTCCTCACGATAGTGGAGGTTCTGATATTATGTGTTTGAAATGCCACCATAATGAATTTTTTATTCAGGAAATGCAAGCACTTTCTAGATATGACTGAAGAATAAAGGGATACGACATTGAGACGATTGTTCAAGTTTTCCAGGTCGAGTATTGGCCTGAGGAACCAGTTTCTATAGCAAAGAAAACCATTGTCCAAGTGTTTGGATTAGATTAGATATAATATAAGCAGCAATAATTTAACAGATTTCTCGAGTTCGATCGAGTACCTCAAAAGACGTCTCCCCATTGGTGTCACACACTGAGTTTAAAGAGAAAGTGAATTATTCCACTGTGAGAAAAGATGCAATAATATGAAAATTAAAGTAACTTTACAAACCTTGTTCATGATTCCAAACACCGAGAACCTAAAAAGAAAGGAAACTATTAGAGAAATGGTACATCTAAAAGTATACCCAGAAAGAACTTATACTTGCAGTATAATGGATGTAATTACCCTTCTTTTGCTCTACCAATTCCCATATGACTCGGATGTTTATCTACTTGAAAGATCTGCAATGCCTCATGTGCTGCAGCATCAAGCTTAAGAAACTTGTCCCTATTTTTTAGTTGTCAAGGAATGCAATATTGAGTTCTGGTTTGTAAATCTATTGTTATTTTTCCAAATAGAACGTAAATTTTGACTTGAAAAATCAGAAGAACAGATGCTGGGAGCACTGTGATCAATTCATATAAAATGATACAATGAAATTTCAGTAACAGAATCGATTGTAATTGAAGCAGTCCTGGACTCCATTTGCTCAAGGGTATCTACAATCCTTTCATTCTCTAATATAGCAAGAAGGCCCCCACTTACACGAACTTGGATATCACTTCTCATGTCCATCATAGAACTTAGCTGCAATAGTTTAAAAAGCAATAAGAGCATGCATATATCAACAGAACTGATATTATGCTCACTAGAGTGTCCTTACCGCAATGAGAAAAGAGTACTGGGATTGACAACCCCAAAAGAGGAGGATCAAACACGCCAGTAGAGGTTATATACTAAAAAACCTTTTTTCTTTAGTTTCTTAATGTCAGGATGCTGTTAAGAACACATCTCATTTCTTCAAAGATTGAAACAGAGAAGCTATACTGAGCAGAACATTCCCTTGTTTTCTCATCGCGTTTAGTTCTAAACTATTTACATTAATATACTAATTATGAATGAAGTAGTATTTTCATAATATTCCACTGCAACCTCGAAACTTCCACATCACTATGTTATAAAAATATTTACAAATTGCATAAAAATCTTTAACCATGACTAAACGCTGAAATTATGTAAACTTAGTGCAAATGAAATTATTATTAGATATTACAGCTAATGGAGTATCCTGGTTAAGAGATTATGTTATCAAAGACAGGTGGCGTTAATAATCATATGTGAAAGGAGCCGGGGGGGGGGGTCATATTTTGATGACTTACATAGCAAATTCTCTCCCTGATGTTTAATCCATCATCCATTCCTGTTACTCGAAGGTATATCAACCTATAAAAGGCAAATAAGAAACCAGAAAAAAAAAGGTGAGGAGAAATATCAATGACTAAAGCTGGAATCGAAGAATATCATTTTAGGTATGAATGATAAGAAAGATATTTCATTCAGGAAAGCAAAATAAAATGAATCAAGCTACTGTATAAAATGAGTAAGTAGGGTACTACAGTTAGTCCTATGTGAAAAAGTTCACAATAAGAACTAATGTCCCGAGTGAATATAAATTCTTCCAATCAATCCATAACAGCAGCAGATATGAAGCATGTACCTGCATATTACAATATTAGTTAGTTGACTTCTTCCAAATACTGGAACGAACCATTTACAACATCTCCCATAAGTTTGTTGCTATGCTTCATATGAAAGAATGATGAAGGAGCTTTCCAGTCAAGCATCCAATGAATGTTAACCATATGGTCAAGTATCTTTAGGGAGATTGATTAAAAGAATCTTGGGCTTCTGTTGCTGCTGTAGAGGGCTGGGATTGGGTGTAGTATTTTGAGATTACCAATGACACAAAAATGAACCCCAAGTTAAGTGCTTTAGTTTATAAATTTAGTTATCCTAGCAGTTCATTTGTGCTATCCATTTGTACCTGTGCCATGCTTGTTCGTAAGTGAATATCGAACTTTTAACAAGCTTCACTGTGGGAGTCTCTGTCATCCCATCTGCATCACTTTAGAGAGTAAGTAAAGTTCACAAGCTAATAAGAAAGTTTATATAACCAAACCAAGAGAAGTTACCACTTCGTTGTAAAGCTGACAGAAAGGTTTCTTCAGTTTTTGTACTTGTATATATAATCACCGGCTTGGCTTGATATTTCACTGAAATTGAGCAAAACAAAAAAAAAACCAGATATGATCAATTAGAAGTTAAAAACAGACTAAACGAATACAAAAAATCTGAAGCCATAGCAAATGGGAGAAAAGATTATGAAGGCAAGCAATGATAATTCTAATTAATTTGAACTTTTCCTCAAAAACCAGTTCCTTTCATAGACATGAAACTCATACCAAGTTCAATCAGTGGGAAGTCTGAGCTACCATCATCCCAAACTTCAAGTACATTAAGCTGACGAATGCTGGAATCGTAGTAAGAAATTCCAATTCTGCACAACAGAGTTTGAAAAACGAAAAAAAAAAATCGCCCAGTTGATACCTTACACCATAATCAACAGCTTTAACGAAATCTACCTCCGCTACTTTCTTAATTTCATGTTTGCACTTACTTGTCAGTACTTGTTAAAACTTTCCTTTTTCTTTTCTACATTTTAAAGGCACAATAAGGAAATGGAAAATAACTCGAAATCAAAGATAAAGCTCACCGATGTCCCTGGTGAATGCAAGCCAGGTAGACCTGCATAATATAGATCCATCCAAACAGATGCATTAGCAAGAAAATCAATCGTAACAGCTTTACGCGGAACAAAACTTTCCTAAGATCAAAACAAACTTAAAACTTAAAAGGTAACATTATCTATGATGAAACAAATGTCAATAATTAGTATGAATAGAATTTTACATTAAAATAAACGCGGTTACATGATTTGAATGTTTAGGAATTTTTTTTGAATTAAGCAAATGGATTAATGAATAATCGAAGATTGAGGTGTTAAAAAGTCGTTTGGAATATACATCTGATTCAACTCTGTTTGGATCATTGGAAAATGCAATGAAAATTATAAAATCAAAACAATGAAAACCAAAATCAAACAAACTTCAAAAATATACTGCAACAAAAGAAAAATCAAGGTCTCCTGTCCTTAGATAGCCAAATAGAGGACTTTTAAAACTTGAACGTTGAGCGTTTCGGTTTTTTTTTTTCTTTGAAAAACGAATCAAACAAGCGAGAAAATCATTTCAAGTTCTTTTTGCATTGTTTTTTTCTTTCTTTCTTATCCTCAGATTTTCGCAGCAACCAAACAGATCTTACAGAAAAAAAAAAAGAAGATAAAATCGCAGGCATTTTAAGCTTGGAAATCAAATGGACCTGAGGGAGGGCTTCGGTTTCATCCATGTCTTCATCCATTGTTTGGGCGCTTAAATTTGATCACTAATTAATGAGAAAAAAGAGAGGGAATTTTTGTTCTTTTATAGTACAGTCTCGAATATGCTTTGAGATTGAGCGGGATATTCAACGGTCTAGTTCTTTAATTGAAGTAACAAAAAAATGGTTAAAATATGCTATTAGTCCCTGTACTTATCCGAAATTTAATATTTAGTTCTTGTACTTTAAAAGTTAAAATTTCAATGCTTTTACTTTTTCAATTTAAAAATTCTAGCCCAATCATTATTTTTGTTTGTAATTTTTTTTCAAAATTTATCAACTTAACATATTTATTTCTTGTCAATCATATGCAACGTCATATCAGAGTAATCTAATTAACATATCAAGTTGACAAATTTTGATGAAAAATACTAACAATATCAATGATTAGATTGAGATTTTTAAATTAGAAAAAATAAGAAGACTTAATTTTAAAAATTTTAAGTATATGGACTAAATTTCAAACTTTGTCCAAATATAGAGAATAAATGCATATTTTAAACAAAAAAAAAACCTATACTTAACACTTATTTAGTAAAAAAAGTATAAAATGTAAAATATACATTTAAAAATTTTAAATTATTGATGGTTTTATTTTTTATTCACACTTATTTTGTAAAAAGAATATAAAATGTAAATATACACAAGGGCGAAGCCAGAACAATTTTTTAGGGGGGCCGGATGAAATTTTAATTTTTTATAGTTTATATCTTTATAATTTGTAAAGGATTAAATCGAATTTTTATAATTTTAGGGGGGCCAAAGTGCAATTTTACCTTTACTAATTTAAAATTTTAAAAAAAATTAAGGGCCTAAATAGTAATTTTACATTTTAGGGGGGTCGGGGCCCATGCCAGCCCCCCGGCTTCGCCCCTGAATATACATATAATTTTTTTATATTATTTTTGGTTTTATTTATTTATTTATTTATTAGTTAGATAAAATGTCAAAAAAAAGAAATTGATTGAGTCTTAACTCGATTGACATTAGCATTATTATCAGTGTAAGAAAATGTGAGTTCAAGCATGCTAAAGCGTGTTTATCTTTTTTGATGAAAGTTTTAGGATGTTAAAAGCAGGGGCAAAGCCAGAACAAATTTTTAAGGGGGCCGAATGAAATTTTAAATTTTTATAGTCTATATCTTTATAATTTTTAAAGGATTAAATCGATTTTTTATAATTTTAAGGAGGCCAATATGCAATTTTATCTTTATTAATTTAAATTTTTTTAAAAAAATTAAGGGGCTAAATAAAAATTTTACATTTTAGGAGCCTCAACCCCCTAAATCCGCCCCTAGTTCAAAGATAGAAGATAAGATGTGATATTATCGTTGGCGAAAGAAGGATTATTATTAGCAAAAAAAAAGAGACGAGAAATGATCAACAAAAACATCCTTAATCCTATCAAAGTCTCTTATTAATTCCATATTATTGTTCTGAATGAACCATATTCGATTATTAATTCTTCTCCTCTTCACTATTTTATGCCGGTGAATGCGTTCAAGGTCCAATGCTTCTTCAAGTTCAAGCTTTATTTTCCTCAAATTGATACTAATTTGTCTAAAAAATTATTTTTAGACGTGTTTTAGTTGCTAATCTTCTTTTCCAAGTTGTTGCCCCATTCAACAATCTTAAAAGAGAGTCAAATCAAAGTCTTTAAGTTGAATTCTTGAATGACATTTTAAGTGTAAAACTTTGCCAAATTTTTCTTTGATGAATTCTATCAAATAAAAGTCTACAATGATTTTACTTAGGGTCTTTTTAGATGAGCGTACGTTTATTTATTGTTAGTATAAAAATAGCGGTAGTGATAAAATTAGATACTATAACAATACTGTAACGTGAGACAAAAAGAAACTAAACGCACTACATGGGAGATAAACATTTATCCAAAGAGGCCTTTAAAATAAACAAAAGCCTCATTTCGTTATTTTTGTTATTATTATTTAAATTTTAAGAAAATATTGGCATAATATTTGATAACATTGATTAATACATCTTCTCTTATTAAGTTTAAGAAATTTAAAATAATACTAATATAATTAGATAAATATTTATTATACTATCAATAAAGTTTCTAGACTCTACAAGGGAGTTGATAAATATTCTGTAAGGGTATAGTAAAATATTAAAAACAATAGATATTAAAAAAAAAAAAACACTTGTCAATTTCGTGGAATAAAAAAAGAAAAAAGTATACTGTGAATGTACTAAATATTTACCCAATGAATTATTCTTAACTAGTTTTTTTTATTATATAAAGGGTAAATTACACTGCAAGTCACATAATTATCCATTTGTTTTTTTAGTTTGTTTTCGTTGAGTTTTGTTAAGTGTTTTACGGAAGGGTTAGTGACTTCACAGATGAAGGCCCCTCCTTTGTCGCTAACAACCAGTCCATAGCTGGCTTGCTACATGTTTTCGCTAAATGCAGTGTCGATGTTACACTTGATGCAGCCAACTTGTGGCCGACACCAGCTAACAACGGGAGCAGCAACTGCTTGAGTAGTAGCAGGCCGCACTTGTTGGTAGGTCGATCGCGCAACAGGCCAATCTTGCCTGAAACAAGCAGTAAAAGCCGAAGCCACTGTAGATGTGTCTGCATGCCATAGGAACTGATTATGGAAATACCAGAGAGACCAAGCAACCACTCTACCAAACAAAGCAGTACCGACACCAAGCAGAAGCGAGAATAACCGGTCAGAAAAAGACGAAGATGGAACAACAATAGTAGATAACGAACATACTTGAACCGCAAAAGTACAACCCAAAATTACATGGTCGATATCCTCAACCTGTCCGCATCGAGGGCAGTTAATCAGCACCACACAACCTTTGTCAATAAGCCGACAACGCCACAAAAAATCTTTTACCTTTGGTGGAATATCAGCATTCCAAAGAGGCAACTTGTTGAGCATTGGCCTGCAATGCAACAAGAGACCAGCAACAGCTCAACATGAAGATCAGCATTGGAGTTGAACCGAATGCTATAACTTCTTTAGTTCATTTTGCTCCTATGTAACTTTATTTAGTTTCCTTGTAATTTGTCCAAAAAGTTAGTAGGATTAGATTTTGATTTGAATTTGATGTAATAGTTGATATGTCAGCTTACTTTTGTGTGTAATTCAAGTTTGTATTAGTCATGCATTAGTGGGAGCAGTTATGTCATTAGATAACTGTCCAATTGTTATGTAACTTACATATATTTTCAAATTTTTAATGAAATCAATTAGAGTTTTTCGGTTATCTTCTTGTTCAAACTCTATCCTCTCGATCTTTGCTTCAGTTATTCTGTCTTTACTTTTGTTTTTTTTGGTTTTGCTGCCAAAATCCCCAACAAATGGTAATCAGAGCCTGTCATCTTTGAGGGCTTCTGTTGTTGGTTACCTTATTGTGAAAACAAAAGCTTGAGAAGAAAGAAATTAAAGCTGTTGAGTTTGTTTCAGCAGAATGAGCTTCACACCACCTCCACCACCTGTGTTTGCTACCACATTTGGGTGGTTAAGATGAAAACATACCTTCAAGCACATGATTTGTGGAATGTGGTTGAGAATGATGTTGAACCACCTCCATTGAGGGCCAATCCAACCATTGCACAGATCAGGCAGCACAGTGAAGAACGTACCAAGAAGCACAAAGCAATGGTTTGCTTGCAGAATGGAGTATCTGATGTGATCTTCACTAAGATAATGGCCTGTGATTCACCTAAGAAAGCATGGGAGAAGCTGAAGGAGGAGTTCATGGGGTCAGATAAGACAAGGCAGCAACAATTGATTAATCTCAGGAGAGATTTTGTGAACTTGAAGATGAGAGAGTCAGAGACCATCAAGCAGTACTCAGACAGGATAATGGCCACTGTCAATAGCATAAGGCTCCTTGGAGAAGACTTCAGTGAGAGCAGAGTTGTTGAAAAGGTCATCACCACTCTCCCTGAGAAGTTTGAGTCTAAAATTTCATCACTTGAGGACTCGAAGGATTTGTCAGTCATTTCATTATCTGAGCTGATAAATTCCTTGTATGCACTTGAATAAAGGAGGGCCAATAGGCAGGAAGAGCATTCTGAATGAGCTTTCCAAGCAAAGGCCAAAGAAGGCCCAGGTTCAAACCATAAAGGGAAAAAGCCTTGGCTCAATAAAAGGGAGAAACCAATGAGGGATGCAGGCAAGAAAAGGTTTCCACCATGCATTCACTACAAGAAGACAACACACTTGGAAAAGTACTACTGGTACAAGCCAGACATCCAGTGCAGAAGTTGCAAACAGTTTGGCCATATTGAGAAGGTGTGCAAAAGTAAAAGGAATGCACCAGCTCAGCAGTAAATTCAAGCTCAGGCTGCTAAGGATCTTCAAGCTCAGGAGGAGCATGTTTTCACAGCCTCCTACTTTACAATCTCAAGCAAAGTCAGATGTGATTGGCTAGTGGATAGTGGTTGCACATACCATACAGCAGCTGATGAAAAGCTGTTCAAGGACCTTGATAGAAGTTTTTCCTCAAAGATCAAAATTGGAAATGGGAACCTGATTGAAGCCAAAGGCAGAGGAAATGTTGTGATCAACACTTGGTCAGGTAACAAAGTAATCTCTGATGTGTTTTTTGTGCCTGACATAGATCAGAATCTGCTTAGTGTTGGACAGCTAGTGGAAAAATGGTATTCACTGGTTTTTAAGAATAGCTCTTGCGTTGTTAAATACTCACATGGTCAGGAGTTAGTCACAGTAGCAATGACTGATAGGTGTTTTATGCTTGATGTAAATCAACTCGAGAAGAAGGCTTACACCAGTCTTGTTGATAATGCTGGCCTATGGCACAAAAGGCTAGGCCATGTCAACTATAAATCACCTGACTTGCTGCATAAGTTGAACTTGGTTGAAGATATGTCTAAGGTTGAAGTAAGAGACACTGTTTGTGAAGTCTGCCAACTTGGTAAGCAGGCTAGATTGCCTTTTCCAGTTAACAAGGCATGGAGGGCTCGAGACAAGCTTGAGCTGGTTCATTATGATGTTTGTAGACCAATAAAGACTCATTCCTTGAATGACAGTAAGTATTTTGTTTTGTTCATAGATAATTTGACCAGGTTTTGTTGGGTTTACTTCTTGAAACAGAAATCAGAAGTGTTTTAAGCATTCAACAAATTCAAGGCTTTAGCTGAGAATCAGACTGGTTGCAGAATTAAGGCTTTGAGATCAGACAATGGCACTGAGTACCTGTCTGAAAGATTTCAGAAGCTGTGTGAGCAAGCTGGGATTCACAATCAGCTAACAACAGTCTATACTCCTCAACAGAATAGAGTATGTGAAAGGAAGAACAGAACAGTATTGGATATGGCCAGATGTTTGCTATTTGAAAGCAAACTGCCAAGCAAATTTTGGGCTGAGGCTGTGAACACCTCAGTATATCTGCTTAACAAGCTGCCAACTCATGCTGTGAAAGAAAAGACACCTTTTGAAGCCTAGCATGGACTCAATCCAACTGTTTCACACCTGAAGGTGTTTGGCTGTGTCTGCTATGCCCTCATTCCAGCTGAAAAAAGAACTAAGCTTGAAAGAATGGTTGTTCTAGGGATTTTTGTTGGTTATAGCAGTACCAAAAAAGGCTATAAAGTGTTTAATCCTTCAAAAAAGAAGATTTTGGTGAGTAGGGATGTAAAATTTGATGAAGAGAAGGTTTGGAGTTGGAATGGTGCAGATGCAAGTTTGATTGAAGAAGATCAGCTAGACTATAATTTTTAACCTGCTGAAGAAGGGCCAAGCAATGAAGTTTTTGATGATGTTCCTGTGAGAGGCACCAGAACTATTGCTGACATCTACCAAATATGTGATGTTGCAATAATTGAACCCTCAGATTTTGAAGAAGCTGCCAGGGACAAACATTGGAAGAAAGCCATGGAAGCTGAATTAGAAATGATCCACAAGAATGACACTTGGGAATTGGTGGACAGACCAGATCATAAGAAGGTTATTGGTGTCAAGTGGGTGTTTAGAGCTAAGTATAATGCTAATGGCTCACTGAATAAGCACAAGGCAAGGCTTGTGGTGAAAGGCTATAGCCAATAATATGGCATCGATTTCATGGAGACATTTGCTCCAGTAGCAAGGCTGGACACAATTAAACTTCTGTTTGCCTTAGCTGCTCAAAAACAATAGAGGGTTTACCAATTGGATGTTAAGTCAGCATTTCTTAATGGTTTTCTCAAAGAGGATATTTTTATTGAACAACCAGATGGGTTCAAAGTCCTAGAAGAAGAGGACAAGGTCTATAGGCTGAAAAAGGCCCTGTATGGCTTGAAGCAGGCACCAAGGGCCTAGTATGACAGGGTTGACACATACCTGTCTAGGCTCGAATTTCAGAAAAGTGTTAGTGAAGCAACACTTTATGTGAAAAGGTCAGAAAGTGAGGCCTTATTGATTGTATCACTCTATGTAGATGATTTGCTCGTGACTGGAAGCAAAGATGAATTGGTTAATGAATTCATAGTGCAAATGCAATAAGTTTTTGAAATGACAGATTTGGGAGTTATGACATACTTCCTTGGAATGGAAGTGAACCAAACTGATCAAGGCATCTTTATAAGTCAACATGCCTTTGCCTTGAAGATTCTCAACAGATTTTGCATGTTGAATTGCAAAACAGTCAGCACACCAGTGGCTCAAGGAGAAAAGCTGACCAGTAGTGGAAATAAAAAAAGAGTTGATGAGAAAGAATATAGAAGCCTAGTAGGTTGCTTGCTTTACTTAATAGTAACTAGGCCTGACATTATGTTTGGTGTTAGTCTCCTATCGAGATTCATGCACCGTTGTGATGTTATTCATTTTAAAGCTGCTAAGAGAATTCTCAGATATGTCAAGGGAACTTTGAGCTACGGAGTTAACTTTGAGAAGGGAAAAGAGCTTAAGCTGACAGGATATTCTAATAGTGATTGGGCTGGCTCTGTCGATGACATGAAGAGCACCTCTGGTTACTTATTTACCATTGGTTCAGGAGTTTTTTGTTAGAGCTCAAAGAAGCAACAAACTGTTGCTCAATCCACAGATGAAGCAGAGTACATTGTAGTTGCTGCATCTGTTAATCAAGCCATTTGGCTTAGGAAGCTTCTTTATGATCTTAATAAAGAACAGTTTGAACCAACAGAAATCAGGGTTGATAACCAGTCAGCAGTTGCCATAGCCAAAAATTCAGTCTTTCATGGCAAGACTAAACATTTTAAAATAAAATTTCACTTTGTTCGAGAGGCTGAGCAATCAAAGGAAGTCAGTCTTGTTCACTGTAGTTCAGAAACCCAATTGGCTGATATTTTGACTAAGCCACTAGGTGCTACTAGATTTGAAGCTTTAAGAAGCAAAATTGGTGTTTGTTACATATAGTCCAAGGATGAGTGTTGAGCATTGGCCTGCAATGCAAAAAGAGACCAGCAGTAATTCAGCATGGAGACTAGTAGCAGCTCAACATGAAGATCAGTATTGGAGTTGAACCGAATGCTATAACTTCTTTAGTTCATTTTGCTCCTATGTAACTTTATTTAGTTTCCTTGTAATTTGTCCAAAAAGTTAGTAGGATTAGATTTTGATTTGAATTTGATGTAATAGCTGATATGTCAGCTTACTTTTGTGTGTAATTCAAGTTTGTATTAGTCATGCATTAGTGGGAGCAGTTATGTCATTAGGTAACTGTCCAATTGTTATGTAACTTACTGTCCAATTGTTATGTAACTTACATATATTTTCAAATTTTCAATGAAATCAATTAGAGTTTTTCAATTATCTTATTATTCAAACTCTATCCTCTCGATCTTTTGCTTCAGTTCTTTTGTCTTTACTTTTGTTTTACTTGGTTTTGCTGCCAAAATCCCCAACACAACCAAGGCCCCTCCACTCTATTAACAAGTGAATAAGCGAACATGTCAAAAGCAAGGCAATAGGCGGACTTAACCGAATATTCACCATTCTTATCAAAGTGTCAGATAAGCCTATCGGGAGGGCGTAACGAGCTAAGTGGAGCAACCATAATCCGTCGCACGTCACAAGGGGCAAAGACACCCTCGACCAAACCTCGATCCCAACCCCATTGGTCATCACGAAACAAGTCACATACCAATATACCATCGGTAACGTATACTCAAGTAGTGAAGTTGTCAATTAGAGGATCTAAATTTATACAATGGAGTTGTGTTATATGTATATCGTAGATGCAATTATTGAAAATGTAAAATAGAGAAGGTTCAAGCCATCCGTTGACAATGTAAAAAGTAAGAGATGCGATCCATTCGTTGATAATATGAAACGTAAGAAATACATACTATTCGTTAGAATTAAGGAATGCATATTGTTCGTTAAAATGTAAGCGAGAGGATTATTCATTGTTATAAATATAGCTTTTGGCCTACGTTTTTTACGAGAATATTGAATAAGTGCTTACAGAAGATGGTATTATAGTGTTGATCGGGAGAAATAAAGTGCGAATGCTCGTAGTTATAAAATTTATTTGTTAACCCTAATTTTAATTTTTTTGAAGAAGATATGTCTCACTTTTATCGAGAGCTCAAAAGGTTCACAGAGGGACTCGAATGTAGAATATATGCCTCACCTCCACCGAGAGCTCAAAGGGTTCACGAAGAGGCCCGAATGTAGAAGATATTCATCAACTTCGTCGAGAGCCCAAAGGGTTCACAAAGGGGCTCAGATGAAAAGATATTTATATATATAACTTCTTGTGACTTGAAAAATTGCACCGTCTAATAAACATAAAAGTTATAATTAAATAACATTTTTTTTAGTTCAATGATGATCAAACCCAAACTATTTCTCAGAAAAGTGAATACTCAGACCAATAAATCATAACTTGTGTTCAAATAATTGCATGCTTAATACACATATTATCTATAACCTACTATTAAAGTTATCCCTCACTTAATGAAAAGTCATAATTTGAGTTTGGAAGGCCAAAATAATTTCATGACAACTAAGCAATGTATTTTTTTCACCATGGTGAGAGTAATTAAGTCATTTTATTATTATATTTATAATATTAAGTTATTATAAAATGTAATTATTTAAAATTAAATGATTATTATTGAAGTGTCTAAAGTTATTGCAATGTGTCAATGGAAGTGTCTACTTTCACCACCACTGTTACAGAGTGTAACTTGTCATATTTCAATGATTGATAAATTATTAAAACAAAATTTTGGGTTATGTTGATATCATGAGATTATTCAAGCCTACAAATGAAAATCAATTCACTTGGTGAAACATATCTTGAGGATTAGATCGGATTGATTGCACCAAATCCCTTGGATCAAAGATGTTAAATCAATTCTTTAGTCATTATTATTGTATTGTATTTAGCTATTTTAGTTATTATTTAGAGGGGATTCTGATTGATCTTTAGTATGTCAGCAAGTCTCGAAATTTCCTATATATTTGAGAGACTTGTATAGGTTTATGCACAAAGTATTAAGAATACTTACTAGTTCATTGAGGAACATTTCTTTTATGCATTTGAGACTGTAAAATGTTTTGTTATTGGTTTAACAAACTAAGTTCTCAAGGAGAGAATCTAATGGTGAGAGCTTTAGTTCTTGAAGTATAAGAGTGAGGATTCTTCACTGGGTGTGTGTTAGAACTAGGATCACTGGTTGTATTGAGTTCAAATATAGCAAATTTATCTCATTGAGCTAGACTTTACAGATGTAGGAAAATCAAACAGCGTAAACAATTTCTTATCCCCTGTTTTATTGAAGTTTTCGTAATTATGGCAAAAGTTCCCATTTCTACTATCACTTCTACTCATATTTTATTTCATGCATTTACCAACTGGCCCAAGTCAACAATTATAATAAATACATAAAATATGAAATAAACTAAAAATCATATAAAACAGCATGAAATGATTAAAACATAAAGTAACATGAAAATGCTACAAATACAAAAATGTGTTAAATTTGCATTTAACAAATTATTCACATGTAAAATTTTATAATAAAAAATTCATAACATGAAAAACACAAACATTATATGTTTGTGTTGTTCTTTAAATTGAATCAGTATTAAAAATTATGTAAAATATGACATAAATTTAAATCCAACATGAACGCATAAATTATTCTTTAAATTAAGTCGCTATGATAGCAGACGCAAAACACATTACGATACAAAAATAACATAAATACGACATGCGTTACAAAAAGCGTTCAAATCTATATAAAAACATGTAACAATATATTTTTCGTATTTAATTTTTTTATCAAGAGTAAAGTCATATTTAATATATATTTTTTATATTTTATAAAGAATTTTACACATTAAAAATATTTTATGTCAATTTTAAAAATATTTTTTTATCGTTTCATGTTTTGATTATTTTTCATATTGATTTTGTGTTGTTCAATTAATTATATACAAATAGCTCTAAATTATTTCATTTTTTGTATTTTTTAAGTTTATTTTAAATTATCATATCAAATATGATAGTATGCTGGCAGCAAAGTGCAGGCATGTATTTTATATTACATTTAAAATTTTCATACATCTAATAATTTATAGTGCATTTATATTTAAGTAATTAATAAATAAAAATAAGTGGCGAAGTTAGGGGCTGACACGGTGTCGACTCCCCTAAAATGGTAAAATTTTCATTTATACTTTTTATAATTTATAAAATTTTAAATTAAAAATAGTAAAATTACATTTTAGTCTCGAAAATGATAAAAATTTGATCTAATCTTTTAAAATTATAAAAACATAAAATATTAAAATAATAAAATTACATTTTTATTATCATAATCTAACTCGAAAAAATTTTCTAACTTCGCCCCGATAAAAATATACCACATTCAACATTCTTAAAGAGACTCAAGACTTTAAGTTGAATTCTCGAATGACATTTTTAAGTCTAAAATTGGTCAAATTTATTGATGAGTTCTTTTAAATCAAAGTCCACATTCTATAATTGCTTTTACCTAAGCAAACAAAGTCTCATTTCAATATCTTTTATATTTATTATTATTATTTAAAATTCAGGAAAATATTGACGTAATATTTAAAAATAATAATTAATACATTTTCTCTTATTAAGTTGAAGCAATTTTAAATAATAATAATATAGTTATTCTTAATTAATTTTTTAGGCATAATAAAAAAATTAGCTCTTAATGTTTAAATTTATTTTCAATTTAACCATTATTCTTTATTTAAATTAAATTTGACCCTCAACCTTTTAAAAAGAATGAAATTATTTTTTTAACAAAAATACTGACTAGAATGTTAAATTTTTAAACATGGTAACCCGTATGATAATCCAAGTGTACTTCATGTTAAATTTTTTAATTTTTTTTATAGTTTTTTACGTATTTATTAATGTGATATATAAGACAAATAATGTCATATTAGTATATTGCCGCGCCAACATCATTAAAAAAATAAAAAATAATGTTTTAGTCAGCATTTCCATTAAAGCAAAAAATTTAATCTTTTTTGAAAGGTTAATAGTCAAATTTAGTAAAAAAAAGGACCAAATTAATAAAAGATGTAAATATTAAGGACTGAATTTATCATTATACTATTTTTTATTATATAAAAAGTGTTTAGCATGTTAGGTGTTACGTGACATCTAAAACGTGTTGACCAAAAAAAAATCTTATGATATATTTAAGGTTAATAATTATTAAAAAAAAAAGTTAAAAATCTTTTTTGATTCAAATCCAGTGGGGGTAATGCTTCTAAGTTACGGTGGTTAAAATAATTAGGTTAAATTATTTCATAATAAATCCTTATATTTTTCGTAATTTTAGAATTTAGTTTATTTATTTTTACTTTTTCGAATTTAATCTTTCAAAATTCAGGTGCAATGGTTAATATTATAAAATTTAAGTTTATTACGATGTTCTTTTTTTAGTTACATAGCTACCAAGTGAGTATTTTTTTTTATTTCAAAATGTTACACCAACAAATGTAACAAAAGAAATTTAACAATGTTAATAATTGGACCTGAAATTTAAAATTTGAAAAGTAAAGGAACTAAATTCTTGAAAATAAAAATATAAGGACTAAAATTCTAAATTTTTGAAAGGTATAGGGACCTATGACATATTTTAACCAATTAATTAATAATATGCTTTTTGAAACTAATGATTGTTGCAATTGACGACAATGAATTTGTGCTTTTGTCCTTTAAGTTTATTTATGCATAATTACATATAAAAAATGATTTATAGATCCGATCTTGTTTTTTCATTTTTTTAATTTAATTTTAAAAACTAAATTATATAACTCTTAATTTTTTTAATATTAAATTTATAAAGGTTTAGGCCGAGTCTTAACTCGAATGGCATGAGCATTGTTACCAATACAAGAGGACATGGATTCGAATGTTCTGAAACGTATTATCTTCCTATTTATAGATTATTAAAGGAAATAGTTAACATGATCTTCGTTAACTTGTGTGTTGATCCCCTTTAAAGTAGTGGTTTTGCAAGCCATCCGCCCTAAATGTCTCTAGGAAGCGTCACTTGTTCTCCTTAGAGCAAGCCGTCCACCCTGTTTTATGTATGAACAGTCTTTCAGTGTGAATGCACTTCATAAACAACAATTAGTCTATTTAAGCATAACAACCTCATACAGATAGAGGCCCAGGATTATCCTTTGCGTATTTAGCGGGACTTACTACCACGTCATACTAATATATAAGGAGACCTCTCCTATACATACATTGAGGAAAGATGAAGAAATGATCAATCTTTTAGCATCCTAGGGTAACTCTAAGCAATTGTCTTCTTGATCAGCCTGTTCTCTTATCCTTATTTCGGCTCTCAACCTCTTTTGGTGAATTGGCCTCCATTGCACCACCTTGTCCTCCACCCTTGTTGTACTTTGTATCAACAACTTTCAAAATATATTCGTATAGGACTGACATAGTAAGATTTAAACTCATAATAAATTTAAGAGAGAACAAGTGCATAATACAAATCATAAATAATACATGTAAGATCAACTAGAACTAAAATGGTAAAAGTACCATGGAAGCCCTTGTACTAAAAGTCAGTTTGCATTTCCCCTCATCTACTAAAAAAAGGGCAAATTAGTCCGTGTACATTAGATCAAAGAGCAATTTGATCATTCTATTAAAAAATTAATCCATTTCTACTATTAAAATTTGGTCCTTGCATGCTAAAATGAGATACATGTGGCACGCCACGTATAATTGTTTAGTTATTCTGTCAGCTACATTAGTTTTTAACAGTAAAAATGAATGGAATTTTTAACAAAAATGGTCAATTTGCTCATTGATCTAATGTACAAGGACTGATTTGCATGTTTTTTAGTAAAAAGGGCAATATGCAATCTAACTCCTAGTATATGGATTCCACGATACTTTTATTGAACTAGAATCAACTTAATATGGAAGCACAATCCCAAAAATAGAAAAGGTAAATTTGCATTATAGCCCCTTCAAAAAATTAAATAAATTACAAGTTAATATAATGATAAATTTACACTTTGATCCCTCCAAAAATTTATAATTTTTCTCTAACCTCCCAAAGTAATTTTCTAACTTTGTTATTGAGTACAGTGGACTGAAACCCGTAATATATTTGACCTAAATCAGAATAAATTTAGTATGACGAGATTGAACACCACCTTAATTTTATTTTATTTTTTAAAATTTAAGCTAATTCAATAATACTCCAAATCTTATCCATAAATTAATGCAATTTTTTTTTTAATAAAGTCAAAATTAATTTTTTTTATACAATCTTATCCAAGTTAACGTCAATGTTACATAAAATATCATCAACTTACCTTAATTATAAAAAATAAATCAAAATTTAAAATATATTTACATAAATATATTATTTAATATTTAATATATTTAATTTTTTTAAAAATTTAAAATCCTTCCATTTTCCACTCAACTTTCTTTTCCATCCAAACAGATCTCCCGCTTTCCCTGCAAATGCCGTCCTTTTGGTCCTTCGGTCCTTCCAATATTAACAACACCTCTCATTTTCCCTCTTAACTCTCCAAATCTTAACGCGCGCACCCTCAGCGCACCACATGGCAGCTCCTTCATTTGTCTCCAAAGCAAGAACCGCTTTCAACTCTGCAGCTGCCAAAGCCGAGCGAGTTTTCACTGATTTTAAATCCGATTTTGGTAAATAAAAGAATTTTTTTTTTGATACTCTATATTTTTGCCTCTTAATATCCATCGCTAATTTTATTTTTGCGCTTTGCTAATTTTAGATTAAAAAAAATTGTCCGGCTTTTAGGTGATTGATGTAAATGTTTATAACGGGAATTTGATTCTTTTTTCTTTGTTTTTTCTTATCCATTTCGTTGAAGATTCTGATAAATTATTGCCGAAGGAATTCAAAAACGAATCTCTTACGAACGAAGGCGAGTCTAAGGTAATTTTTTTAATTGATTTTTTTATTTTTATTTTTAATTTAGAAGGTCGTCGGAATTAAGGCACAATGCGCTTCTTTGTTTGGCTGCTGAGAAAATGAAGTAGATTGTAGAATTCGTTTCTTTGAAGTTTCGTTGAGAAAAATGAAGTAAATCGAGTTCGAAGAGTTTAGCTTAGTTTGTTTCTAATGGAACCAGAGGCTTTGTGATTTGTATAATTTTTTTTTTTTTAGTTTCCTGCACTTTCTCTGCAACCAAACAAGCTTTAAATGCTTAAAAGTTATGCTGAGTACTTAATAATTATTATGCAATTTAAAAAAAAAAAGAATTATTTATTTCTTTTTTCCCAGAAAATTCACGTGAAATAATAAAAAAGTATTTTTCAATCCATATTTACTTGTTTTAGTTTTAAATTTGGTGTGGTTTGACGCAGAGTTTTGACGAGGTAAAGAATTCTAGGTGGAGACCCTCAAATTTAGGGACAAAGCAAGAATGGCAGGAAAGGTTTAGAAATTTACGGATAGGGAGAAAAGGCGTTGAAGACACTGAGAAAGTTGAAATTTCTATAATGGCTGTTCCATTCTATGATGAAAACATATATTTGCTCAACATGAAAAATGACACGGAAGCAAAGGTACATTTGTGATTTTGTATATTTTTTTCTTTCCCCACAGTTCAGGGTTACTGTTATGGAAATTAAAATGTTTATTTTCCTGTTATTATTTAAAATTAAATGGATTTATTGATGATATTGTTTCCTTACAGCTTTTAGAAGCAATACCTTCTGTAGATGTTTTAAATACCACCAACACGAATAGCATTCCTCCAACATCTGTACTCAAACAATTGGCTGTAGCTATTGAGTAAGTTTTAGCCGTTAATTTGCTCCCAATACTTGAATTCGGTTTTTCTTTATCTGCCCTTGTTGGTATTTAAAATTATAGGATGCCTCATGGCTGATTTGTGAATTGCTTTGTTGTAATGATGGCTACGGTTTAATCTTTTGGAGCAAAATGAGTTTAATGCTTACTGGTCAAATGTGTAATCTGTTGATTAATCATATTTCAGCTTGTACATGGTGTTCTTATATTTCTGTACTTTCCTTCTGGTCCCAGGGCTGGAAAAAATTTTAAGACGGTGAAAGATCTTTTGGCATCTTTTGGAAATTCTTCACCAAGTAAGGAAAAGGCAGGCTTGAGCTTCTCTACAGTCAAGTCGTTAGTTATTCGTGAGAAAGAGAATAAACTTGCATCTGGCTTTGGTGATGACAAGAAAGTCCTTGCTTTGATTAATTCACTGTTTGATGCAGGTAGATTCATATATGTCGCCGATAAGACATGTGCTTTTGTTCGGAGACATGTTTCTTCTTTGAACTTTCAAATTTTCTTGTGATGGTCTTCTACTTTCATTGTAATATCTGCAAGATATTTGCAGATGGAAAATTCCTCCAACGGAAGCTTGTATCTGATTCAAACACATGTACACCAAAGATACCTTTTATTAAAGACATTCATGGTGCTCCTCCACATGGCTTTGTTGTTAAGCTTTCTGAAGTCATTGGAAGCTTTAGATCCCTTCACAAGATGGCACTCTTTTGGTGCAGGGTTGTTATCGAAGTAAGTGGATTATATGTTACTTCTATCCAAAATAACACAAATGGTCAATGTCAAAAGCAAAATTCACTGAGTTTACACTTTGGAACTTTTTGTCCCAATAAAAACTAGTATCAGAAACTTATCTAATGAAGTTCAAGGTATTGTCATTGCATGATATTATAATAACCACTTCTAGCATAACAACATGCTGACACGTATTGTCATTGCATGATATTATAATAACCACTTCTAGCATAACAACGTGCTGACACTTGGGTGCATCTTAGTAGTAGCAATTTTTCATACCACAAGTTATCTTCAAGTAAACTAAAGTCCTTCACATTCACATGCTAATGCATTTAGAGTTTTTTTTTTCTTCACATTGTTGTTAATCTTCATCTGATGAGAAGTGTTTGGAATCCTTTACACAAGCAGCTGAGAAGATTTTGGTCTGAAGAAAAACATCTGCCAGGCATTCCTGTGAATGAGATTCCAGATCTAAATTCATGTCTTCTATATCAACAATTACAGGTTATTAACTGTTGTCTATCAAGAAAAAGACAACATTATATTGCCACTGAATCATTTGATTCAGAAATGATGGAAGCTGGTTCAAATGTTAAAGAATCAGATGTTTCTAAGGGCACAGTGTCTGCCAGCTCTGCGTTGTATGCTCGACTTAAGACTGGAGAACTTGTTCTTCGGCAGGGAGCTAATCAACTGATTGAAAACTTGGCAATGTTGGAAACTGGTGAACCTATATACTCACCTATTACCCAGGTCTGGTTGCAAAATCTGCCAATAGATTACCTACCTTCCAAGCCTAATCCCATGATTTAGTGTATTTATGTATATGTCTGCAGGAAGGACCTTTGCTTACAGAAGATCTTATCAGGGAAACGGAGGAATTAGTGCTTCGTACTGGGAGGTCAGTATTTTGGCTCCTTAACCTTATAGCTCAACATTTAACACTTACTAATATGATTTTCTTTTGATGATCATTGTCTTAATTTGTTTACTGCATAAAATTTGTTCATAAATTTTATCATATATTATGATTCTCCTGTATTCTTTAAAACAATGAACTTAACGTGCAGGATCTTTTCCATCTTTCTGTTGTATGCATCATAAGAATTTGAGTGAAACATAGGAACATAATTCAGAATCTTCGAAGTCTTTTATCTGTTACCATAATACTCTGTATAGTTACGTTATTCTTGTTGTTTTTTACTCATTGCCTTGTCTATTGTGGGTCAGTGTTGGCGCTGGGTGCTCTCGGCTACTCTCTGACATGCAGGCTTTCAAGGTGATATTTTAGCACAAAGAAAAATCCTCTATCTTTACTACTGTTGTAGATATATATGGATGCAACAGAAAACTGTTCCTAGTTTCAATGCATAATCTTTTTTTTCTCTTTAACACTTGTGTTAGGCTGCAAATCCTGGCTGTGTTTTAGAAGATTTTGTTAGATGGCACTCTCCTCCTGATTGGATTGAAGCTGAGCCAAGCGACAAGGTTCCGGGTGCAAGAGGTCAACTAAGTAGTAGAATGCAGAAAGGAGGTTTTTTTTTTTCATTATCCCAGTTTCCTAAAGTTTACTTTTAGTTTCTTCTCAGTCAGGTCTTGCTATTAAGGAGAGAACATCAGTTCATTGATTGTGTAGAGGAGCATGTTTGTATGAACTCGTAATATGTCCTTGTGTGATTCGTATTAGAAGCATGTCTCATGTAGAAGATACTCTTCTAGTTGTTTATATCTTAACCTGCAGAGAGTGTCATTTCTCGGACTTATGCTATAGTTGGCTCTAATATGTGAATTATACATATTTGTTAGGTAATTTGTGGCGTGAACTATGGGAGACATCCAAACCCGTACCGGCTATTAAACAAACACCTCTCTATGATGAGGATTTGGCAGTGTAAGTTGGATTCATAAATTTTGATGCTACGAATCTTAAATTTTCTATTACGGGAGCATTGATCTTACGAGATTAGCTTGTTTTATGGTTGCTTTTAGGGATGGAATTCTGAATTTCTTCGAGAACATTCCCATTTCTGAGCTTTTTCAACAATTGTTTCTTGCTCTTGTGAGTGTTTTAATCTAATTCGAGATTATCTTTTCTCTATTTAATGTCTCTTATTACCAATCTGCCGTTCAGTTTATGTATCCAAACTGTGGGAAAAGGGAAGTTTCTGTTTTTCTACTTTGTTTCTAGAACATGATTTGACAACTATGTCCAACACAGGTATATTTAATTTTTCTAAAGTCTTCATATATATTTTGTGGGTTCTAGGAGGATCATGTCTTTATACCCATGTCCGGATACGCATCGAACATGAGTGTTGAACACATGCATTTTAAGAATGAAGATACGAAACAACATAATTTGACACAAACTATGTTGCTTTGAAAAATACCTGTGTTCAATGCATACATAAACTTGTTTTTAGGAATATGACCCTCCAAGTATTCTATAAATGCATGGAAAAACTTAGAAAAAAAACTAAATGTACTTGTTCAGATACATATCCACATTTGACACCCATGCTTGAGTCTGAGTAACATAGAATGTGAATATAAAAAATTGGCTGTTATTTTCTTATTTTTAGGTTGCATATTATTACTTTTACCACTCATTCTTTATAATGCTAATTTCTCATTTGCGTAATGTTCAGCTCAGTTTGGGATTTGTATTAGCCGAGGACAAACTCTCTGCTAACGAAAACTTGTCAAAGCTGTTTTATGAGTGCAAAGACTTTGTTGTTGCAACTTGCCAGAGAAATACCTGGAACGATAAAGTGGACGATCTTTGCCAGGTAGGTTTCTATTGTACACACATGCCTCGAGCTAGATTGTTTCATTTAGTTCATGTCATTGTTTACAAAGGAAACATTGGTTTCTTCGCATGCAAGAAAACCGAGCTGGGCTCCTTGTCATGTTTTCTATTCCGTTGTCACTTAAAGGAGATTGCTATTTCCCTCGATAAATTGTCTTTTGGCTCATCAATCAGATGAATATTTTGCTTCTTCGAATGTATACATTTGATGATGTTCGAAAGTGAATTCTATTTATAGGTATACGAAACTGTGGAAACAATGTTAGTGTCTCCCGAAGAAGTCATAAAGGCAATAAAGCAGGCGGATGAGACTCCAATACAGGAAAATGAAAGCCCCACCCGGGGTGAGCTAAAACTTCGATTTCTGAGGCTCGGACTCAATTTTGGTAACAAGGATAAACAGCAGAAAAAAACACCGACGACGACAAAAGAACCGAAGAAGAATTCAGACGAGAATCCTTCTCGTCCATTCGCTAGCTTTTTCGATACCAAGTCATCTTTATTTGCAAAGATGTCACCTAAAGCTAAGAATCTCCCACAAGTTGACAAACCTCCAGCCATAGATGAAAGTAATTTGACGGTGGCTTGATTGTATTGATCAAACAAATATCTATTCTTTTCGGCCTTACGCTTTTAATGAGTTGGGTCAAACTTAAAACGGCGTAGTTTTGCAGGTAATTGTAAATTATTGTGAAATGAGATGATGGCTTTCCATCCGAAGAATTCATTTTTTTAAGAAGAAATTAATATTTTTCTTTATCTCGAGCATGTTCGAGATTATAATGGTGTATTTCGTAATTAATAAGTTTAAGAGTTAGAATGACGTCATTTGTGCTTAAAGTGTAATCAAATAATATAATCTCTGTGAGTTTTTTTTTTTAAAAAATTTAAATACATTATTTAACATAAAGGTAAAATACTAATTAAAAATTTAAATAATAATAAAAAATAGTATAAATATGACTTTAAATAAAAAAAATTTCACCTCAAACTATAACATTTTTTCCATGCTCATGATGTAAGTCTCCAATGAAATCATTGCCTTTGAAAGTGAGATTATGGACTGTGGAAGGCCCCTGCAAGAGCTTGAAGATTGTTGTTGTGGTGAACAGTTTGAGAGGGGATGAGCGATGGGAGCTGCTGTGAAAGTGGGCTGTAATGGGCGCTTATGAGAGGGAAGAAGGAGAAGAAGAAACGTGGGAGGGGGAGAGAGAAAGAAAATAATATTTAAATTAATTTATTTTTATTTAATTAATAATGTCACATATTCTGCTTCACTTTAAAATTTTCGAAGGTAGTTTTTGGAGATCATTTTCGTTTTTCTAAAAATGGAAAAATTAAAAAAAATTAAAATTATTTTTTAGAAAATGAAAAAAATTAAAAAATTAAAAATAATATTTATATAAATTTTAAATATTAAATATGGTACTCTATTCGAATAAATTTTTATTTATTAAACGTGTTTTTCAGTTTTTAAAAATAAAAATTATTTTAAAAAATAAAAAAATATATTTTTAAAAAGCAAAGGAAACCTAAATAATATACAACAAAATATCTCCCTAAATAACAATATTCTATAACAGCTACCAAAACCATCAACTATTTACTCAATTTCCTAAGGAAAACACAAATTTTTAAATTTTTTTTTTACAAAATTGGGTTTTTAATAGGGCTTTGAGTATTTAGTTAGAAATTTGTGTTTTTCATTAGGAATTTAAGTAAATAGTTAATGGTTTTGGTAGTTATAAAATATTGTTATTTAGGGAGATATTTTGTTATGTATTATATAATAAATTTTACTGATGTGGAGACAAACGCTTCCATTGAAACCCTCTTTCGGAAAGCACTTTACATAAAAAGTGATTTCCATTGACATGTTTTAGTCCTATGCTTGGTGGTTAGATGTTGGTGTTCTCACCCATGCGATGTTCAGGGGTGAAGTCAGAAAATTTTTGAGGGGGGCGAAATTAAATAGTATATTTTTACGATAGTAAAAATACAAGTTTACCATTTTAATAGTATATCTTTATAATTTTTAAAAGATTAAATCAAATTTTTATCATTTTTAAGGGGGCCAAAGTGTAATTTTACCATTACAAAATTAAAAATTTAAAGGGCCTAAATGAAACTTTTTTATTTTAGGGAGGGTCCGGCCCCTGCCAGTCCCACTGGATTTGTAATGTTGGTTTGATTTCGCTTTTAATCATGTTATGTTTTTATTTTTATCATGCTGTTTCAAGCTTTTTATTTATTTTTTCTTTTTTTAAATTTTTTTAATTAATAAACATGTTATTTATAAAAACAAAATAATAAAAAAGTAATTATATAATTAAAATATATACTTTTTATATCTATCATTATGTTAAAAATATTTTATTTTTTAAAAGTATAAACTAATTTTTTATATATTTTTCCTTATATATAATTTTTATATGTCAAATATTTATTTTTTCCACCTACATTATGGGTATGATAAATTCTAATATTATAAAATTAAATAATTATTTCAAATATCATTATTATTTTTATATGCAAAATATTTCAAATAATTTTTAATTAACTATTTTTTACAAATTTTTAAGAATTTTTACAAAGTTGAATTTCTAATAGGACTTTGAGCATTTAATTACAAAATTGTGTTTTTCACTAAGAATTTGCTTGAGCATTTGGCAAAAATAGACAAAAATGTCACTTTTAATTGAAAATCAGGGATTTTGGCTTTTTTCCTTCTTCCAAATTTAGGGAAATAGGCTCGATGAAAGCTTACCTACATGGCACTGCGTCGCAAAACAAATTTAAAAAAAAAATTAAAAAAATTAATTTATTATATTTAATTTGATAAACATTACAGATTTTAAAAATATCATCGTCATTGATCACACACACATATTCGATGTCTAATTACAGATGGTAAGAAAATATTATTATATTTTTCATATTTGTTAATATCATTATTAAGTTTTTGAAATTTATTTAGGATTTTGATTGAGTTTTGTGTTTATATGACTAGGACGAAGATCGAATTATTGAAACATATATACAAAATTTAAGTACGATAGCATCACGTGTTATAGAATGGTACTTGAATGAGGTGAGATTCTTATACGTGTTCCGTATGCGCGGTGGGACTAAATTGGAGTCTACACTTATTAGTGCTTTGCTGGTGAGATGGAGACTCGAAACACATACATTCCATCTTATGTGCGATGAGTGTATGATTACACTTGAAGATGTGGCATTTCAACTAGGTCTACTCGTTGATGGGGCAATTGTTATAGGAGTAGTGCGCGTTGAGGATTGGCGGCTAATTTGCCACTAGTTATTGGGAAAGGTGCCAGACAAGTTTAGTGGTAGCTAGACAAATATGGGATAGTTAGAAGATAATTTCTCACATCTCAACAACTCTTCTAGTGAGGTTGAAAGACATCAATTCACTTGAGTATTTATATTGAGGTTGATCGGGGATTATCTAATACCAGATAAATCTCAAAATAAGGTACATCTAAGGTGGCTCCTACAACTAATTGACCTAAAAGAAGTTGGGCGACTCGGTTGGGGATAAATTGTTTTGGCTATATTGTATTGAGAATTCTACCGAGCCACTGAAGCACCAAAAATTAAAATCGATGGATGTATACTCTTTGTCCAGTCATGGGAATGATACCGGTTACAATTTTTTAGTCCCCGAGTAAACTTCCCTCACCAATTTCCACTCATAATAAGGTAAGATTCTAGTTATCATATTATCTTTTTGGAATAACATATTATTTGAATAGGTGGAACAATGACGCGAGCCATGTGGTTATATCAAATGAACTTCAAGTACTTCAAGATATTTGATTATTGTTAGATCAACTATTAGAACCCAATGTTAGTTTAAGAATTTTTCAGTTACATAATAATTACATAAGGATTTGAATTTTATTATTAGGTACATAATGAAATTTATAATTCTGTATTACAGTTTGGATGGATGTCATACTCTGATATGAGAATTGAAGAATGCATCCCGACTGAATTTTTGATGAATCATAATATTTGGCATGTCAAAGTGTCGTTGATTGTTTATACAACAATTTAGATGCATGAATCTGATTGAGTGATAATTTGCCAGTTTAACTTTGTGCAAAATACTCTACCCTCACCTCAGAACCTCGATAAACTTCACAAGATTGACTTGCGGGAGAAAAATGATGAAGACTGGTTTAGATTCCATGCCAAGTATATAAACTTGTGGGCACATAGGTATAGTTTTCTACCTATACACCAACAAATTGTTGTCGGCCCTCACCTCATAACAATATATCTCTCTAAATAACAATATCTTATAACAACCACCAAAATCATAAACTATTTACTCAAATTCTTAACGAAAACACAATTTTCTAACCAAATACTCAAGGTACTATTCGAAACCCAACTTTGTAAAAATTCTAAAAAAAATGTAAAAAAATTTATTAATTAAAAAATATAAAATTCATAATGCCAAAAAATAAATTTATAAATTTTGTGATTTTTTAAAATAATTTAATAATTTTCAAATTTGTAATATATACCAATAAATTTATTTATAGGACAACATGGGTTGATTTGGTAGAAACTTTTACTAATTTTTTTTGAGCTTACGGCAAAGCTTCCAATCAAAACCTCACAACAAGCAGACGTGGTAGCGTTGAACATTGATGGTATAAGTTAAAAAAGTCAAAGAAATGCATGGGAAAACTTTTAAGAACCCTAAAGATACGTGAGTTGTGACAGCAAAAAATCATTGCAAATTGCCAAAAAGAAAACATGCAAATGAAAGTCCATGCAATTTGGATTCTGAATCATAAAAGCAAGTGATGAGAGTTGAGGACTGGATGCATTTAAGACCTCACCTGTGCTGTTCCAACCTTCTTTCATGCATCATGCATGGCTTCATATATATTTTTGCTATATAAACCTTCCTTCGGGTGCTCACTTCTTCATCCTATTCATCTTTTTAAGTGTGTTATATATATAGATTATATAAGCATTCAAAAAATGGTGTGTTATAAGTTTCTTGTTGTTTTGTTTGTTGGTGCATTTGTGATTTGCAGTAGTACTAGTAGTAGTGCCAGGATGCTTACGGGTGGGTTTGAAGATGAGAAAACACTGTTTCATCGTCGTCCGAGATTCGGTGGTGGTTTAGGAGGTGGAGCTGGATTTGGTGGGGGTGCTGGTGCTGGAAGTGGTGGTGGACTAGGTGGAGGATTTGGAGGGGGTGCTGGATTTGGGTTTGGAGCTGGAGGTGGGTTCGGTGGTGGTGGTGGAGCTGGTGCCGGTGGTGGGTTTGGTGGAGGAGCTGGCGGAGGTGGTGGGTTAGGAGGTTTCCCTTGAAGTCATGCAGAAAATCGTTCCAAAACATATTATATTCTAATAACTTTATAAGTATTACAATAAGTTTAATTATTCGACAATCATAATTGTATTGTATTTGCCATTATGGTAATGTTTGAGTTCGATTTCAAGCAATTTCGTACTCAATTTCAATTATAAAAAAATAAATATATTTTATTTTGTTATATAAAATTAACGTTTTCGTCCGATTATTGTCAATGCGAAAAGAAATAAATCTTTAATTTACAAACTTTTCTAAAATAAAAGAGAAAGGAAAAAAACCTTGCACAATCGATTTTATAATGGTTCGGCCTACATTCGCTACTTTGTTATATCACAACCAAGGATTTCCTAATTCATTTCGACACTATCTTTTTCTCAACACAATCAATTTTACAGTGCTGTAGTTGTTTTGGTCTGTATGTTTTTTTTCTCTATGTTGTTTAGACTTATCTTTATTTAATAATAAAATTATTTTCCTACCATTTTTTTAAGGCTTAAATAGAACCTTCCCTCAGTTGTTATGGCGAAACTAGAATCCTTCTTAGTTTTGTGGCTCAACTAAAACCTTCCCAATTTATAATTAGTGATAAAGATGAAGTAAAAAGTAAGATATTTGTTTACGAAATTTGGTTCACTAAAGAAATGAAATAAGGGTGGTGGAATATTTTACAATATGAACTCTGAGAGTATGTACAAGAGAAAAATGAGAAAATAATCTCAAGCTTTTCTCTTATCTTTGATGTTTGGATATGTTCTTCAATTGTTCTTGACTTGTATTCATATTCTCTGACTGATTTTTGGACGTTTGGAGCCGTTGGAGAGAATTTTCAATTGCTGGAAGATTAATCTCATGCATTTAATGCAGTATGCAAGGTCAAGTCTCGATACATAAGGTTAACAAGTCTCGATACATAAGGTAGCAAGTCTCAAGACTATACTACTCCCAAAGGGTTGTGCTTATTGTTTTACAAGTCACGATACTTGCAACCCAAAGTTTCAAGACTTGGTTGCTAGGTATCGAGACTTGACACATAAGTCTCGATATTATACCCTTGTAACACCCCATACCCGACCCGATTGTTGGGTCCGAGCTACAATGTGCCGCATTCGTTGTCGAAGCAACTACAATCATCTTACACTCGATTTAAACTATTAAACAACTAAATATAAGGAAAACAGTTGTATAAAATGATATGCATTCATTTCCTAGTCTTATACGAGCTTACAAAAGCTCTATTGCTAACCCAATATCGAATTAGAACCAATTGGGGGTTCCTCGTCGTGAAGCCACATATTAACTTGGTCTCGTTGCAGCAACCATTGCTCGACGTCACGACGTGACATACTGTTTTTAAATGGTACCAATTTGACACCAACCTATAAATATCAAAGCAACCGATTTCACTTCCATAACATATATTCAACCAAACATACACATCCAATGGGTTTAAATTTTAAACCATAATGCCTTTCATACTGATCTGCCGTAATTTGATATGTCAAATTAGGCTCACGTTATACCTAATGAGCTCATTCTTGAGCAATTTTAATGTTTTTCATAGTTTTCGTTCTTTAGCTTTAATAAGCTCTTCATGCATTTTATGTTTATATTGTGCTATTTCAAGACCCAAATTGGCCAAGGGTGCCATTTGGACCCTAATGAGTGATCGAGTGGTATAAGAGCATGTTGGTGGCCCAAAATTGAGTGGAAACCGTGCCACAAGCAGAGGTATCGTGACACCGGAGCTTGAATATTACAACACCTCCGTCAGGCTCGAAATGAGGAAGAAAAGGAGCCATCTATAGTGGTATCGGGATACCCACCCTTGGGTATCACAAAATCCACCCCCAAGGAAACCTCTTGAGTAGATTGATGAGGATATCGTGTTACCCTCCCCTGGGTATCACGATACCCCTATCGTACGGGGAAAAAATGACATTAGGGGTAGTTTTTGTCAACTCGAAGCACCTATCAAATAAAATACAGAGAGGGCATTTTAGGCAACATTTTTGGGTTAGAATCACCTGGGCTGAAGTGTGTAAAAGCCTTTATTTGAGCACATTTGTAAAAGTTAAGCCCATATATGACCATTTTAAAAGGTTGGGCCTAAGGGTGAACAAAACTCTATTCGGTTCGAAAAAAATTCAAATTTTGAGCTAATCAAATCGAGTTATTCGATTTTTTCGAGTCAACTAGAATAATTAATTCGGTTTTTCAAGTTCGAGATATATATATATATATATATGATTTCAAATTTATATACTTTCACATGAAATTAATTATATTGTAACAAGATTTTAATTTGACATTTTTTTTTTAATTTAACTCAAATAATTTCATTCGATTCGACTCAATTTGAAATTAATTTCAAATAAAGTTAAAATAATAAAATGAGACTCATCAACTCGACTAATTTAAAATTTTTATTCCATTCCATTCGACTCGATTGGATTTAACGCTCACCCCGAGATACACCTTAATTTGAGTATTTAGTCTTAATTTTTTTAAACCCAAATAAAGACCAATTTCTAAATTCACAAAACGGTGCCGTTGAACTTTTCTTTCCATTCTCAGCCAAGACTCATGAAAGCAAAAAAGAAACGAATCATCACTGTTTCAAGCATCTACAAATAAAATAACGCCACGTAAGAGAGCTTAACTGAGGTTGCCGTAGTGGATCCAGCAGCCCCGCAAAACGTGCATCGTCACGGTCTCTCCTCTCTCTCTCTTTCGCTCGTTCTTTTCTCTTCTCTAAAAAAACCCTAATTTATTTATTTATTTTAAAAAAAATCGAAAAAAAAAAAGACTGTATTTTACAACTCTCAAATTTGTCTGCAAAGCCTAACATCAGGTCAAGCCTTTGTTCCTCTTTGATTCTTTTTTTTTTTAATTTTCACGTCTCATTCATTCATTTCTGGTAAATATTTTGATTTTTTTTTTTGGATTTTTTCTTTTGCACTTAGATTACTGATATTGATTTATTTGCTTCTGATTTTTTGAAAAAAAAAATATGAAAATAGAAGTCAGTAATGTTGGGCGCTTTAAGGAGAAAAGTTGCGAGCGGACGCTCATCAGCTTCGGTTAGAACATTTTATTATTATTGTTTTTTTGCCTTTATAATTTTACTTTATTTAGTTAAAAATCTGGATTTTATTTTTATTTTCAGATATTAGGAAAGTCATTACAGGCGATTCGGCCTGGTGTTTCGGCTTCTAGAGTTTCTTCTAATGCTGGAAAAGAGGTAAATTGTTTAATTGAAAAAATGAATTAGGATTTAGTATTCATGCATGTAGTTTAAGTTTCCTTGCATTTTTATTGATCTTGATGATACTAAAATTCTATAATTGATAAAATTCTATAATTGATGTTGAAAGATTCTTGATTTATTTAGTAAAATGTTGTTGATGAATTTACATTAAAACAATGATAAAGTAATGCAAGATCAATCATTTAGGTTTGGATTTTATGTCATCAACTGGTAATTGTTCTCATGAGATTTGAATTTCAAGTTTTTTAACAGATGCTATCAGTTCAACTGAGAGGGATCGCCCATGTTCAGAACTTCTCTCATCTTGTTCTGCCTGGTAAATCTTTTGAATGGTTTTTCTTCTCATGATAGTGTTATTGTGTTGATTGTCTTTTTTGTTAATGAAGGTTATTTCATAATTATTGCAGGATGTTCTGCTGGTTTAACAAAAACAAGGTTAGTTCGTTGTGTACTTCGTTATGCAAATCAATATTTGGAATTATACTGTCACAATTAGTCATTACTTGACAGTAAAAAAGTAACTATATTCGCATCCATGTCCGATATATATTCGAACATGTATACAAGGATATGTTCCTCCAAGAACCCTCCAAATCCTTCAAAACAAAAATTCAAATCCATATTGAACACATATTCTTAACACTCACACTTGAGTCTGAGGAACATAGCTTGGCACAGTGAGGGTATTAGTCTATGTTGACTGCTGGATTGATCCAATATTTGCCTGTATAACTACCATATCTATCTTTGTAGAAAGCCAATTTCAGTGCGAAGTAGTTGACCCTTTTTTGTCCAGAAATTAGATTATTTAGGTCATGATTTTTTATTTTAATCTTTAAATCCACTTCTCTGACAGATTTTCTTTTATCTGTAGAGATGCCATTTGTATCATTCAACCGGAGGCTATCATGCAAACATCATGCAGGGCTTTCTCTTCTGGAGATGGTATGGTATTGACTAATGTCCACGATGATATTTATTGGGCCAAAGGCTTATTAGCCTTTTCTCTTGTTTTTCTAAAATGGTTATCAATATTGGGTTTGTGTTTTTGGTTTTTGCAAGAATTTAAGCCCTCTGCATTTTAATTGTTCATTTCATCAACATTTTATTGGGAATAGATGATCAATATCTAACTGTTGCCAAAAACCAATTTTGCTGTTATTAAGAAGTACTAGTTAGGCAACCTATCCAAAGAAGAAATTAGTACTTCTTTCGTTCTTGCAGCTCCACCTTTTCTGGGCATTTTTAGTGCATTTTTCAGTTGTAAAAATACATGTTGATGAGGGTTAGGTGCTTGGTTGAAAAAAAAAACCATCTTTACCCCGTGTTTACTTGCTTGTGATGAAGGGGATCTCGTTGATGTTGTTGTCCCTTTTATGGGAGAATCAATCAGTGACGGAACTTTGGCAACATTCTTGAAAAGTATGTTTTCTGCTACAGTAGTTTGTATCATTCACTAGATGTACCCATTTTCATGGTTGTAAGTGCTTGATTGTGAATTTATCTGAATTTTCTGGGAGCAGAACCAGGTGATAGAGTAAAAGCGGATGAACCGATTGCTCAAATAGAAACAGATAAGGTACTCTTCTTCACCTTTTCTTTCATCTGTCGAGAAGAGATGGATTTATTCCCCTAATACCTGTGTTTATTTTCACTAGGTAACAATTGATGTTGTCAGCCCCCAAGATGGTGTGATACAAGAGGTAATATATGAATAAATCTCGACTGTTGGATCATAATTCACACATGCATACATGCAAATGTCTAGCATATTCTTTATTCCTAGGCTCCTATCTTCTCATTTCTGGGTATGAGGGGAGTGGACTCAATCCTGAATGTTACTTTTACAATTCTTGCCAGTATGTAGCCAAGGAAGGAGAAACTGTGGAACCAGGTACTAGGGTTGCTGTCATTTCAAAGTCTGCTGAGGGGGTAGCAGCTGCTGCTCCCACTGAAAAGAAATCTGAAAAAGCTGCTTCTGAGCCATCTCCTGCTGGAGCTGTAAAAGAGGATAAGCCAAAAGCTAAAGTTGAAGCTTCTCCTGCTGCGGCGAAGCCTAAAGCCCCTTCTCCACCACCTCCAAAACGAACAGCTTCTGAACCTGTACTTCCACCCAAGGAAAGGGAAAGAAGGGTAAGTCTTTTCATATCTGTTTACATCCACCTTTGGGACAAATGATGTAAGCGTCTTAGTGATTTACAGGTTCCTATGACAAGGCTTAGGAAACGAGTTGCTACACGATTGAAAGATTCTCAAAATACTTTTGCAATGTTGACAACGTTCAATGAAGTTGACATGTAAGTGCAAGTTTCCCTCTCATTTCTATTTTGGTTTGTATTCATAAGAAAGCTGATACTGTTGATATGTTTTATTTCCTTGTCAATTTTCCTTTCATTGCAGGACTAATTTGATGAAGCTCCGCTCCGATTACAAGGATGCCTTTGTTGAGAAACACGGTGTCAAGTTGGGATTTATGTCAGGATTTGTTAAAGTAAGCAATGATTTATTCTTGAATTGCTTACGTATGCCTTCATGGTCTACCTTCACTAACTTTCTCTCTTTATCCCCTTTACCATTTCCTCCATTCCATTGTTTCAGGCCACTGTTAGTGCACTTCAGCATCAGCCTATTGTAAATGCCGTAATTGACGGGGATGATATTATTTATCGAGATTATATAGATATCAGCATTGCTGTTGGAACTTCTAAGGTAACAGTCTTTGATTTGCCAAACTACAATTTAGCCATTTAATGGCTTGCTGATGAAACTTGGATAAATGAGTATTTTATACTATTTCAAGATACAATTTAGCATCTAATATGAATGTATGTTATGGATACTTTATCTTTCTTGGCAGGGACTTGTCGTTCCAGTTGTCCGTGATGCTGATAAGATGAATTTTGCTGAGATAGAGAAGACAATCAACAATCTTGCAAAGAAGGCAAATGATGGGACCATATCAATTGATGAAATGGCTGGAGGCTCGTTTACAATATCCAATGGCGGTGTTTATGGAAGTCTATTGAGTACCCCCATTATCAACCCTCCTCAGGTTAGTGTTTAAAAACTGAATCTGTATGCACTTAAACTAGTGAATTATCCATATTTAGTTGAGGTGTTTCTCATATTTAGCTTTAGACTCCGAGTTCGAACTAGCGGTTTGATCGAGCTGAGCTCAAGCCATAAGAAGTTAGAACTCGAGATTATCTTGAAATTTAAAGCTTGAAGCTTAGCTCAAGTTTTGATCAATTTTCACTTTTAAAGCTCAAGCTGATTCAAGATTAATATCAAACTGTTAAAGCTCACTTAATTAAGCTTACTTATCTAGTAAAAATGAACTTGATTCCCTTGCTTGATTTTAAACTTGATTATTTACATTCGAGCTTGAGTTTAGCTTTTCAATACTAATTAAAAATAGAAAGCTCAGTTCAAGTATCAGGATACTCGATTCTGACTTGCTCAATAGCTTGAGTTGTTCAAGCTCAGACTCAACAATGCTCGTTTTGAGGGTTTTTATTTTCTTTTAAAAGCTAAGCATAATTATCTCGATTACATTCTCGTGTCCAAAAATAGTATCTTAAATGCGTAAGCAAATGTTTTTGGCAGTCAGCGATCTTAGGTATGCACTCGATAGTGTCCCGACCGATGGTTGTTGGGGGTACCATAGTCCCAAGACCGATGATGTACATTGCACTCACTTATGACCATAGGTTGATCGACGGAAGAGAGGCTGTCTTCTTCTTGCGTCGTATCAAGGACGTCGTCGAAGACCCTCGCAGGCTGCTACTCGATGTATGAACTATGAAGACCAATTAGTAAGATTTCATGGTTTTTAAAGCACACAGCATTTTATTTTTATTCCTATATATATATATATAATAATAAAAAAAGAACAAGAGGAATAAATGCCTCAAGTTTTTTGTAGGGTTGCATTTGTTGATTCACCCTTTTTTTTTTTTTTTAATTACTTTCTGAAAGTACGGATGGCCATTGTTGAACCATATGTTGGAGTATTTGAAATACAATATTTCCTGTTTTGTTTTCTCTTCTAAGCTTTTAGATTCCGTTTTCTAGCGTATTGTTTTCTTTTATGTTCAAATATGCCACAAGTTTTTGTATTTTTTTATAAATTTGGAATTTAGTCCCCTTTATTTTCTAAGAATTTAGTTCGTTTAAGTCTATTGTCAAAATTATTTTGTTAAATTTAGATTTATTGTTTTATTTTTTTAGTTAAATGACTACCAAGTGAGGGTTTTTTTTTTTTTAATTTCAAAATGTCACACAATCAATTTAACAATAAAAATTAAAATATTAATAATTGGACTTAAATTTTGAAATTTGAAAAGTAAAAAAGATTAAATTCTTAAAGTTAAAAGTAAAGAGTTTAAGCTTTCGTTTACAAGACTGTCAATAGATTCATTATAGCTAGATGAAATGGAGGAAATAAGTCTAGTTAATATTCAGGAAGGATAAAAGCCAATTGGAAAAAACCAATACTTGGGAAAACAACATTAAGTGTAAACAAAAAAGGAAGAAGCAACGTGGAAGCAATCATGTCAAATTAATAATGAGACATTATTATTATCAAAAAAATTATACGAGATTTAAAGAAAATTAAATAGAGTTAAAAAATTCTCCTATAAAAGGGAGATGAAGGAAGCCTAAGAGAGTATCGAAGGAAGTTTAGAAAACCTCTCTCCATCCACTTCTCATCCACCATCCTGTCCACTTTTATCTTTATTAGATAGTGGGATTTTAATAATAGATTTTAATTTTGAAGTTTTATATGATTTTTATTAATAAAAATTAAGCATTTTTTTTTTCAATCTTTAATTGACAAAGTTTATTTGAAAGAGGCTGCGATGAGACGAAGGAAGCAAGAGAGGCTGAGATTGAAAGTGACTGTCGGGCTGAGTGAGAGTGTTTCTGAAGTGAGAACGTGATGAGAGTAAAATGGAATTATTAGGCACGAATCAATGTTTCAATGGGGGTGACACATAATAGAAATACCCCCTATTCTCTACATAAGTCTTGTATTCAACACGAACCGTAATAGAATATTCCACTAAACCGAACAATGGTTTTTTGGTGGGTTTGCAGAATTAAGCTGTAATGGAATGGTAATGCCAGCCAACCAAACGGACTCTTTCGTTTTGCTTTTTACCTGTTTTCAGGGCCCCCAAACTATATTTGCAATTGGTGGGGGCATAGCCCTGGTAGCAGAAAACTTCACATCTGCAATTGGGACAAAATTTATGCACCATTGTTTGCAGGAGGTCTGGGTATTAGGAAGACCAACACCTTCAATGATGCCCTTCTCGCATGGCGCATAATGACTGATCCACAACTGTTTCCTCACAAATATTTTAAAGCCAAATACTACAGTAATCACCCCTTTGAATCAGTAAAGCCTAAACCATCTGACTCTTGAACCTGGAAGGCATCCTTAGAGAAAGAGACATTTGCTTTGAAGATAAGGATATCCAACTCCAAGAAGGTAGAAGCTGTTGGATTAGTACGTATTCTGATGTCCCTCTTGTTGATACTGTTAAACCACCTATCCCAGCAATCGAGGTTAATGCTTGCACTCTCCTCATCATGAAAATTTGGGATCAAAAGAAATGTTTCAACGTTCTCAATCATAATCGGGCCTCTGACCTCCTCAGCAGGACCCTTTCTATGAAGAGTGCCTATGCCCATCAGTGTTAGTCTGATCCTTCAACACTTGCGACCTCAGCATCAGCATGGATTAATTTATGAAGGTTTAAACTTTCTTATAAGATTGTCATCTTCCTTTGGAAAATTTGTGTTGGAACATTTTCAAATATTTATAGTGTTCCAATAATTATAAATGAATGGGTGTAATTAATCAAAAGATTATATTTTTTGATTTTTTTGAAAAAGAATTATAACTATTTAAATAATATTATTTGAATAGTTATAATTAAATAAATAATTATGTTTTTATAATTAAATGAATAATTATGTTTTTATTTTAAAAACATTATTATTCAAAAAGACACCTATTGATGAAAGATGTCTCTATGAAGAGATATGAAAATTCCTATAAATAGGAATCAGATTTCATTTGGAGACATACCAATAAATTCTAATATTCTTTCTTTCTTCCTTTATTTTCTAATATTGTTAGATTGTTCTATAAAGTATTATCACTGTAAATCCTTTATAGAAATTGAGTTTCTTGTCATACATTACTCACAGGTGTATAGTGGGCTATTCTCGTCGAGTGCAAAACGCAAATAGCCATTGGCTTCATTGTATCCTCGAGGTTAATTTGCTTGGAACTCGTTTGCACACCAAAGATAGGTGGGGCTAATATAACCTTAAAGATAGTGGTTTGATACACGCCTGGAGCCTTATCCTATTTCTTCTTACTGCTCGAGTTTCGTTCGTGTGTTCGAGATTTTCCTCTCCAGGAGATTTGTACTAACAATTTTAAGGTTATATTTCATGATGACTACCACAACTCATGAAAGTGGAACACTAAGGGAGTTGGCTTCCAATTTTGTCAAACTTGATCGGTTTGATGGTGGCAATTTTCGACGATGGCAGAAAAAGATACATTTCTTATTATCAACTTTGAAGATTGCTTATGTTTTGGATACTCCAAGACCTGACGAGACTGAAAACGAATCTGTTGCTGCAACCCGAGAAAGACAAAAATGGGACAATGCTGATTACATGTGCATGGGCCACATATTGAATGGTTTATCTGATGGTTTGTTCGACACCTACCAAAACGAGGTCACCGCTAACGAATTATGGGACAAATTGGAGACAAAATACATGACCGAAGATGTTACAAGTAAGAAATTTCTTGTCAGTCATTTCAATAATTATCAAATGATTGATGGTCGTTTTGTTATGGAACAATTCCGTGATATTGAAAAAATGCTGAATCAATTCAAGCAATATGATATGAAAATGGATGAAATGATTGTTATATCCTCCATAATAGACAAACTTCCTCCATCTTGGAAAGACTTTAAAAGAAGTCTAAAACATAAGAAAGAGGAAATATCTCTTGAGGTTTTGGCAAATCATCTTCGTATTGAAGAAGAATATCGAAAGCAAGATCAGAATCTAAATTCTGAAAATGCCAAAGTGTATGTTACTGAGGAAGTATGGACTACTAAACCATTCAAGAGAAAGTTCAAGCAGATGATAGAGCACCTAAGTTTAAAAAGAAACAAAAGGGCTCATGATATCATTGTGGTAGTCGGGACATTTCAAGAATGAATGTCGATTTTTAAAGAAGAAATCATCTTCTAATAGTGATAATAACGAAAAGTTCGTTGCAATGATATCTGAAATTAATATGGCATAAGATGATAATACATGGTGGATTGATACCGGAGCAACCAAACATGTGTGCAAAGACAAAAGCATGTTCACAAAGTTCACACAATGTGAAAATGACAATGTCTTGTACATGGGAAATTCTTTCACCGCAGCAATCAAAGGCAAAGGGTCTGTTGAACTACAATTCACTTCTGGAAAGATTTTAACCTTAAATGATGTATATTATGTACCAGAAGTTAGAAAGAATTTAGTGTCTAGAAGTCTGTTAAATAAGTTTGGTTTCAAACTTGTTTTTGAGGCAGATAAGTTTATTTTGTCTAAGGGAGGAATTTTTGTAGGGAAATGGTATATGCATGAGAGTATGTTCAAACTAAATATTATTAATAAGAATGAAAATACTATTTCTGCTTATATGGTTGAATCTTTTTGTTTATGGTATTATAGATTAGGTCATTTGAATTATAGAAAATTGAATGACATGTATAAGTTAGATTTAATTCCTGTTTTTAATAATAATATTGAAAAATTCAATACATGTATGTTGACTAAAATTAAAAGAAACCATTTCCCTAAGGTTAAAAGAAAAATAAAATTGCTTGATTTGATACATAGTGATTTATGTGACATGCATAATACTCCTACATTAGGTGGAAAGAAATATTTTGTTACTTTTATTGATAATTGTTCTAGATATTGTTATGTATATTTATTCAATTCAAAAGATGAAGCGCTTGATAAATTTAAAGTTTATAAATCTGAAGTTGAACTTCAGTGTGAATCATTTATCAAGTGCTTAAGATCGGATAGAGGTGGAGAATACTATAATCCAAGTTATTTTGAATCCACTGGGATTGTCCATCAAGTTTCAGCCCCTTACACACCACAACAAAATGGTGTAGCTGAAAGGAAAAATAGAGTATTGACTGAAATGGTAAATTCAATGTTATCATATTCAGGTCTTGGACAAGGTTTTTGGGGAGAAGCTGTTCTAACAGCTTTCTTATGAACAATGGAAGAAAAGGAAACCAAACCTTAATTATTTGAAGGTTTGGGGTTGTAGAGCTATTGTCAAAGTTCCAACACCTAAACGTAAAAAGTTAGGTGAAAGAGGAATTGAATGCATATTTATAGGATATGCACATAATAGCAAGGCCTATAGGTTCATGGTAATTGAACCAAATGATTCAATTTCAATTAATACTGTTATTGAATCAAGAGATGCTATTTTTGATGAAAATAGATTTAATTCTATATTAAGACAATTACAGCTACAACAATTCATTCATTCTTCAAATGAGAATGAGATTCCATTGGAACAAATTGATAATAATGATGAATCTTGTCAAGAATTAAGAAGAAGTAAGAGGATTAAAAAGGTCAAAGATTTTGGACCAGATTTCATTATGTTTCTTGTAGAAGGAAAAGGTGAAAGTATATGCAATAAGATACCTTATTGTTATAATACGGAATCTGATCCTATTACATTTGAAGAGGCAATGAAATCTCAAGACTCTGCTTTTTGGAAAGAAGCAATAAATGATGAGATGGATTCAATAATGGGAAATCAAACTTGGATATTAGTTGATCTTCCACCGGGTTCCAAACCAATAGGTTGTAAATGGATCTTCAAAAAGAAAATGAAGGTCGATGGAACCATTGATAAGTTTAAAGCAAGGTTGGTAGCCAAAGGTTTTACACAAAAACAAGGTATTGGTTACTTTGATACCTATGCTCCAGTAGCAAGAATTGCTACAATTAGACTCTTAATATCACTTACCTCTATATATAATTTGGTTGTTCACCAAATGGATGTTAAAACTGCATTTTTAAATGGTGAATTAGAAGAGGAAGTGTACATGGAACAACCGGAAGGATTTGTTGTTCCAGGACAAGAGCATAAGGTATGTAAGCTTGTTAAATCTTTATATGGACTTAAACAAGCACCAAAACAATGGCACCAAAAGTTTGACAATGTTGTTTTAACTAATGACTATAAAATAAATGAATCCGATAAGTGCATATATAGCAAATTTGAAAATGAAAAAGGTGTCATAATTTGCTTATATGTAGATGACATGCTTATTTTTTGGCACAAATTTGGAACAAATAGAAAACACAAAGAAATTCTTGTCAAACAACTTTGCTATGAAGGATATGGGTGTAGCAGATGTTATTCTTGAGATTAAAATAACCCGAGATGAAAGCACTATAGCTTTATCACAATCACATTACATTGAAAATGTGCTTAAAAAGTTTGATCTTTTCAACTGTATACCGGCATCTACACCCATGGATCCTCAAATAAAAGTAGTATCTAATGCTGGTAGGAAAATTGATCAATTGAAATATGCAAGTCTAATTGGTTGTATTATGTACATAATGACTTGTACAGGACCAGATATTGCATATGCTATTGGGAAATTGAGTAGGTACACAAGTAATCCAAGTAGTTTGCATTGGCAAGCTTTGAATAGAGTACTTAAGTACTTAAAGAAAACTATTAACTATGGATTGTGTTATAATAGATATCCTCCAGTTTTAGAAGGGTATTCGGATGCTAGTTGGATTACAAGTTCGGAAGATCATGCATCTACTAGTGGATGGATCTTCATTCTTGGTGGAGGAGCCATTTCTTGGGGTTCCAAGAAACAAACATGTATTACTCGATTCCACCATGGCAAAAGAGAATTTATTGCATTAGCCATTGCATCTAAAGAAGCAGAATGGTTAAGAAATTTGCTTTATGATGTACCTTTATGGCCTAAGCCAATTTCACCTATTTCTATTCGTTGTGATAGTGAGGCTACTCTAGCAAAGGCATATAGCCAAGTATATAATGGAAAGTCTAGACACATTGGATTAAGACATAGTTATGTCCGACAATTAATCTCTGATGGAGTGATCACTAATAATTATGTAAGGTTAAGTGAAAATTTGACGGATCTTTTGACAAAAAGTCTTGCTAGAGATGCAATTAAAAAGACCTCAAAAGGGATGGGACTCAAGCCCATTAATTAGAGTCATCCATGATGGAAACTCAACTCAACGCTTGGTATAACGTCAAGTCTTGAGTTCAATGAGACAAAGTACATCATTAGTATGTGACTGTTAGCACTATAAATAAATCCATCCTAAGACTAAAGTGTTAGGAACCCGTAATGATAAGGGAAGGATGAGTAATGTACTCTTAATGGATCCATAACATAAATATGTTAGAGTGTTATAATTACGGGAACACTCTTGATGGGATCTACCTATGTGAGTGGAAGTGTGGCCGCTTCTAGGAGCTCAAGGGCTTGGCTTTGACAGCACTCATGAAAAGAGGATACAGACACATGGCCATAATAGTGTCCTTAGATACTATGCATTGACCGATGTTGAAATCATTGTGTGAGATGTGTTCGGTTAATCAAATGAAATAGTTGGTTCAAAGCTTAGTCTACCATGCAATTTCGATTAACTTTAACATGTTTTCACTAAGTGAAGGTTCAATCGTAAGATACCTTCATTTATGCAAATTGATTTCCAAGAATATCAAAATCTAAAATATTTTGAAAATGGGGGGAGATTGTTGGAACATTTTCGAATATTTATAGTGTTCCAATAACTATAAATGAATGGGTGTAATTAATCAAAAGATTATATTTTTTGATTTTTTGAAAAATAATTGTAACTATTTAAATAATATTATTTGAATAGTTATAATTAAATGAATAATTATGTTTTTATAATTAAATGAATAATTATGTTTTTATTTTAAAAACATTATTATTCAAAAAGACACCTATTGATGAAAGATGTCTCTATGAAGAGATATGAAAATTCCTATAAATAGGAATCAGATTTCATTTGGAGACATACCAACAAATTCTAATATTCTTTCTTCTTCTTTCATTTTCTAATATTGTTAGATTGTTCTATAAAGTATTACTGCAGAAATCCTTTATAGAAATTGAGTTTCTTGTCATACATTGCTCAGTGTATAGTGGGCTATTCTCGTCAGTGCAAAACGCAAATAGCCATTGGCTTCATTGTATCCTTGAGGTTAATTTGCTTGGAACTCGTTTGCACACCAAAGATAGGTGGGGGCAAATATAACCTTAAAGATAGTGGTTTGATACACGCCTTGGAGCCTTGTCCTATTTCTTCTTCTGTTCGAGTTTCGTTCGTGTGTTCGAGATTTTCCTCACCGGAGATTTCTACTAACAATTTGCACAAATTGCCTTCCAACCAATGAGCTCTTCTCAAGGCGTCTTTCCAAAGCAGGGAATCCATTGAACACCTCTTCCTTGAATGCAATTTTGTTCGGGCAGTCTGGTTTGGTTCTTCCCTTGCCCTTTGATCCGACTCCCTTCAGATTTCTTCTCTATCTTCCTAGTTCCTTCATTGGCTCAACTCAAGCAACATCAGCTCCATCGGTTCAGAGAATGTTTACACCTATGCGGCTTGCACTCTCCAGATGATTTTGAAATCAAAGAATGAGCTCATTTTCAGAATGGTTGATCCTCCCCCAACAAGGGCAGTCATAAGGCCATGATTCCATAATGAATGCCTTCCCCTTTGACAACTTGCAAAGCCATCAATCAAGAATTCCCGTCCCAGAATGGGCTCTCTCTTGCATTGTCTATTGCAGGTGAAATGGCATAACTAGTGGAGCAACCATCGTCTCAACTCCTATACATCCGAAACAACAAATTTGCCAGCAAAATTCAGGCCAAACTTCTCACTCTTCACTCTATCCTTATTTTCCTCAAAAATCATAATATTTGTCTGTAGGTTCCTTGAAAGTGACGAGTATTTCCTCCAATTTGTGGGCGTTGGAAGCTCCAACCAGCTCTTGACGATATCAAGCATTTCCTCCAATTTGTCCAAGTTCAAGATGGGCTTATGAACAATATTCACTTATCCTTGGAAATCAAACGATAGGCTTTATGTGCTTCAACGATTTATCATAGTTTTTCATGACTTCAACTCTCTTGTTTTATACCAACAAAAATCATTTGTTCTTTTGGGTTATTAGCAAGTTGAAGTAACTAATACATGGTGCTTATTTTATCATAGTCTCATGGGCCGGATCAAGTTCGAGGGTGGATCCATGCAACATATCTAGATCAATTTTCTAAGTTCGAAAAATAAGCCTACTTTTTTCCCAAGCCCGACCCTATTTAAGAAAGGTAAACTCGAGCCTGATTCAGCCCGCTCATATTTGATTTTTTAAATTAGTTTTTATTTAAATTTTTAAAAATATATATATATAATACACTAAATGTACTAAAAATGCTAAAATAAAAATTTTCTAACACATTAAAAAATATTTATATTAAAAAACACTCCATAAATATAATAAATTTTTTATTGTATTAATATATTTTTTAAAATTTTATATTTTGGGTTGAGTTATTTAGTTGGGTAAGTTTCTTTCTTTCTTTTCTTTTTTTAAGTTTTGGGTAATGGGTTTAATTGTTATTGAGTAAGTAATTTAATATAAATATAAAAATAAATATATTTTAACATATATAATTGATATAATTCTTTTTTATAACATAATATATTCGAGTCGGGCTAAACACAGGCCAAAAAATCTTGCCTAAGGCCTGACCCATATAAAAAACATGCCTTAAATTTTATCCAAATCTATTTTTCGAGCTTTATATTTTTATTCAAATTCTCTCATTTTTCAAATGGACATTTGGGCCTAAACAGATGACCCGACCATGAGCAGTTCTAGTACAGATATATGAACACATGCCCTAAACAAATATACAAACATAATATAAATAAAAAAAAATTCTCAATCTATATAATACTTGTGCATAGTTCAAATTATTTTTGTATAAAATATTATAAAGATAAATACATGTAAATAATTTAATTCCCATATAATTATGAATAATTTTTTCTTCAAACGGTTGAATACAAAAGAGATGCAATCAATTTAATCTTTAAAAAAATAATATATTTAATAAAAATTTAAGTGTTAAAATCTTATTATTTGATTAATCTACTTCTAATAGCACGTTTTTAGTCTACTTCTAATAGCACGTTTTCTATTTAGATCTCTTGGTGGTGGTTTGGTGGTGGATTAGGCGGAGAGGACATAATCGACGGTGTGAGGGAAGCATGGAAGAGGGTTTGGCGGCGCTTTCACTCATTGGCAGGGAGGAGGCGGCATGGCAGGTAGATTTGGAGGAGGAGGTGATGAATCTAGGTGTGGTGGGTAGTTGTTTTACGGCTAGTATTGTTCAGTTTCAAGCGATGCACACCACTCTAGCAAATTTATAGCACCCTCACGGGGGTGTTACGATTACATATCTGGGTGAGAAGGGGTTTCTTTTTCAGTTTTACTATGAGATTGATCTTGATAGGTTTTTGGATGAAAGCCCTTGGACGTTAACAATCATTTACTGCTTTTACATCGATTAAAGGAAGGGGATGATCCGATGGCATTACCATTGTTTTGGGCAGACTTCTAGGTCCAGATTCATGATCTCCCAATGGGGTTGATATCAGAAATGATGGCTAGATTTAGGGATTTTCTAGGGCAATTCCTAGAGTATGATGCGAAGTCACTAAATAAAGGTTATGGGGGCTATATGTGAATCCGTGTTAGGATAGACGTGAGAAATCCATTGATGAGGCGTAAGAAACTTATTTTGGGGAACAAGGTGTGTACGTACGGGAGGTTTCAATATGAAAAGCTTTCGATATTTTGCTTTCTGTGTGGTCGATTAGGTCATCCTGAGAGATTCTGCCCAGCCAAGATTGTTCATGGGAAGAAAGAACTGGTATTTGAGTGGGATCTTTCAACTAAGGCAGTACCGAGGAAAGCGATGGTGGCGACTAGTCCTTAGTTACATAAGAAGGGAGAAGGGCCACAGATTGGAGACTTGTAGAAATGGCTGGGTAGAAGGATTGCTGCAGAATGTAACACACTTAACCAGTATCCATCGCTGGACTAGGGTTACGAGGTATTACCGATCGATTCATAACATTTAAACAACCATTGCTCACACATCAGCATATCATGGTTAATCAATAAAACAAAGTCCCTTTAGAAAGTCTACGAGACCTTAGACATGCATAAAAGAAGGTTCGGGACTAAATCGATCTTATACGGAATCTTTGAGGAACTTAGAAAATTTTTCTTTCAAAACAGGGCACACGCCCGTGTGTCTATGCCGTGTGCCTCACAGGCCGTGCCTTGGACCATGTCTTACCCCGTGTGCAACACTAACTTGGGTCACGGCCTGTCACGCGCCCATGTGCAACATTGACTTGAATCACACAGCCTGTCACAATACATCCATTGTGCTGCTAATATGACCCATTTTAGGCTGATAAGCCTGTGTAATGTATTGCTTAAATTTTTGACTAACGCTATTATGCATTGAATGCAAATGATAATGTCCCACTGTATTGATGAGGCGAAGAGTGCGTTTGTGCTAGGAAGGCTGATCACTGATAATTTTTTTACGAAAAAATTAAGATATCAACTTTAATAATTCATTGAACTCAAAAATTAACAAATAAATTAGAATCGATTTTTATTTTTTATTTTTTGCTAAAATAGGAAATGAAAAATAATATAATAGGTAAAACTACTATGAAGATTTTTTGTAATAAATTCCATCTAACTTTACTATTAAATCAATATAAAGTACACATATGCCATTTGCAACTCTCTAATTATTCCATTAATCACGTCAATTTTATTGTAAAAATAAATGCAACTTTAATAAAGAAAAAACTAATTTTTAGTTGTACAAACGAATAAAACTTTAATAAAAAACTAATTTATTTTTTATTTAAGAATAAAAATTAATTTACTTAAAAGTATAAAAACTATTTTACTATTTTTTAAATGTGGTACTTTTAGAAAAGCTAAGTAAAACGTACATGATCTATCACACTAGAGGAAATCAATTAAAAATTGATTAATTTGATCATATATGAATCTTAAGCCACTATTATATAAGAGTATAACCAATGCTAATATTCAAAAAAGAAAAGACCAAAGCTGATACAAAGAGAAACAAGAAAACAGGTTCAGTGTTGTTTACTACAAGGTCGCCATCAGCATAGCTCGGATTTTGGCTCTTAAATCGTTAGAAACCGTGGTGGTTGCGGACGGCACGGAAGAAGCCCTTCCCTCTGCCGCATCCGGGTTTGATATATCTGCAGAAGCCTCCCTACTTGCAACATTTCCCTCACTCAATTTCGATTGATCTGATTTCGCATATATCTCTCCTTCCTCCAATTCCACTTCTTTTCCAGCATGAGATCTCTTCCATCGATGATTATACTCATCATCGGAAGACCTATGGTGCTTGTGCCGATGCCTAGAGCGTCGATGCTCATTCTCAGAGGAGCTATCATGCTTGTGACGATGTTGAGATGGACGATGCTCATCCTCGGAGGAGCCACGACATCTTGACCTCTGGTGTTCAGAATCTGAAGGGCAATCTCTTTTCCGTCTGTGTCGAGAATGAAGACAGTCACTATCGGAGTGGTCGGACTTATGACTTTGTTCATCATCGGTGCTACTATCATGCTTATGCCGATGTCGTGAATCTCTATGTTTTGAAGAGGAATGTCTTTTTCTATGTTTACGCCTATCCCTACTTTGGTGATGAGATCTCCGTTTTCTACCCGAGTGTCCCTCCCTTACTTTATCTTCTTTTTCTTCTTGTTCTTCCTCCTCCTGTCCGCTATCTGCTTCATGTCTTTTTGACCTCGAACGGTACTTCCTCTTTGATCGACGTTCATTATGATGAATACCAGAATTCATCTTTTCATTTTTGTCGCAAGTATCGATATCCATTGCACCTGAGCTGCCTTCCCTTTCTTTTACAGAAAGGCTTCCACCCTCAGCACCCGAACCACAAACCCCTAACTCAGGTGGTTCGGCAGATAAGCCACGCAATGATTCGGTTTTAAGTGGTGCAGAACCACTTTTTATCAAAGCTGCAAACATCTTTGCCCGTTTTAATCGTTCAGCTTTCAGTTTTTCTTCTTTTGTCAAACATGCCTCGGACGAATCAGCCTCACTTGCAGCTGCAATAGCTGCTGTCTTTGCAATAGCATTAGCAACCTGACCAGAAACACTCGGCTCGCCTTTCTGACCAGAACTTGGGACATGCCCATCCTCACTAGTTGGGACCTGACTGCTACCATTTAATGATGTCTTCGAAAGAATCTGTAAATTTGGTTTCTTAATGCCTCTTGTGGCAGCCTGAAGAATAGCCGCTGCAGCAGCTGCATCCACACTAACTCCGATTTGTGGCTGGGTAGCTTTGGAAGAAGGAAGATCTTGTCCATCCTTCTTTGATTTGCTGATTACCATTTTAAACTTCTCTTTCCTATCTGAATTATACGGTATGTCAGATCCAAGAGATGCACTATCACTTTCTCGGGATGAAGCAGCTTTCTTCTCTACCCCACGGCCAGATGAATCATGCTTCTCAGAAATGAATCCTTTACCAGGTAACTTTGACTGCAGACAAAGAGGCATCTTCCATCAGCAGAAGAAACAGTGACAAAATATTGCAACTTAGAATCAAAGATAGAAGCAAAGAATTTACTAACAAGATCAGATTGGAGCACAATTGCAATCAGATTAGAATGAATATGCAAATCCAAACCAATCATTAAAGAAAACGGAAATATAGATGGAAAATTGAAAGGTATAACTTAACAGAGATATGTGTGTGTGTTTGTGCGCGCGAGAGAGCATATATGCATGGAAAATAAGATGTCTTACAAAAAAGAATCTCATAAAAATACATAAAACATTATTCGGAACAGAAAAACGTGAGAATCGTACCTTTTCAGCTTTTTGAAGAGCTTCTAAATAATATGGATGATATAGATTGGATGGCAACAGGAAAGGGAACCTCCCATGCTTGACATCTTGTTCAACCAGAACTGCTTCAAACTGTCTACCATTTCTCAGTATGAACTCGACAATCTTATCAACCACTCTCTTTAAATCAGATGGAGGCTCGACAACAGGTATTTCAACCTTCAATATGGGTGGCAAAGAAGAAGCTCGTGATTTCTCAGCTGCGGAAGCATCACTTTCTTTCTTCAACCCAGTCATTGTTCCAGGCTTAACTGATGTTATAGATTGATTTCTTTTTATTAGAGAAGCCTTTTCCTTCAAAGGGGCCAAATGTTTAGTTACAGTATCATCTTTTCTACTAACACTTAAAGAAGATTCTTTCTGATCTGGTCCGTCAGTTGATTTTTTATTGATAGCAACCCCAGATTCCATTCTCTTAGCTTCGGTAGCATTCTCCGTTTCACCATCCTCGTCTTCTCCGGAACCATATACAGTGCCAAGCAAAGATAAAGCGCCACCCCCTCTACCACTACTTGCCTGATCAAGAGAACCGTCAGCTTTGCTCTCTTCATCAATGGAATTGCTGCTTAAAAGTTCTTGGTGATCAACAAGAAACCTAAAGTAGGGATGAAGTCGATGATCAGGCATTAAGAAGCCAAATGTTGGGTTGTCTCCTTGTTTGACCCTCAAAACAATCTCTGATTGCCCACCATGTTTGCTTACAAATATAGCTGTCCTTGCCATAATCTGATGTACTTTCTCCGTAGGAGGCTAAAGAAAAGACAGAAAAAGAACAGAAAAAGGGTGTTCAAGTCAATAATGAGAAATTTAACAATTGCAAAGTTCCGAGAGTGACTGAAAACTTACGAATAATCCCAAAGAATTAAAAATGAAAAAAGAAAACCACAGAATCTCACATATATTCAGATAAGCACAAAGATCAAGAAATAGAGAACTCCTAGGAAGATATGTATCATCCCATTTGCTCAAGTGAATAGGGTTCCTGTAAGGTAACAAATTTCTATCATTCTAATCCCACCTGCATGCACCCTTGTCATGACATCAAAAGGAAACAAGAACTGCATCTGCGCTCCGAGCATCTGAAACTTAGACATCGTAAGCCTTAGAATAACACACGCACCTTACTCAACTATCAGACAGCCACATTGGATAAGTATCAACAAACAATTATATCTAGATTATACAAAAAGTAAGCAAAGATGTATCCTAAGAAGATGAGCATGTACTTACTAGGTTTTGAAGTAAGGTTTCAGGAACAGGAAAGGGTGGCCGAAAACTAGATTCCACATCAGTATCCTTTTGCTCGTTTGATTCACCAGTGTTTCCATATGAAAAGGAAACAGCATTATAGAGACCACCAGCAGCCGCAGGTTCCTCATTATTATCTCCATCTGGAAGCAAAATAAACCAGAATCAAAATCATTTCTAAATAAAGCTATTAATGCCATTATTGTTTTAGAAGTGCAAAGCAAACATCACCAACGAAAAACATAAAAAGAAACTAGCCAGGATATGCTTAGAGTAAGGTAATAACATTCTTACTTGTCTCTTGGAAACACGTAACTGTTGCAAACTAGGTTCCTTCCTGCAATCTTGGAAAAGCAGTGCAACATATATAATGTTCATGCAAACTAGAAAACGCATCACCAATTGCTTACCCAACACCATTATCGCAAAAACCAAGCATAAAAGTATATTTTGTTTCAATAGGCCAAAACCCAAACAGCAGTACAGGCAAACAGCATAGCCTAACAATTCATACACCCAGGAAACTTCCATTAAACATCTTTTGAAGCTCAAAACCCTAATAGCCAATTCATCTTTCCATATATTAATATCTACAAGGAAGATACATTAATTACTCTAAGTCTCTAACATCTCTAACAGTAACATAAAGCATATTGTTTTTAAGTTGTAATGATTTTTTTAAAACAAGCTTACAATCAAATACAATATTTGAATCCATCTATTTCTTTGTAGACATTTTCCCACAAATCAGTGCTGAAGCTCAAAACCTCAACAGTGACATGAACCAAGGAATTAAACAATTAAAGAAACTACTTAGCTCATATTTTACCAAAAAAACAGCAATAGAAAGCACTCGTTTCCTTTCAATTAATATCTTTAGGTAACTAAAGCTGAATAAAAAACAATCTAACAAAAGCTAAGGCACTGTTTGGAGGTCACTCTTTCAAGCAAAAAAAGCAACAAACCAACATTACAGTTCTGTCCTAGAGAAAATAATGTCTTTTTGTTATCCATAAAGGTTAAATTTTTAACTTCTTTATCCAAATGAACCCTAAAGATTGAAATGATAACAATACTATTTTCCTTTTTTACTTCAAAAATTGGAACTTAATTTTTCATAAAATAGCAGGAAAAAACTCATAATTAATAATTATAGAAGCAATAATATAATACTTAATTTTTAAAAAAATTAAAAAAAGGAATTACTGTTTATCGTTTCTCACCTTGCTGATCGGGCAGCGACGGAGAAGGAGGAGGCAAATCGAGATAACGCTCACGATCGAGATCGGACTCCAACGTATCATCAGCGGTTACCGAAGGAGAGGAAAGGTGGCGCCGTCTCTTTCGAGGTGGAGGAGGTCCAGAGAGAAGGTGGCGCACATCGTAGCGATCGATGGCGAGGGAGTTCCAGTCAACGAGAGCCTCCGGAGAGTTAACGAAGGCGGCCATGGCGTCGTCGTCGAAGAGCAGCGCGTGGCGGCCAACCACCTCCAGATCCATCGCTAATACTACTAGGATTTGTTTTGAAATTTGGGGATTTTTTTTTTTGGAAGAATGAAAGGAGAGAGATTCTTTGTGTTTTGCTTTTCTTTTTCTATATTGAAAACAAAAACAGCTAAGGCCAAAGGAGCCGTGTTAATTAAAGACAATGTTTGCCCTTGTAATAATTAGGGATAATAATAAATTTAGTCCTTAATATTTATATTTCTTTTTGATTTGTCTCTTATTTATTTTTTAATTAAATTTAACAGTTTTTAGAGTGAAATTTAACCATTAATCTTTCAAAAATACTGATTAAAATGTTAAAATTTTAAACACGGTAGTCCATATGTCCATTCTCGTGCACTTTATGCTATTTTTTATGAATTATTTATAATTTTTTTAATTTTTAATTTTTAATTATTTATTAACGTGACATATAAGACAAATAATATCATTTTAGCTTGAAGTATACACGGGTTGCCACATCAACATCGTTAAAAAATTTAATGTTTTAGTCAACTTTTCTAGTAAAAGAACGATTTAACTCTTTTTAAAATATCAACGGCCAAATTTAGTTAAAAATAATAATAGCTAAATTGGTAAAAAAAAAAAAAAAAACTAAGGTTGAACCCTAAATTTACCATTATGGTTAATAATTATTTATATTATTTTTGTCTTTGAGTTTTTTTTTTTTTTTGGATTTCTTAAATTTTCTCCAAAATTTAGCTTTTACTTTTATTTGAATAATATACTAAAAAAGTCCTTACCCATAAAAGCCATTGGTTTTAATGTGATATTTATCCGTTAAATATTTTGAATTTCATGCTCTTATCTTAAATTTTTATTACGGATACTTTAAAGTCAACATAAAATTTAAAAGAGTACGAGTGATTATGTTACATATATATAAATATTTTCAAAAAAATTAAAAAAAATATTTTTATTTAATAAACTATTATCATCTGTATGCAAATTAGTTTAAAAATTCAAAATATTTCATGGGTAAAAATATAGGTTAAGGGCTTGTTTAACTAAAAAGTAGTACAAGGGCTTGTTTAAACAAAATATAGTAGTTTAAGGAAATTTTTTTAGTATATTAGTCTTTTTTTTTTCTAAAGATATTTATCGAAGCGAGTCCAGTAACTAATCTTTCATATTTTGTAGGCCCATTAAAGAGGTAGATGCTAGCTACGAATTTTAAAGCTGCTCCACCCCATGGGCGAAGCCAGAAAATTTTTTAGGGGGCCAAAATTAAATTGTAATTTTTATGATAGTAAAAATGTACTTTTTTAAAGGTTAAACCAAAAAATTATCATTTTTAGGGGGTTAAAGTACAATTTTATCTTTACTAATTTAAAATTTTAAAAATTTTAAAGGGCTAAAATTTTAGGGGGGTCGGGGCCCTTGTCAGCCCCCCTAGATTCGCCCCTACTTCACCCTTGCCATCTCACCAACTCCCGTAGTTAGTATATTAGCCTTTTTATTTACAAAAGATTAATGAAAAATATAAATATAGTTAAAATATTTCATAAGTCCATGTACTCTTCATAATTTTAGAATTTAGTCCTTATATTTTTATTTCTAGGAATTTAATCCCTCTGCTTTTCATGTTTCAAAATTCAGGTTCAATTGTTAACTTTGTTAAATTTGTTTGCATGACATTTTAAAATTAAAAAAAAAACTCACTCGGTTACAATGTAACTAAAAAATAGCATTGTAATGAATCTAATTTACCAAAATAATTTTAACAGTGTTAACAGTTGAACATGAATTTTAAAATCTGAAAAATAGAGGAACTAAACTCCTAAATTTAAAAGTATAAGGACGGACTAAATTCTAAATTTATGAAGAGTACAGGGACTTATTACATATTTTAACCCACAAATATATACTTTTGGAAATGTTGAGAATGATTGTTATGCTAATTAGTTGGTTTTGGAAAGCATAAGACTAATAATTAAAAGGCTAAAATGGTTGGTTTCCTTTTTCCCCATTTTCCCTCAATTTGCAAATGGATAATATACAGCCATCACATAAAGAAGGGTTAATTGTACCTTACATCCCCAAATTATGTGCAAAATTTTAATTTGATAAATTTCAAAACATTCTTATTGATTCCATAAATTAAAATATCGTTCTCATTTCGTTAATTTAGTATAGACCTGCTCATGGGCTAGGCCACCCGGCTCGGCCTGAAGGCCCGCTCGAAAAGTGAGAGGGTTTGAGAAAAAAATATAGGAAAAATGAAATTGGGCAAAAAATAATGCCCGTTTTAAAATGAGCCAGGCCTCGAGTAAGACATTTTGGCCCAAGCCCGGCCCAAATTCACTAAATGACAAAAAAAAAGTCTTTTTTTTTTGTTATTTGAATGATATTTTCTTGTTTTTTTTTCCCTATTTTGCTACAATTTCACTATTATGTTGAATATTGTGGAACACTTGTTTTATTGTTAATTTTGTTATTATTTTAGAGACATTTTCGTATTAAGTTGCATCTATCTTAGTATTATTTAAGTATACATATTTTGTAAAAATTATTTTCAATTTGTTCGAAAATATTTATTTTAATGTTTTTAGTATTTTTGATGTATTGTAAATATTTAAAAATTATGTAAAAAATAATATAATATAAAAAAAATTAATATGGGTAGGCCGGGTCGAGCCTGGACTTTAGTATTTTTATCCGGGCCAAACTTGGGCCCATTTTTTGGGCTAAGCCCGAGCCTAGCAAATTGACCTAATTTTTTGCTTGGGCCCAGCCTGAATTTAGTAGTATACTTTAAAGTTAATTATTAGACATATTAAACCAAAGTTGATTGCTCTATTGATAAAATGATTTGATTTTGATATAATTTAGTCCTTCAACTAAAATGTTGTTTCAATTAGACTCTTCTACTGATTTAAGTGCCAAGTCTGGTGTTTAACAACAAAGTTATATGTTAGATTGATAGAAGAGCTTGATTTTGACATGGTTCCAATTGGGTCTTTAAATTAAAGGATTGTTTCAATTAAGTCCTTCCATTACAAAAGAACCAAGAACATCAAAACATCAGTCAAGAAATATCCCATATCATTTTCCTAGACAGTAAGAAGAGATAATCCCATTACCTCATACAAATCTAGGGGAAGATTGAGGAGAACTAGGAGGGGCTGGAAGACCATCTTTGTCCAGGATAAGCACCAAGGGGAGATGGTGGTCTGTCAAATTAACCAACTGGGCTGCCACCAAGTCTGCTGCTCTTTTTGCATCTCGCTTATTAAACTGTATTTTCACCTATTGAATCTGAGCCAGGAGACTATCCACCTGAAGAAGTATGGACCTAAGCTTTCATCTATTCCTGGATTTCTATTGCTTGAGCTTTTGAACAACAATCTTCGAATCAGTTTCAAGAATAATCTTATCATAATTCTTCTTAAGTGCAAGCTCAATTCCTAGTTTCATAGCTAAGGCTTCCACAACTTCAGGGCTATCAGTTATCACTTTTGATCCCTCCCCATCAACCAAAGTTCCAAAGATCATTCCTTACCACAACTCCCAATCCTGGAGAGCCAGTGTCTTTATCAAAAGCGCCAACGCAATTAATTTTTAGCCATCCCTTCTCTGGTTTATTCCATGCCTTTGTGTCAGTCCCCGAATCTCCAGGCTCTCTTTGCTCAATGAGATTTTCCATCTCAGTAGCTACTACTTTCATCTTCCTACTTGTGTACCCTACATCCACATTTTTACCTTGTAGAACTTTTTCACATTGCATTTTCCAGATGTACCATGTTGTATACAAACCATTCTAGTAATCAATTCCTTTCCCCTTATGCCATTCCTCAAAGATTTATCGTTTGATTGAGCCAAGAATCAAAAGTACTGATGCATTCTCTTTGGGTTATCAGCCCAAAACAAGTTTCGAACCAAACGGCTCTCACCTATTCACAACTCAGCAATAAATGTTCCACTATTTCCTCCTCACTTCCACTTATCTCACAAATAGGGCTAGGCAGACATCTCCTCTTCCATAACCCTAATCTAATAGGTAGGGCATTAAAGCATCATCTCCATAAAAAGATCTTCAGTTTACAGGGTACCTTTAAGCTCCATATCAATTTCCAAATTTTGTTATCTATGATATGTTCCCTTACTTGTACTTGATTGCACAGCAACTTGTAACCTGATTTCACTGTGTATTTTCATAAAGGGATGAACGACCAAACAAGTTTGTCCTCACCCTCAATGTCATATATAATGGTTTTTTGTATCGTTTCCTTTTCCTCTTTTGATAACCAGCGTCCAATGGTAGAAAGATCCCAGCTCTTCTCATCTTTTCTTAATATTTCTGCAACTCTTATTGGTCTGTTTTCAGTTGCATCCTCAAGAGGTAATTCAATCAATTTACAAATACTAAAGCTTTATTGTTCACTCTTTCTTTCTTTCTTTTCTCGTTTTGTTTTATTTTTAGTTTTTAGTTTTAAAAATTATGCGACAACATCCTTTTTTTTTAAATTTTTTATTTTTAAATTTAACTACATAAAATTTAACGTGTCATTTAATAGGTTTAATAACGAAAGGACTTAATTGATATGAAATTAATAATTTAAAAATATAATTAAAATATTTTAATATTTAATTACCAATTTAAAGATGCAATTAACTCATAAGTAGAGGTGTTCATGGGTCAGGCTGGATCGTGTTCAGGCCAGGCCTCAATAGAATTTTAAGCCTATTCCTGGCCCGACTTGAAAAATGGGTCTAAGATTTTGCCTAAGTTTAACTCGGATAAAAATGCTAAAACCTGTGTCTAGCCCGGCCCGACCGTACTAAAATTTTTTATAATACATCAAATACAAACAAATTAAAAACAAGTTTAAAAATTGTTTATACTTAAATAACACTAGAATAGTAGTAACTTTGTAAGCAAAAATCTCTAAAATAGTAGTAAAAGTAACAAAAAAAAAGAGTTATACAAAATCTAAACAATAACAACAAAATAGCAGCAATATAATAGCAAAACGACACCAAAATAGTGACAAAATAGCAGCAAAAAGCAGTAGGTTTTTTCTGCAAACTCGAATCGGGCCAGGCCCAGGCCAAAAAAAGTTTTCTTAAAACCCAGCCCGTTCGTTTTTTTGCCCAAATTCATTTTTCGAACTTATATTTTTGTCCAAATCTTTTCAAATTATATATATAAAGTATACTCATAAATCAAATTATATATGGGTGAAATCAAAATGGGAATTTGATTTTTTAGTTGGGATATCAAAATGTGTGTCAAGATTGGACCGTCAAATCTTACTTGGGATTGAAGCTCAATTAGTTTAATTGGGCATAACACACACTTGCAATACAATTTTCTAATAACTTGTGTTGCACAATAAACACATACATACGTGGCCCAATTTATTATTTTCTTAGGCTAACGTAGTACTTTGGTTTTTGTTGAAATTAAAAAATAAATAAATTATTTAGGTGTTTCACAAACCATGTTAAGTGGCACTCTTTTAGCTTCAAATTTATAAAAAATTGATATAAATATTAAATATATCTTTAATTGAGATGGATAATCAACACCTAGTGTGGTGGAGCGATTGGTCATAGTTTTGCTGTAATGTGATTGGGATATTCATGTGGTGCATGTTTATCGAAAAGGTAACCGAGTAGTGGATAAAATGACAACTTTAGTCTTAGGTAACCAGTTCAACTTGAGTGTGTTGTATGAGTCTCGTTATGAAATCGTAATTTCTTTTGATAGAGGATGATAGTGGTGTAGGAACACGAAGAGTAGTCTCTACTTAGTTTGATTTTTTCTCTTTTCGACCAAAAATATTGAAAGAGTAAAATTTATGATGTTTTGAGTTTGAATTCAGGGGCGAAGTCAGGGGGGCTGACATGGGCCCCGGCCCCGGTCCTCCTTAAAAGGTAAAATTACTATTTAGGCCTTTGAATTTTTTTAAAATTTTAAATTAGTGAAGGTAAAATTGCACTTTGCCCCCCCTAAAATTATAAAAATTTGATTTAATCCTTTACAAATTAGAAAGATATAAACTATAAAAAATTAAAATTTCATCCGGCCCCCCTTAAAAAATTGTCCTGGCTTCGCCCCTGTTTGAATTTCATTATGCACATGTAAGGGTGTTTTAATAAATTCACAGCTGAGTTGAGACTCGTCAAGGGTGACATCAGCTTGGTCAAAACTTTAAATGCTTACTAGGTTTGTCACACCCAAATGTGGGTAATGAACTTGCGTATTGATATTATTGAACATGTGTTTGATCATTGGATCTGTAATTTGTAATTATTTTATTTAAAGGTTATATAAAAATATAAAAAGACAAAAGTATCATCATAATAATATTAATTATAATATAAAAGAATGAACATATCTCCAATTTTATAATTGAGTGAGTGACTCGATTAAGAGTGACATTAACTCAAATACAATATTTAAATATAAATATTAAATTAGATAAATATAGATAGAAATGTAGATGAGAAATGATTGTATGAGACTGTGATTCCACGTCATCCTTATCTCTTTCCAATGGGAGAATGACAAATAAGATTTTTCCTCTTTCCTTCTGAAAAAATTCAACTCCCATTGGGAAGAGATAAAGATGACGTGAAATCACAGTTTCGTATAATTCTTTCTCAATGTAGACATAAATATATAGATATTAACTACAAAAATAAATTATTTAAGACTTTATCAAAAGAAAAAGATAACACAACTACTAACTAATATAAATTATTATATAGAATTTGACTTATTGAATTTTTTTTTTTTTTTGCATTTATTAGTTTTGATGGAGACTTAAATAATTTTTTTTGTAATTAATTGTAATATAAATTATTATATAAAATTATACCTATCCAAAAGTTCTTTTTTTCTATTTTATTAGTTTTGATGAAGTCTTAAATAATTTTTTTAATCATTATATTATATAATATATGGTTGATCTATTTTCCAAATTAATAGAATATGTAGGCATTGAAAATTAAATTTATTATTATGTCAATTTTAAAATTAATAGAATATGTCAAATTATTATATAGGTATTTATTTCTTTAAATGCGTAGGATTAAATTAAAATTAAAGCTTCAAATATACATTTGAACCACAATTAGAATTTTACGTGTAGAGTTTTTATTTGTATAGTAATTTAATAAATATATATAATTTATTATTGTAAAATTGATAAGAATAAAAATAATATTTATAATTAAATAATTTTATATGAATAATAATTATTTTAATAACAAAATAATAAATAAAAATATAATTTATGATTTTTTTATAAAAAAATAATTAATTAATTATAAAATTATTATTTAACATAAATACAAATTTAATATGCATTTTATAATTTAATATAAAAATATAATTTTAACTATTTATTTTTAATAATTGTAATATTTATTTAAAATATTTTATTTCAACATATATATTTTAATTATTTATTTTATATATACATAAAATTTAACTTAATATCCTTAATAATCATTTTTCATTCTCATCTCACCGTTACAGTTGTGATTGTATTTAAACACATATCTCACATCTCATTCGCTATGGTAGCTAATCTCATTGTCTATCTAAAGGAAGCCTAATTTAGATATCATTCCCGATTATTCTCCCCTTATTTTCAAATATCGAACGAATTTTCATACTTTAACGTGTAACACTATTGTTTTAAAAGTTACACGATCCTTTAAATATGGTTGGATTTCTTCATAATACTTATTGTGATTAATATAAGGGTTAATATTTAGTACACTGATAATATACTCGCTTTTTTTCATAAATAATCTTAAAAAATTAAAAAATATTTTTTAATATTTTTTAAAATAATAGTGTGAATTGATATGAAAAATTGGACCGTCGTTTTATTTTAATTTTTTTTTTCCTTTGCTTTGCCTGAGGGCATGGCTAAATTTCCTCAAGCCAGCCATATGGGAGCACATTTTTATTGGGGGTTCATTAAATGGTTCTAGAAATGGTCAAAATTGCCCCCCACTTTGACTTTCTACGCTACCATGTGATGTGATAATAGCACTAGCATATGCTTATATTTTGTTAAAATTTGTTATTAGTCCCTATACTTTAATTTAATAAATTTTTAACCCTTATACTTTTTAAATTGGTCAATTTTAGTCTTGACTCAAAAGTGGTAGTTATGTTCGTTTGGGTAAATTCAATTACTAGTCCTATAGGTACAATTGCAGATTTAGTATATATTTTTCAATTACATCATTCTAATTCCTTATACTTTTGAACTTTGATGGTCGTTAATCCATTAACAAGATTTTTAATGAGTAGTATATGAAAATAACCTATGTTTACCATATCAGATTTTGAAAGGAGTAAAGTTTAACTTGATGAATTTAACAGTTATCATTCGAAAAGTATATGGACTAAAAATTACGAAATTAAAGTATAAGGATTAAATCCAAAACTTTCATAAAGTACATAGGTTAATAGCATAATTTAATCTTTTTAAATTTAATAATTAAAAATAAAACAAAACCCTTAATTATTTATGATCCTAACTTGGGATCTATGAATGAGAAATAATTAAACTTGCTTAAAAACTAATAAACCCTAGATTTTCTAATTTTTTTAATGAATTAATCTCTCCAATTCCAACACCCTCCATGCATGCATCACATCCCACCTTTTTACCTCTTTTCTAGTTTCTTTGGTCAACTCCTCTTATTTTTTATTTTTAAAAATCATTTTAAAATACGAGAAAAAAATCGGATTCGATTAATAGAGACTAATCTTTTTAAAGTTCGCGACTGGTATTTTCAAGGTTTAAATTCAAGTTTTTTTTTTTGAGAGTACAATATGTCTTACCATTAAACTTCAAAAACGACATTATTAGAAGGATCACCAATTTTTTTACTATTCGTGCACAAACTTACATGTTACATTAATTATACATCAAATATAATTTCGGAATAATTACATAAATCAATCAAGTTAAATCTGAATTTTTTATTTCTCTTATAAATTAAGTACCCAAGGTTTCATTCCCCTCATTTCCTTCACCAAAAACTCTCAATATATATAGCCAACAAGCTCCCCCAGAATCCAAGCCTTGAACATTTCCATTTCCTTCACCCCAAAAAGAAAAATACTCAAGAAGGAAATGGAACTCACAAAAATTATCATCACCATAGCCCTAAGCTTCACCATAACAATGGCAATGGCAGATCAATCACCATTGCCATCGACAAGAGTGAGCCGTTTCCTTCAAGCCAATAACCCAAGAGCGGCAAACCAATGCAAGAACAACGAGGGGATTTGCGGCGCCACCTCGACTTGTTGCAACAATAAGTGCGTGGACTTGGTAATGGACAGCAACAATTGCGGGGCGTGCCATAACAAGTGCAAGTACACAGAGGTTTGTTGCCGGGGAGAGTGCGTCAACGTCTCGTTCGATAAAAGGCATTGCGGTGGGTGCAATCACCGGTGCGCTCCCAACGAGTTTTGTGTTTATGGAATGTGTAATTACGCCTGATTTCGGTTACGAATTCTTCTGAGGTTCGTGATTTATATTCGTATACACAATAAAAAAAAGAGTTAATAAAGGCTATTTCGATATATAAGTATATATAAAATGTATTTATTTTTCTTTCATTTAGTGAAAGAAAATATTTTTCTTCATAAGTACACTTCTTGTAGTTCATGTAATGGTGTAGCTGAAATTTTCTTAGCAAAATTACTTCATGTTGCTACAGTCATATGACCAATTGCTTCATAGATTTTGCAAAGAGTCATCTAGAATTAGTTTTTTCTTTTTCTTTTTTTGAAAATGTGGGGTGAGAATAGTTATGATTATGAATGTAATTATTATTTTATTTTTATTTTGTTACGTACCATTATATATATTTTATATAAATAGAAATTTGTGGTACCCGATCTTAATAGTCAAATAATTTTTTATCAATGTCGATTGAATTTTAACTCGACTAGTATCGATATTATTATCAGTACAGGAAGATGTGGGCAGTGGTGTATCAAGGGGGGCTGGCCCCTAAAATGGAAAATTGTCCATTTAGAAATTTTAAAATTTTAAATTGATAAAAGTAAAATTGCACTTTGGCCTCCTTAAAAATAATAAAAAATTGATTTAATCTTTTAAAAAATATAAAGATATAAGCTATTAAAAATTAAAATTTAATTTTGAGCCCTCTTACAAAAAATTTCTAGCTTCGTCCCTGGACGTGGGTTCGAGTGTGCTGAAGCGCATTATCCTCCTATTTAAGGGTGGGTAATTTTAAACATTATATAATAAAAACGAATATAATAAGAACCTATAATGAAATTATGTTAAATTTTTTATTAATATTTTTTTGGTAAATGGTGAATATAATTAAGTCATTAATTTAGAGACAAAAAATTTCAGTTGCTTTAAAGTTTTTTTTTTATCAAAAGTGGTCCTTAAATTATTAGTTTCGTCTCATTTAATTTATAAAGTGTACGGCATTTAATAAGAATTCACAATGCATTACATTCTTATTGATTGACATCATTTTTAGGGATAAATTGGGATAAAATTGATAGTTAAAGGTTTACTTTTGACTAAAAAAAATTTTAGGGATCAATTTGAGAATTAAGGTATAGTTTAAGAGCCAATTTATAAATAAAACCAAAAATAAATGGTATATACAATTAAACAATGTTGTCATTATTTAAAAAAAGTAAAAAACAAGTTAATAAAAATAAGGAAAGCATACGAAGTGAATGTGAATATAATGACTTATTTGGTCCTCCAAAGTTATAGAAAAGTTATTATGTACTTAAGATTCTCACCCTAGGTAAATTAGTGGTTTTCCATTTACAGACGCATAAAAAACTATTTTTGTGGACAAAAACTGTTTTTTTATGTTATGACTCTCTGTATACGTCCGCTTTGGTTTGAATGGGCATTCGAAGAAACTTGATTTAGTTACGCCATAGAAAAAGAAGATTCTTGGATTGAACTTTTTCCTCCCGGCGAGAAAGTTTTTATTCTGCAATTCATTTCAAAAGACTTCAATCGGTACACGCAAAAAATAGTCCAATTCAACAACTTTTTGTTCAATTTCGCGCGGAGTCAAATTCTCATCTATACGAGTCAAGGGAACGGCCCCCTGGCCTCTGATTTCCATATAAAGGACGCGACGAGCATAAATACCCTATTTAACTTCTATTTTGATGAACTGAATATCTTTCATAAAATCGTAGAAAGATGCGACGATTTTATCCAGGAAAACCCCAACGAAAAATACATACTATTCCCTCCTTTCTATCGAATCGATCATAACCACTGCCTACATTCCAAAAAATCGTGCACCACAAATAGGAACTAATAAAGAGGCTTGCGATCACATAGAAAGACATTACGATTCCTTGTGAAAAAAAAACTATTTGCTGAGACGGAAATAAAGATATCAAATTCCTACCAAGATAACTAGAAGTTCCAACTAGTGGACTAGAAGAAAACAGTCATTGAAAGACCAGGGACTACTAGAGATCATCTTCTTCAGATCCACAGCATGATAAAACTGGATCAAATATAACCCTTTCCCATTGATCGACTTAATCTTAGCACCCCGGAGTGGCCGCCATAGAGATAAAAAGGGTTCTTTCCATAGCCGCAAAGTTTATGGCTCTTTCACCCAAAAATTTCCCGACAAGACAAAGCTCATAATCAATATTAATCGGGGTGAGATCCTCAGGACCCAAAACCAACTACGCTTCCTCCTCTTCTAAAGTGAGATTCGCAATTGCCTGTTCTAACGCAGTAGCTAATGCCCTTTCTCAAATATCTGCTGCTGCTTTTTATGTCGTGCTAGTGCTTCAAAGTGATTTGACCACTCGAATTAGAAATACTAGGCTACAAGATCCAGAGTAGATTTAAAATATCCTGGTCTTTTGCAACCTTGACAAATACCAACTGCTGTGTGGATTGATATCTCGTTAGATTTTATTGAAGGTGTTCCTAAATCTAATGGGAAGAGTGTTGTATTGGTGGTGGTCGACAGGCTTAGTAAGAAGAGTTATTTCATTGCTCTTGAACACCCTTTTACGACAACAAGTGTAGCCCAAGCCTTAACAGTGTTTGCAAACTACATGGGATTCCTCAAAGTATAGTTTCTGACCAACACAATATTTTTGTCAGCACATTTTGGAAGGAGCTTTTCCGAGGTAGTCAATAGGAGTGTTGCGTATCAGGGGAGCGGCTAAGGGATTGGTGAAAATGGCATCCACTTGCCGAGTGGTGGTACAAAACATCATTTCACACTGCTACGAAGACAACTCATGAAATTATTTACGAACAACCTGCACCTACACACATGCTTTATTTGCCATGCGAGACAGAACCTTAAAGGCTAGGGAGGCCGCAGTTCAATTTGCACTGCTCGGTAGTATGATCGGGGGTTGTATATGTCAAACTCCATCCATATCGACAAAAATCCTTGGTAAACAAGTAGTATATGAAGTTAGCACCCCAAGTATTTCAGGCCATACCAGATTGTTGAGCACCATTGTTTTCCACGTATCTCAACTAAAAAACATGTACTAACTCTATAACATCTTCCACAACTTGATGCGGATGGTACTACTGCAAAGGAACCAATTGTTATGCTCTATAGGCACATGGTCAAATGGAAAAACAGAGCAGTGACAGAAGTGTTGGTTCAATTGAGCAATTGTTTTCCTGAAGATGCAACTTGGGTTAAGTCCAAATTTCCATTTTAAATCTAAGGAAGTCGAGGAATCTTTTGCAAAATCCAATTCAATGGATGGAAAAAGCGGATCAAGGGGACTTTTCGAGTGAAGTTTTGTTTAGATTTGTCGCTAATGAATTGTGGCCGACAAGCAGCGTCTGGTGAAGAGAAAATGACAAAAAGGAAAAAAGAAACAGAAAAGCGAAGGACAATGGAAAAGGAAGGAAAAGCATTAGAAAGAAGGTTAATTTATCCAAATAATCACTTTTGTTTACCTTTAGATTACATTTTAATTACATATATTCGAAATGTTACGTTTTAGTCACCTACGTTAACATATTATAACATTTTAGTCACTAAACCGTTAATTACCGTTAATGGTATAGTGGACGTAACAAGTTAAATCATCATTTCAAAAAAAAAATTAGGTTAAATTATATTATTGGCTTCCATATTTTTTTTTGTTTGAGTAATTTAATCTTTTTGTTTTATGTTTTTTAACTTTTTTTCTTTATTTTCTATTCTATTTTGCTTCTCTCACTATTTTTCTCCCTTTTTCATTTCTTTATCGTAGTTTTTTTATGTTTTCTATTTGTTAAATTTTTTTTTATGTTTATGAAAAAAGAAAGGCGAAAGCTGAAATTAAAATAAAACTTGTTTCGCATATTCTCACCCCACAATTACAAACCCTCATCGTCCATTATCGTTTTAACGAACCAATTTGTATATCACAATGATCTAGTCTACAAGCTCGCCTCACTTGAAGACCTCATTAGTTGTGACTTATAGCAGTCCAACCTCAACAAGGTTTCCCAAGCCCGTTACCTTAACTTCCTAACCAACCCTTGCGACCACCTTATTTATCTTACCTACAACATTCTCGCCCTCTCAAAATTATGTTGTTTCATGGATTCTTCAAACGAGCTCTACACTCTTAATGACTAAAACGACCACCATATTAAACTTATCCATAGTTTAGTGATTAATTGTATAGTTTATAATAATAATAATAATAATAATAATAAGAATATGCCAAATACATGAAAGTCACACTACAAATGAGCTAAAAGTTTAGTCACCTAATTATAAGTATTTTTTTTTGTCACTTAATTCTGAAAAGTTACAAAATTATCACCCAACTATTTAATTTTGTCTTTTTGGTCATCAGTGGATTAATGTGGCAGCTATAAAATTGATATTATAGCAAATTTAACCATTAACATTTATATATTGTGTCAATTTAGTCTTGATTCTGAAAAATCTAACCCTCAACATTTATACATTGTATTCCGTCACATAGTTTGGTACATCCACACTAACAACGTTAGTTTATGCTAATGTAACATTGATAACCAAATCGGTGGTGACATGCAACAACTTCTCAAAATGTCATGTGTGAAACATGAATAAAAAAATCTTTAAAAATAAAAAATTAATAAAAAAATATTACTCAAAGTAACGATATTAACATAGAAGTACCAAATTATGTGACCGAATATAAATTCAAGTAACAAGTATGTTCGAAAATTTAAATATCAAGTAAGTACAAATTTAAAGATTTAGGCAGATAATAATATAAACCTACTTAAGCTTTTTGTAAAGGAGTCCCCACTAAAAAGTTGATGTTTTCATTTCCCTGACCCTAGGGGCTTGGTTGTATTTTCTCAGGAGCTTCTATGGTATTTTTTGGTTTATAGCATGACCTTCTAGTGTCGTTTGTGCTTTAATCATTTGTAGTATCTCTCACTTTCACTTTTTTAATGAATACCACTTTCACTGCATGTTGATTAGAGAACCATCAATTACTCCCAACTTAGCTTCATTTGATTGTCGTTGAGAAATGGATTTCGTGAGCCCAATCTTTGATATCGTCCCTCGTTTGTGGGGTTTCGGTGCCACGCATGTAGCGCATGTGAAACACCTCGGCAGACGCCTAGAAGAGTTGAGAACTGCAATGGATGACCTCAGTGACCAGAGAGATGAAGTGAAGGAAAAAGTGAAGATGGGTGTCAGGGGAGCGACTAAGGGATTGGTGAAAATGGCTTCCACTTGCCTAGTGGTGGTACAACACATCATTTCACACTGCTACGAAGACCACTCCTTTCGAAATTATCTACCAACAACCTGCACCTACACACATGCCTTATTTGCCATGCGAGACAGAACCTTAAGGACTAGGAAGGCCGCAATTCAATTGCTTAAATTTCATTTGGATCGATGCAACAACAGTAACAAAAATAGCACTGCTCGGTAGTATGACGTGGGGGGGTTTGTATATGTCAAACTCCAGCCATGTCGACAAAAATCCTTGGTAAACAAGTAGTATATGAAGTTAGCACACCGAGTATTTCGGGCCATACCAGATTGTTGAGCACATAGGAGCTGTTGCTTATAAGCTTCTACTGCCAGAGGAAGCTAAAGTTCACCCTGTTTTCCACGTATCTCAACTAAAAAACATGTACTGGCTCTATAACATCTACCACAACTTGATGCGGATGGTACTACTGCAAAGGAACAGATTGTTATGCTCGATAGGCACATGGTCAAATGGAAAAACAGAGCAGTGACTGAAGTGTTGGTTCAATTGAGCAATTGTTTTCCTGAAGATGCAACTTGGGTTAAGTCCAAATTTCCATTTTAAATCTAAGGAAGTCGAGGAATCTTTTGGAAAATCCAATTCAATGGATGGAAAAAGCTGATCAAGGGGACTTTTCGAGTGAAGTTTTGTTTAGATTTGTCGCTAATGAATTGTGGCCGACAAGCAGCGTCTGGTGAAGAGAAAATGACAAAAAGGAAAAAAGAAACAGAAAAGCGAAGGAAAATGGAAAAGGAAGGAAAAGAAAGAAAAACATTAGATAGAAAGAAGGATAATCTATTAAAATAGTCACGTTCGTTTATCTTCAAATTACATTTTAATTATATATGTTTGAAATATTATGTTTTAGTCACTTACTTTAATATATTGTAACATTTTTGTCATTGAATCGTTAATTGCCATTAACTGTATAACGGACGTGGCAGGTTAAATCATCATTTCAAACAAAAAATTTAGGTTAAATTATATAATTTTTTTATGTTTTCTATTTGTTAAAACTTTTTTATGTTTATGAAAAAAGAAAGGCGAAAGCTGAAATTAAAATAAAACTTGTTTCGCATATTCTCACCGCACAATTACAAACACTCATCGTCCATCATCGTTTTAACGAACTAATTTGGATATCTCAATGACCTAGTCTACAAGCTCGCCTCACTTGAAGACCTCATTAGTTGTGACTTATAGCAGTCCAACATCAACAAAGTTTCCCAAGCCCGTTACCTTAACTTCCTAACCAACCGTTGCGACCACCTTATTTATCTTACCTACAACATTCTCGCCCTCTCAAAATTATGCTGTTTCATGAATTCTTCAAACGAGCTCTACACTCTCAATGACTAAAACGACCACCATACGAAACTTATCCATAGTTTAGTGATTAATTGTGTAGTTTATAATAATAATAATAATAAGAAGAAGAAGAAGAAGAAGAATAGGCCAAATACATGAAAGTCGCACTACAAATGAGCTAAAAGTTTAGTCACCTAACTATTAGTATTTTTTTTGTCACTTAACTCTGAAAAGTTATAAAATGGTTACCCAACTATTCAATTTTGTCTTTTTGGTCATCAGTGAACTAGCGTGACAGCTTTTAAAATTGATATTATAGCAAATTTAACCATGACATTTATATATTGTGTCAATTTAGTCTTGATTTTGAAAAATCTAACCCTTAACATTTACACATTGTATTCCGTCACATAGTTTGATACATCCGCACTAGCAACGTTAGTTTATGCTAACGTGGCATTGATAACCAATTCGGTGGTGACATGCAACAACCTCTCAAAATCATGTGTCAAACATGAATAAAAAATCTTTAAAAATAAAAAAAAAAAATTGATAAAAAAAAAATATTAACATGGAGGTATCAAATTATGTGACCGAATATAAATTCAAGTAACAAGTATGTTTAGAAATTTAAATACCAACTAAATACAAATTTAAAGTTTTAGGCACAACCTATATAAAAGATTTCGTAATAATTTAAAGTTCTGAGGTAGGAAGCCTTGCTTGGTGAGCAGCTCAAGATCAATGTTGATGCAGCCTAGATTTCTAAGGAGCATGTTGCTGACTTCGGTGCGGTGGTGTGCGATTCTGATGGCATGGTTTGAGTTGGTTGCGCACAACGTCTCGATAGAGCTTTTGATGCTCATTCAGCTGAGGCCTTATTGTTGGAGGTCTTAGGATGGCTAGGGAAGCATGGATTCCACCACATTACTGTCGAGTCCATCTGCCTTTCCTTTCCTAATAAACTTCGTAGTTGATGTTTTGTTTTGCCTTTGTACGGTTATTGCCTATAGGTTTTGTTTAAACACTAGTCCTTAATAAAAATTTTAGGGTTTCTAAAACATGTAATTTTCTTTAGAATCAATAACAATACATAAATTTTAATAATAAAAGAATTTATATTAAAAAAATAGAAACAAAAAATCCATTAATGAATAAATTTTTTAAATCTGTTGTATGTTCATATTTATTATTTTAACAAATTTTACATGAACTTCGATCTAATATACAATGTCACACATAAATTTTAATTTTGTACAATTTTATACATAAAATTTTGATTTGATCTAATTTTCGTAAATTACTACCAACACTATCGATATTCTATTTTTATTTTTCTAGAATTTTTATATAGATTTTCTATTTTTATCTAAATTTGATTTGTTTTATAATTTTTATATAGAACCAAGTTCAAATTGACAATAAAATATAAAAGTTGAGAACTAAAGTTGTTATTATACCAACTAAAAAGGTGTCACTTAATAACTGAGTGACAAAAAATAATTTCGAAAAATTTAATGACCAAATTGTAACCTTTTTAGTTAAATGATCAAAATAAAATTTTATCCATGATTTAATATTATGGTGTAGTTTGTAACACCCCAAACTCGGCCTAGACGTTATGGCCGTACCTGGAGTGATTACGTAAAAAGGTTTTAGCTTTCCAGAAACGTTGAAAAACAACACAAATTCTGTTACAAAGAAAACTCCAATTCAGTAGAAATTATTCTTAGTTAGCTTTTCAATTGAATCCATGTTCAATTACGTTTTCTAAAAATCAGTTACTTTGCAACAGAAATTCTTAGACCATTATATTATGGAAAACCAAGTTTGTTTTCTTAAAAACGATTGTTTGCAGGAAAATAGACATTTATTATAAATCGTTTTATCAGTATCACGCGAAAATCGAAAATAAAATTTAAATCCAAAAATAGTCCCAATGTTCATAAAGTCCAAAATTTACAAAACTATCAAACCAGAATCTTGAATAATTCAAATTTAAATAAATTGAGTTTATGAAAATATAGTTATAATCGAGCTCCCGTCGCACTAAACCTGCCTAAGTTTGAAGGTTACCTGAAAGTGACAGACAAACAGAAAGTAAGTTTTCATAACTCAGTTTGTAACTTGAAAGAAAACAAAATCACATATTTAATTTCCAATTTATTACATAGCAAAGCAAATGCAGGCGTATATCTCATACAGAGTTAGAATCATATGCAAATTTACAATTCTACCCCCATCCGCTACAAACCATCTCCAACCATCCCTACACACTATATAGGGTCTTAAAGACCTATCCAGCCCTACACACCACTTAGTGTCAATATGACACTTTTTAGAATATTTGCAGCTATGCTGCTAGAATAATGGGCGAGAAATCGCCTCTCATAGAAACACTTCCTCCACATAGTATATCCCACCCCAGAATCAAATATAATCAGACAGAAATCATAGATAACATTTTAGATGCAAATCATATATGTATTTAACATTACACTCAGTTTGGATTATCATATGACAACTCAGATACACATACATATATTAGAATTCATAATAATAGATGACCAAATTTCATGTTTTATGGTATATTTAACCACATACTGGCCCCACGGAAGGCCTACAATCGATCAGGACAACGTGTACGGCCATAGGGTAAAATTATGAATTTTGGGTCCACACGGCATGGCACACGGTCCACACACGCTCGTGGTCCACACGGTCTAAAATAGCCTAGACCATGTGTCACATACAACCCAGCATACGGTCTATCACACGGTCGTGTGTCGCACACGGTCATGTGGCATCGATAGTGCCCAATTTTGACTTTCTCCATTCACTATTTTCCGAATTTCTCGTTACACACCTGATTCGTTACTGATGCGAGAACAACCACGCGATATCCAACACCTAAAAACAATAATTAGCACTCGCCAATTCAGTAACGATTCATAAAATCTAACTACAAAATCAACCACAATCAACTTGCCCACCCTAACAAAAAGAATGTCCACACATTTACCGTTAAAAAAGTAGCCACTACACGAGTCCTACGTCGCTAGAGGTACACCAACCACTCCTTGGACCTCTTCTAAACATAGCGCATCAATTAGATACTCAACCAAAACAAGAGAAATATACGGATTCCATGCCGCACTAACGAAATTTTGAAATCCCCAAACGCCCAACGAACATTTCCACATGAAATCAAAATAGAAGTCGATACAACCTTACCATTAAGGATTGGAATCAACCACACGAGACACCCATGATCCGAAAGTATCAACCAACTTAAACAAGAAGAATAGGGAAGCCAACAAACAGGAATTGAAAGGAAAATAAATATTGATGAAAGGAAGGGGTAAAGAAAAGAGAAAGAAGGGAGAAAAAAAAAGGTGAAACAATGGGAAGCAAACGTGGAACACTAAAAATAATAACGAAAAGAATAAGGATAACCCCAAAAATCCTTTATCAAATCTTACCCACCAATATGCTAACTTATTTAATTTTAAAGAGATTAAATCTCAATCCGACACACTAACTTGAGCAACTAATCTGAATCTAATAAAAATAATTTAATTTACTTACCTCAAACCCAAGACCTCAAAAACACTACTCCAACATTTAACCATTAAAATAAGTACTAAATTATATAACAACATTTAACAAATCATGTAAACAAATTTTGGGGCGTTACATAGTTTACCCTTTTAATAATAATAGGGGGAGAGGTAAATTCCCACCACTAAAAATGAGAATGAAACATTATTATTTTTCTTTTCTTAATTCAAATGTATCTATCTTAATGTTGTCACGCCCTGAATATTTTAAGTCCGTTTTTGTAAAATTTGACATAAATGAGTATCTACTTGAGTGGTTAAGTGTTTTGGGTGTATGTATGAGGTCTTGGGTTCAAGTCTTTCTTTTGGCAAATGTTGTTATTTTTTATCCAAACCTTATCTTTGTTGGGTGGGCTTATATAAGTTTGTTTGTAAACTCATATTAGAATGATCTTGTTGGTTCAAGTGGTAAGGTGTTAACTTGCCCTAAGGTCTTGTGTTCGATTCCCTATGTGAGTGTGGGTGATATTTTTGTCTCGGTTGGGAGACAGAGTTTGGGTGGAAGTGAAATTTTGAAGTAGTTGAGAGTTAGTGGGTCGGTTAGTAGTGGGATATTGTGGGGGTGTTATAATTTGATTATATTTTTATTTTATTTCTTTTTCGAATTTTTCTCTCTGTTCTTAGGTCGGTTTGGTGGAAGTGAAAATCTAACGTTAGTTTTCTCTGTTCTCTGCCACTTTCTTCTTCCTCTTTTTTCCTGCGATTCTTTCTTTTATCTGCTATCGTATCTTTTTATCTCGATATTTCAGTGTTCATCGTGCAATTTTGGTAAGTGGGGTTTTGTTTGACTCTAGGTTTCGATTTATGTACATTGATTGGTAGTATTCTGTTTGTTGGAATTTTTAATAATGGGGTAAACTAGGAGAAAAGTAATTCTTTGAGAACGTTTTGTGCATGAATTAATTGGGGACTTGTAGTTAGTGCTACAACGGCTTAAACCCTGAGAGTAGTGGTTTTTATCGACGGTAAGTTCGTTTGTGTGATTCGATTTTTCGTTGTGGATTTGGCAAATTATATGTTAATCGGTTGTTGGAATGCTGTTTTTGGGTTCTAGTGGTCTCGGGAGTGGTTTCGCATCAAAATCGAACTAGGTGTGTACTCCTAATAGCCCATTTTAGTAAAAATTAGAACAATGGTTTCGAGACCATAAATCCGAGGTCAAAAAATTTATTTTAATATTATTTTGTGATCTATAACATGATAGTGTTATCATATAAAAATTTTGTTAAGAAATTTTAACGTTTACTTGTTCAATTTGATAAAAAGGACTAAATTGCATAAAGTGCGAATGTGTGTTCTATTAGCTAAATGTATTAAATAGCTATATAACTTTAAAGTGGAGGTCCTTATATGGTAATTAGACCACTAAATGAGTTAGTGGATGTGCATGGCTTGATAATTATGAAAAATTTAAAGTTAGGTAAAGGTAATTTGGTAATTAGGTAAATAAAAGATAAAATAAATAAAACAAAGGAAAAGTTGTCATCTTTCTCCCATTTCCCTTATGCTAGCCGAAATCCACCATTGGAGAAGAGGAAAAAAATTTGTTCAAGCTATCCCTTGCATGTAAGTGTATTTTGAGTTCATTTTTAATGATTTTTATGTTTCCGGGATCGTTGTAGCCTGGGGACTAATTTGCAAAATGGTTGAAAGTATAAGGTTTTAACATGAGTTCATTTTAGTTTTTTATGAAGTTTAATGGAAGAAAATTAATCCTTGTTGTTAGATAAATAACCTTTGTTAAGGGATTTTTGATGAATTTGTTAATTAGGGGTTAAATTGAGAAATGTGATAAATTATGGGGTAAATGTGTGAAATTGTGAAATGTATGGACTACTATAAGCATGTATAAAATTCGGCTAGGCTTGGGTAAGGGTGAAATTGCATGAATTTCATTTTACAAGCCTAGGGACTAAATTGTAAAGAAATCAAAAGTATAAGGGCAAAATGGTAATTTTTCCAAAACATGATTTTGGATTGAATTGAATAGAATGAGGTTTGAATTAGTTAAATTTGATTATATAGATCAAGAAAAGTAGCATACGGATTTAGACCGAGGAAAAGACAAAGTGTTGGACTAATCGGTCGTTTTTCTCTGTACGAGTTTAAGGTAAGTTCGTAAGTTTAATAAGCATTAAATTATATTTGATTTAAATGCTTTATTATTATATTCTTGATGATACGACTCCACGGAAATATTCAACGAAGTTTTGGCGACTTACGGATCCCGTTTAAACCTTAGGAATAAATAGGATACAAATGACATGTCATTAGGGGTTACCGTGTTTTGGGTGCTGGTCTCGTACTTCCTACCGGTGGTCTGGCATGTGTTGTGATTACTTGACAGCTTGTGTGAGCAGCACCGTGTAGCTAGGTCTTGACTGACAGCTTGTATGAGCAGACCCAGTTATGGCTCGAGAGAGAGCATTGATATGAGATATGAGATATGAGATCGTAGTGGTTTCGACCACGTGTTGGCACATAGTGTGCGAGATACACGCGTATCCGTTATTATTCTGAGTGGTTTAATGGGTATAGTGTTGTTACAAGGTTATACGAGTTCGATATGAACTAGTAATGATATTTATGTGAAATACAGGAAATGGTTTATATTTGACATATGAATACATGGCTAACTTGGTTGATGATTATGTGTTAGGCTTTTGGGCCAAATTGAGTTGTATTATGCCTTAATTTTACTTACCTAAATTGTGGTTCAATGGTAAGTTATATTTTTAGTTATATGAATTTACTATGCTTAAATGCTTACTCCGTGTTATTTTCTGTGTTTTATAGTGTTTAGGAAGCTCGTTTAGATTAGAAGTTGTCGGAGATCTCATCACACTATTTATCGGCTATTTTGGTACTTATGGTTATATACTTTTGGTTATAATGGCATGTATAGGTCATTTTGGCTAATGATAGCCCACATGTTTTGTTGTGTTTTAGCCATTTGAATTGGCTTGTATTGTGGATATATATTTTTTTTATGTAAATATGTAAATGGCCTTATTATATCTGGTGTATGGTTGCCATGTGAATGTCTTGTTTGTGAATTAGTATTTGGGCACCAAATATTTGAGCTTGATAAGTGTCATACATGTTAAGTTATAGTATAACTATGCATATATGTGTTTGACCATTTAGGTAGGTCTTGAAGACATAATTGGCATGTTTTTAAATAGACAATTGAAGTGTCTATGTGCATTATGGTTGTATGTGATCATATTTCATGTTTTAAACTTGATTTTGGTTGGTTTTGTATGCCTATTTATGTCATGGTCATATGTAAATTGTTGGTTTAGGTTGGTACCAAATTTGGGTGAAAAATATGGCTTGGAAAATGGCCTATTTTTGTCCACACGGGCGTGTGGCCAGGTGATACGGCTGTGTGTCCCCTGTAACTTTTAAAGAACACAAGTTAGTAGCCTCACACGACCTAGCACACGGGCATGTGGCTTGGCCGTGTGTTACAAGTCAGTATACCCTTCAGTTTTCATACGGCCTGCCCACATGGGTGTGTGTCCCCTGCACCTTTGAAAAATTTCCATGTTTTTCAAAAAAAGTTTCTTGAGTACTCGGTTTAGTCCCGACTTGTTTTTAATGTCTATTTTAGGCCTCAAGGGCTCGTATTAGGGAGTATATAATTGATTGTGATTGGTTTTTGATTTGAATGTGAGATGAAAATGAAATGTCTGTTTGTTCGATTGTAAGTTCGGTAATGCTCCGTAACCCTATTCTAGCGTCGGATACGGGTTAGGGGTGTTACACCAAAAATGGAGTCTATCGACGCTACACGGGGGTGTGAGCGGCCATGTGCGAGACACGATCGTGTGACTGACGAAGGCGTGGCCCTGTGCAAGACACAGCCGTGTGACGGTGTGAGTGTAGCCGTGTGGGCCACACGAGCTAGGCCAGGTTGTGCGTGTGGGTTTTGGGCCAAGCCGTGTGCGCCACACGGGCAAGGCCAATCTGGACGTGTGGGCCCACACAGGCAAGCCTCATGGGCATGTGGGCCTAGAATTCTGAAAATTTCCTTAGGGTCACACAGGTCGTTTTGATCTACTGTGGGCCTACCTTAGGGTCGGTAAGGGCTAATCAAACCCTTTTACATGTGATCTAGTATTCTGATAGTCTAATCTAAGTAGAAAACTGATATATATGTCTGATCTGGCTTTCTTGAGAGTTTTGTAATTCTTGGACTCTCCGGACTTTTGGGACTGTTTAGTTTAAATTTTTGGTTTGATTGCGTTATGGTTTTTAAACTGTGACAAATTCGGTAAAATATCGATTTTACGGGAGCAAATGAGCTTTTTTGGAAACACGAGCTTAGTTTTGGTTTTAAAAGAATTTCAAACTTCCGCTGCGAAATAAATGGTTAACTTTAAAGAACATCATATAATGGTTTCAGTAATGAATATGTTCTATAATATTTGGACGTTTTATCAAATAACTAAACATGTTTTTATCGAAGTATCGTCGATTTCAAAACACTTTTTCGTAACACTCCTGGATTCGACCATAACGTCTAGGCCGTATTTGGGGTGTTACAAATGTTGTGGCAATTTGCACTAGAGATGGTCGGTGCTGTTATGTGGAATTGAATGGGGTCTCCTCTAGTGATTATAAATACAACCTTTTCAAAAGCAGAAACTCTCCTATATGGAAGAGGCAAATCTAGGGTGGCAGGTTCCGATCCCCTAAATAGAAAATTATTATTTAGGATCTTTAAAAAATTTTAAAATTTTAAATTAGTAAAGGTAAAATTGTACTTTGACCTCCCTAAAATTATAAAAATTCGATTTAATCATTTAAAAATTATAAATATATAGACTATAAAAAATTAAAATTTCATTCGATTCCCCTAAAAAATTATCTAGTTTCGTCCCTACTGTATGGCTGTCGTTTTGTCCAAACTATTGATTCTTTTCAAGTTATCATATCAAACAAAAAGTTTGCTTAACATGATTAGATGTGCTAATGGTAATAATCAACACATCAAGGGGTTAATTGTTGTTATTGGTGGTAGATATTCTAGTTTCGGTTATAATAATAGTCACAAAATAGTTATTTAACTATTTGATTTTGTTTTTTTAGTCATTAGCAGGTTAATGTGGCAGCTTTTAATATTAGTATAATAGTAACTTTAACCTTCAATATTTATATTTTGTGTCAATTTAGTATTGATTCTGAAAAATCTAACCCCAATATTTACACATTATATTTTGTCAAATAATTTGGTGCATCTGTACCATTGTTAATTTGTGTTGATATGACATTAATAGCTTAAAAAATAAAAATTAATAAAAATATTACAAAAACTAACTGTCCTAGTGCAGAAGTACCAATTTATTACAATTTTAGAGACAATAGATATTAGTTGTAGTGACGGAGTCAGGAATTTTCTTTTGAGGGGCCTGAATTAAATTGTATATTTTTACGATAGTAAAAATATAATTTCAGTATTTTATAGTTTATATCTTTATAACCTTTAAATAATTAAATCAAATTTTTATTATTTTTAAGAAAGTCGGGCTACAAATCTGCCAGTGGTTAGCTGTAAAGTATATTGTATCCTATATAAAATATTTTGTAATAAAATAAGCCTACTTAAAGCTTTTGGTAAAGGAGTTTGTGGTATGACACTTTCACTACTTTTTAATGAAAACCACTGTATATTCCGGAGTTGATGAATTGTTTTGTATATTTTAATTATTTTTATTGCATGTTGGTTAGAGAAATATGAGTTACTCCGAACTTGTTAAGATCAGTTGTAGCTTAGCTTCATTTACTTCTTGGTCATAAACTCTAGTGAATCGTTGAGAAATGGATATCGTGACCCCAATCCTTAACATCATCCCTGGTTTGTGGGATTTCAGTGTCAGGCATGCGGCGCATGTGAAACACCTCCGCAAACGCCTAGAAGAGTTGAGAACTGCAATGGATGAACTCAGTGACCACAGAGATGATGTGAGCGAAAGAGTAAAGATGGGTGTGAGGTCCCAACAGGAGATGGTTAAGAAGCGAGTGGAAAGCTGGTTGATAAAAGTACTAGTGATTGAGCCGCAAGTAATTGCCCTTCTCCATGAAGGAGATCTTCAGGTTGAGAGGAAATGTCTTGGCTGCTGTCCCAGGAATTTGCAGACAGCCTACACGATCGGGAAGAAAGTGTTAAAGAAGACAGCAGAAGTGAAGGAACTGTTAAAGAATGGGGATTTTGCAACCGTCAGTAAAAGGCTGCCCCCCCTACCATCCCCTCCCACCCCCCCGCGTCGCCCTCAGATGGTGACTCAATTTCCTATGGAGAATACCGTTGGCCTAGACTCCAAGGTTAAAGACGTATGGGAAAAAATTGAGGATGGAAACGTTGGGATTATTGGTTTATACGGAATCGGTGGGGTTGGTAAAACAACCCTCTTGAAGAAAATCAACAATGAATTCTCAATCCGAAACCACGAGTTTGATAGCGTGGTTTGGGTTACACAATCCAAAGCAACAAAAGTTGAGGAATTTCAAGATGTCGTTCGGAGGAAATTGGAGATCTCAGATGACATATGGCAAAAGTGTTCAAACGAGAACGACAGAGCGTGTGAGATATTCAGGCTCTTAAGCGGTACAAGGTTTGTGTTGCTATTGGATGATGTTCAGAAGAGCTTCTTCAAATCCCAACTCACCAGTTTAGGCATCCCCTTACCAAACAAGGAAAATGGGTGTAAAATAATATTTACTACCCGTTCGGAGGAGTTGTGCGGTTACTTAGGAGCTGAAGAGAGAATTAAAGTGGAATGTCTCCCACCAGAACAAGCCCTGAGTTTATTTTCGATGACGGTAGGGGAGCACATCCTAAATTCTAATCCAGAGATTCCGAAGTTGGCTGAAATTGTTACCGCAAGGTGCAGTGGTTTGCCACTTGCACTGCTCACTGTTGGGAGTGTCATGGCTAGTAGGAAGAGTTACCATGATTGGATCTGTGCAGTTGAGATGTTGCAAAGCTACCCATCAGAATTTTCAGGTATGGGAGATCAAGTGTTTCCTCCTATCAAGTTCAGCTATGACAGCCTCACCTCTCCCATCGCTAGAAAATGTTTTCTATATTGTTCTATATTCCCAGAGAACTGCACGATAAGCGTCGATGAGCTTATCGACCTTTGGATAGGAGAGGGTCTTTTAGATGGAACAAGGCCACGCGCGCAAGGAGAATTCATCATTAGCACTTTAAAGCTTTCATGTTTGCTGGAAGGTGATGAATCTATGGAATTTGTTTGGATGCATGAAATGATCCGAGACATGGCACTGTGGCTAGCCCGTGACAAAGAGAAAAATAAGAACAAGGTTTTGGTAGCAAGAAGTGGGAGGCTTACCGATCAAGAATTCAACAAATGGATAGACTCAAGTTGGGTCTCCTTGTGGGGTTGTAGTGACAGAGAGATCATCCATTACCCACCAACTTGCCCTAATCTCTCGACTCTGCTCATAAGAGATACACTGCTCAACGCATTTCCTGGTGGCTTCTTCGAGTTCATGACTGTTTTGACAGCTTTAGATTTATCGGGTAATCAAGGATTGGTTGACTTGCCTCCGGAGATTGGAAGATTGAGATTCCTGCAGTACCTAAATTTGTCATTAACAAGCATAACCAAGCTACCTACGGGCCTTGCGAATTTGAGAAACCTGAGGTGTTTGTTATTAGATTATACTATGCATCTTACAAAGATCCCACCAAGGGAGGTGATGTCTTGTTTTTCACTGTTGCAGGTGTATAGTAAAATGAATGGGGTGATGGAGTACTTTGATGAAGTGAAAGTTTCAGTTGATGATGAACTTGCCTTCTTAGAGGTGTTGGGGGGATTTAGGCACATGAATAAGATTTGTATCACCTTATTTTGTCACCCCTCTGTTGAAAAGATATTCAGATCACACACCATACAAGAATGCATTAGAAAATTAAAACTTATCGATTGCACGGGATTGACTTCACTTTGTCCTAACTATGCATTACCAAATTTAGGGAAACTTGAGATATTTCGTTGTTGTTCACTTCAAGAAATCAGAAAGCCAGGTTGGGGTGAGTTTCACAACCTTCGTCAGGTTCACGTAGGTGTTTGCCCACTGTTGCCAAACCTGAATTGCCTTGCTTATGCTAGAAATCTTGAGATCCTCACAATTCTCGACTGTCAGTCTATGAAACAAGTTATAAGTGAGGAGGAGATAGTAGGAGATGAAGTTTTCCCAAAGCTAAAGACGCTTTCTCTGACTTGTTTGCCAAGTCTGGAAACCATCTGCCGCTTACCCAAGTCCTTTTCTTCTCCTATAGAGATCGAAGTATCTCGGTGCCCATGTTTGAGGCAACTTCCATTTGACGATGAAAGTGTAGATTTCCTGAAGAAAATCAGAGGAGAATTAGAGTGGTGGGCAGCTTTGGATTGGGGCAGTGATTTTGTTAAGGACGCCTGTAGCTTCAAATTTAAATCCACCTCTGCACCCTCAGGAAATGCCAAAGAAATGACCGCTTCTACCAGCAAGGAAAAAACAGCCAGTGGTTCTAAATCATGATGGCTCTAACTTGATTATTTTGTGTGCATGCGTGTGTTTAGTTGTTATCTATTTACTTCTCATTTTTATCCAAAACGAGACTGGTAGATTCTCGCCATTCATAGCTTTGTAGGTCTCAATTAGTAGGACTTAGGCTTTCACAAGCTTCTTGGTGGTCTTCTGGTAACTACGGAATGCTAGGACATGGAGCTTTTTCAAGGAAAGGCAATGGTACCACAAGATGATCTTAGCAGTGCCCCGACCCTCCAGAAAGACTTGAGAGTTCACAATTTCATTTGCGCCCCCATGTTTCCTAGGAGGCCAAGAGTTCTGAGGTGGGAAGCGTTGCTTGGTGAGCACCTCAAGATCAATGTTGATGCAGCCTAGATTTCTAAGGAGCCTGTTGCGCACAACGTCTCGATGGAGCTTGTGATGCTCATTCAGCTGAGGCCTTATTGTTGGAGGTCTTAGGATGGGTAGGGAGCATGGATTCCACCACATTACCATTGAGTCCATCTGCATTTCTGTTGTTAATAAACTTCATACTTGATGTTTGGTTTTGCCTTTGTTTATGTGAATTTTCAGTATGCCTATAGGTTGGTTAATGGGGCTGCGCATCGGTTAGCCCATTGACCCCTTGAGGAGAACATTGATTAACATTTGGTTTGAATAGTCCGGATGTCGTCCAATTTTGATTTTGTGCGATTTTATAAATAAAATTTTGATTTAATTCAATTTTCACAAATTATTAACAATATTATTAAATCAGTACCATTTAGTATCGATATATTGAATCAAAACCAAAGTTTCATGAATATATATAAACCATAATTTAAGTTTCACATGTATAATTACACCACATTAAAGTTCATGTATCAAATTGCACATTAGATCAAAGTTCATGTATAAATTTGATATATATATATTTTTATTTGAAATTTATTTAATTTTAATTGTATAATATGTTTTTTTAAATTATGATTAAATCTTTTCTTCTTAAAACATATATATTTAAATTATTATTTCTAAATTAAATAAATATAATTTTGTAAAAAAAATATGATTTTCAACATCAAATATATTTTCTATGCAACAACATAAAAAATAATTGATTAATAAAGATGTAAGATGTAATTTAAGTAATTCTATCTATTAAGAAAATTATTTCAAAAAATTAAGGTAGTATTTTATATTTTTTTATAAAGGTTATATATTATAAATTTTATATTTTTTTATTTAATTTATATATTATAAAAAAGTTATAACAGCGTAATCTTTTCTCTAAATTAAGTTCATATAAGTTTTTTATAATTAAAACTACAAACAGGGGCGTAGCCAGGGGCCCCGATCCCTCCTAAAATGGAAAAATTTTGATTTAGGCTCCTTTAAAATTTATAAAATTTAAATTAGTAAAAGTAAAATTACACTTTGACCCCTTAAAAATGATAAAATTTTGATTTAATCCTTTAAAAATTATAAAGATATAAATATTAAAATGGTGAAATTACATTTTTACTATCGTAAAAATATACAAATTAATTCCCCCCCCCCCAAATTTTCTGGCTTCGTCCCTAACTACAAACTATTTAGTGTTCCAATTAAATAAAATTGCATATAATGTTTATCTTTCTTATTATTTCTAGTAGTAATCGTCTTATCAACTACTTTTTTAGACTAACATAATATATATAATGATTTAATTTTAAATTTTCTTACTTGATTAATAGTTTTTTTTATAATAATTAATATTTTTTAAAAATATATAAATCATGTAACCGTGTAATTACAATTTGTACTGTCAAACATGATATAGAGAACTACAATGTAATTATACTTTGTCAGTCAAACACGTTTAAGGAAATATAGTTCTTTACAATTACAAGAGAATGTAATTACTACCTTAATGATTACACTTCATTCAAAAAATATTTGAGTCATTTTGCTTTCATTCAAAATTTTAATACGGATTGAGTTCTAGTTTTAGCATTTTTTTTTAGATCAGGCTTGGGCAAAATTTTAGACTCATTTTTTAGGCCAAACCGAGAGCCTATCAAATGGGCCATGGGCACATCTACTTGGCAGTCATGTAACTAAAAAAAAAATGACATTGTAATGGATTTGAATTTAGCAAAATAAGAACAGTGTTACCAATTGAATCTGAATTTAGAAATTTGAAAAATAGGATTAAATTACTAAAAATAAAAATAAACGGACTAAATTTTAAATTTACAAAGAGTACAATGACTTATAATTTATTTTAACTTATTAATAAATATAAATATAAATTAAATTAAATTGAAAAATAACATCTCTACTCACAGCCTTAAGCTTCAGGAGCACCCACAAAGGATAAAAAGGCTAAAGGCTAAAGGCAAATTCTATTCCCAGTTCCTTTTTTGTGTGATTAAAGCAAAAGCGTTCAAGAGATTTCTTAGTTTAAGGGGCAAAGCATATGTAAACTAAAGGCAGCCGAAAGTTAGTATTTACTCGAATTTTTTTTGAATTTTTTAATTTATTTTTTTGTCAATTTAGTCCATAAATTTGATAATTGTTCCCACATTGGGATCGGAATTTTTTTTTTGTCCAAGTTAGTCCCTGTTATTTCCTCGAAAGCCCTAAAGTTCAAGCCTTTTTGTGAGAATAATTACCAAGTTCAGGTCCCAATACGGGAACAAATACTAAGTTCAGGGACTAACTTGGACAAAGAAAGGTTCAAACTCTAATATTAAATTTAACCTAAACTTTAATATGATAGCTTAGCTATTATACTAACCATGTATCTTAGGTGTGAAACTAGACATGTTAATTGAGTAGGTCGAGTTGATTTTGGTCGAACCAATCGAGATTGAGTTCATCTATATTTTAAAAGTTTTGAATCAATTCGATTCGAATCATTTGATCAACTTTGATTTTGAATTGATCGAACAATGGAAATATATAGTAACATTAAAATCATGTATCTTAAGGGTGAAATTACGAAACTAGACATGTCAATTAAATAAATCAAATTGATTTTGATCGAATCGATTTTGATTGGGTCGGTTCGAATTTTAGAAATTCCAAATTATTTTAATTTGATTCATTTAATTGAATCTGATTTTAGATCGGTCAGTCCTTAAGATTTAGTAACATTAAGATTCTACTTTAGCCTATTGAAGCAACCAAAAGGGAGGGATGATGGGATTGTATGATTGGGGGAGAGGGTTACCAGGCAGAGGCGAATCTTGGTGGCAGCCAAGGCCTCCCAAAATTTTGGACTTATGTTATTTGAGTGCCAAATGGTAGCTTTAACCACTGTTTCAACAAGAGATGATGGGATGTTGATGACATACATAAACATATATCTCTCACACACTTTTATATATATAAAAGGGAAGGGCTATCATGATCAACCCATCCAAAAAAGGAAAAACAAAAATGCAATCCTTTGCATTGAATACCATTTTCATATTGATCTCACTGTCCTCTCTTTCCATTGTTGTTTCTAGTTCCAAACCTTTGAATCCATGCAATGGTGATTTCTTACACACCCAAGCTTACAGACAGATGCAACACCAAACAAACACCACCCAATGCAAAAAACTCTCATCATTACAAGCTCAATTCGCTTGGAACTACCACAAAACCAGTCACAACCAAACCCAACTCAACATCCTCATAGGCACCAAGTTGATCACTAACACGGGTTGGTTAGCATGGGGCATTAACCCTGACTTACCAAGAATGGTTGGGACTAGAGCTATAATTGCTGTTAAAGTCCCAAACCAAATTACTCCATCGGTGAACACTTATAATATCACCAAAGACATACAACTTGGGTGTAAACTTCAACCTTCGGGCATTGATTTCATGGTTCAAAACACGACGGTTGTTGATGATAAGGATGTTGGGTTTTTTTATGTGTTTGCTACTTTGGTTCTACCTCAAAGATACAATGTTTCGAGTTTGAACCATGTGTGGCAAGTTGGGTACTGTGTAGATGGATTGGAACCCAAGATGCATGAGGCGAGTTTGGGGAATTTAGATAGCAAAGAGGCTTTGGATTTGGAGACTGGGGATTGTCAGAACATTGGACAACATAGGCGACATATGAGAAAGGTAAAATCAAAACTTCTTTAGTCCCTCTCAGTTTTCATATTGATTAAATCTGTATCTTTCAATTTAATCCCTGATAATTTTGAAAGTAAACAACTAAGGACAAATTAATCACATTGTTAATATTTTTTCGTCAATTGTCCATTTTTTTTTTATTGATTTGATAACAAATTTAGCTTTCAAGGTTTACACGTTTTGTTAATTTGACCTTGATTTAACAAATTTAGCTCATAACATTAACACATTTTATCAATATTTACACAAAATATAAAAATATTAAGAGCCAAATTTATTATTATACCAATCAAAATTATGAACCACAGACGAAAAATATTAATACTATAATTAATTATCCTTAATTGCTCGTTTTTCAAAATTAACAGATATTACATTATTCTATATTATTCGAATTTGAGTGTGAAAGGAACATTAATATTTTAAGGAAAAAGGGTCAAATTATTAGGGTTTTAGTCATTGTAATATACTTGCCTTGGGGATGGGTTTAGTTCATATTACTTTAATTTAAAGAAAATAATGCGTTTTAGCCTATTCGAATTCGTGTTCTCTTGCACTGACAATAATACCGATATTAACTTATATAGATGTAATTAATGATATAGATGTACTTTTTAAAATAGTCATCTAATGGTGTTAATGATTTAGATTCAACCATGATTAATAATAATAGGAGGACTAAATTATATTAAATTAAGTACTGATAATAAATCTTTAAGTAGAATATAATATAGAGACAAAAACCCGAATTTGATAAAAATAAATGATTTATAGGCAATGTAGTAGAGATTTTAATGGGTCGAGATCAGGTTGGAATATGAATGGTATCAATAACAAATAGTTGTCTAAGTTCGATTTAGAATATGGATTTCGAGTTTTATAAAGTCTATCTATATTTGTAAATGGTCAATCCAAACTCGCTTAAGTTTGATTATTTTTTAATTATTTTAAAAAATATTATTTTTATTTAATATTTAATAAATTTATATATTTTTTATTGTTTTCATTTTTTTCTTTTATCAAATTTAAACATATTTTTAATATTTATATTTTAGTATACATTACATAATTTATAAAAAGGCATAATGATAAATTTAGCTTCTAAAATTTATTTATTTAGTCACCATAGACTTAATTTTTTTTTTCGATTTATTTTGACTCGCAACCTTCAAAATTTTGTCAAATTATATTTATTTATTTATTTTTGGAATGGAAATGTTAATTAAATCGTTAAATTATTAACAAAAAGAACATAGGCAATGTAGTTGAATAGTTGGTTTATTTGCAAACTTGTATTTAAGAACTTTGAAGTTATTGGCCGAATGAAATATAGGTGTTCATGGATAGAGTTGGGACGGAGAAGGGATTATATGAAACTGTGATTCCAGTCATCCCTATCCCTTTCTAATAAGAAAATGACAAATCAGATTTTTCCTCCTGATTTGTCATTTTTCCATTGGAAAGGGATAATGATGACTGGAATCACAGTTTCATACAATCCTTTCTCAGTTGGGACATGTATGGTATTAATATAAATATCACACGTACTTATTTAAACTCTATTCAGAATATGGATTTCAAATTTTTCACAAATCACCCCAAATTCGTTTAAGTCTATCCATTTTTTTTAATTATTTTTAAAAAATATATTATTTTTATATTTAGTAATTTTAATTTTTTACCAACGTCATATATATATATATATATATATTCTTTTATTAATTTTTTAAACATAAACAATTTAACATGTTTTTAATATTTATATATTTTAGCTCCTAATGTTTATTTTTGTCACTTTAGTCCTAATTCTTTTTTTAATTACTTTGACCCTTTCAAGTTTTAGTCAAATTACTTTCTTTGAATGGAAATGCTTATTAGATTGTTGAATTTTTAGGGTGGGTTTGGATGGGCGGTGAGTTTACCTGCGGTTAGAGTAAAAACAGCGGTGGTGGTGAGATTAGATACTGTAGCGATATTGTAGCGTGAGACAAAAAGTAAGCTAAACGCACCGCACCGTACTCAATCGCACATCCAAACCCACCCTTAATGACTATGACATGGTAGCATGTGTAATAGTCCATTTGCGCTTCATAATTTTTTTTTAAAAAAAAACATAAAAGATATTAAAAGTTCGTAAAATCTTTTTTAAAATATTATCCATACTAGTAATGAAATACATTGTGTAATAGACCACTATGCTGTCATGCTAGTGCCATTAAAAATTTAACAATTCAGTCAGCTTTTCCAAAAAAAAAAAAAAAACAATGTGACAAAAATTTAAAGGTTGAAGACCAAAGTAATAAAAAATAGGGCTAAAGTGACAAAAAAAAGGTAAACATTACGGGTTAAATTTATTATTATGCCTATATAAAATTAAAAGAAAACAACCGGTTGAGCGTTAGCTCAGTTGGCATTGGTATTGTTGCCAGTGCAAGAGGACGTGAGTTTGAGTGGGCTGAAGCGCATTATTCTCTTATTTAAGGGTTGGGAGACTATGAGTAGTTCTAAACATTGTATCAAAAAAATAAAATAAAAGAATACAACATGGTTTAAACTTCGATTGATTTTAATTCTTTCTCTTTTATGTTTTCCATTTGATAGATCCATGGGATTTTGAACATCATAGGATGGGGAACATTGCTGCCTATTGGAGTGATTGTTGCAAGGTACTTCAAACAATTTCCAATTAAACTTGATCCTTGCTGGTACTACTTTCATTACTCTTGCCAAGTTGTTGGTTACATCCTTGGAACTGCTGGCTGGGGACTTGGACTATTCCTCGGACATGAATCCAAATACTATACCTTCCATTCGCACCGCGTCCTCGGCATCTGCATTTTCGGGTTCACCACCTTGCAAGTAACCCAAGTAACCTATTCCTTTTTGTTTTTTGTCATTCGATTCATTAAATGCAAATAGATCTGTTAATTGGGTGAGTCGAATTGATTTTGAATTGAATCAATATTGATTAATTTTTTTAAACGGTTGCAGATATTAGCATTTCAATTCAAGCCGACCCAAGAAGACGAGTACCGAAAGCATTGGAATGTTTATCACCATTTCCTTGGGTATGCATTACTTGTAATGATCCCAGTGAACATATATAAAGGGATTAAGTTACTAAAGCCTGATAATATAACTTGGAAATGGACATACAATGGGATCTTAGTGTTGTTAGGAGTGGTGGTTTTGGCTCTTGAGATTGTCACTTGGGCTGTATTCTTATACAAAAAATGTTGTAAAAAAACTGTGGAAGAATCAAATCCTAGAAGGGTTGAAATTGAAGAAGATAATAAGGGGCAAACTAAGGAAGGATCAAGTCCAAGAAGGATTGAAGTTCAAGAATGAGCTTTGATTCATGACTTTCACTTATATGCCTTGTCTTATGTAGAATGTTAATACCCAATTTTCACTTGTGAATGAAATAGTTCTTTAGGGATTCAGAACCAATGTATGGTTTACATGATTGACAAACCTATAATATGTAATTTATTATTTTTATAATTTGTTCTTTTATTTATTTTTTAATTAAATTTAGTTATTAACTTTTCTAAAATAATCAAATCGTATTTTATGAAAATGTCGATTGAAGCAATAATTTTTTAATGATGTTGGCATGATAACCTGTCTGATAATCCATGTATATTTCATACTGACATGACACTATTTGTCTTATATGTCATACCTGTAACGACTCAGTTTCCAGTAGTACCAAAAATTATAGTTTCAAGATCCCGTTTTTGTAAAATGAGTCCATAAATATTAAATAAAGATATTTACAGAATTATTATATAGGTGAATTGAAATTTGGATAATCAATTTAGTCGAAATTGTGATTAATTAGGGCTTAGGGACTAAATTATAAAATCTAATCACTATATAGAATTTTTATTAGAAAATGACTTGAGGACTTAAATTATAATTAAATCATTTTTCAATAGGTGATAGTTCATTATGGTGACACCACTAAATTATGATTAAAGGTCAATTATACTAATTAACTTATGTTTAATTAAATTAATTAAGATTAATTAGCGGTTAATATTAGTATAAAAGATAAATTAAAAGGAAAGTTATCAATTTTTTTTCACTTTCAAACCGTGCAATGAAAGAAAAAAAAAAATAAGGGAACGCCATCTTCGTAAGGGTTTAAGCTTTTAGCTTTAAATTTCAAGTAAGTCTTTGGTTTGTTTTTTTTTTATCTTGGAAGCGTGATTAAGCTAACCCAAGGATCAATTTGTGAAATTTTGATGAGATTTCATTGTTTATTTCTTGAAGTTTTAGGTGTTAAATTGATAGAAATTAAGTTTAGTTTAAGAAAAGGACTAAATTTGATTGATAGTTTGGTACATTAGGGACCAAATTGAATAAAATGTAAAATTGACGATAAGAATAAGAACTAAGAGGTCCCTAATGAATAATTGTGAAATCAGATTTCAAACCGGAGTTTTAAATTGAAAGTTATGTTAGCCCTAATTTTAGGGGCTAAATTGAAAAAATTGTATGAGTTGACAATTAATTGTGAATTGGTTGATAATTGATAGTGCTATATGTTTTGTGTCAATCCATAGCTAACTTTGAACGTGGTTCATCGAGAGGGAAAGAAAAATCCAAAGCTATCGACAAGTAGCTCAGAATTCTGAACAATGTCGAGGCGCACCAAATCTTTCCATCCAATCCAGATTCCGTCATAAAAGCCTCCTACTTCGATAATTTCGAAATTCATTAATTTAAATAAAGATGACACTCCTTTTTATTGTTGGGCACTGTCTTGCACATCCTTAGTCTCCCCCACATCTTTAAGAACTTTTGTTACCAAACCTTGCTGCAACTAACTTTGGAGAAGCTCAACAATGTTACTAATTGACTCTGTCAAGGGAACTTTGGGGGATAGGGCCTTAAAGGGGCTCCATTTCTCCCTTATGGTCTTATTAAGTCTTTTATTATTATTAATTCCACTAATCTTCCCCCTCCACTCCTTAAACTACCAGAGTCTATTCAAAATACCAAAGCCCTTGTACCGCTCGCTACTACCCTTGCCAGAGGCCTGGGGCGAACATATTCTTTGAAGACCACCATCGAGTGTCTTCCTGGGTCGAGGATTCTTTCCGTCGGGGTTACTAGCACTTCCTGCAGATCCTCAAGCCTCGAGCGAGGCTTAGATAGACGAATAACCTTCAAATTATTTTCATTGCCATAGCCTTGAAGCCCTTACTCTTCTCTCAATTTTTCAGTCATCACCGTGTTGCGCGAGTGACCGTCAATTCGCGAACCCTCCTACTCTTCTACCTCAGGATCCATCGGAATAGGGGTTGTTCGCGCTTCTTTCGGGAGTTCGTCGTTCTGTGTCAAGTGAGAGCTCTTCAGCTTTTTAACCCTAATCGAAGATGTAACCGGGCTTTCCCTACCTAATTTGGTTTGCATCAGCCCAATTGCTATGGACCCATCCTTGCAAACTTCATTGGGCCCTTCCCTTCCAATGAGTCGATGATGTCCTGGTTCCAAATAACCTGACTTTTCTTTACGGGCCCACTACTATTGAAGGCCCATAGTCGACGCATTGATCCCCTCTCCGATTCCCAGCTCCAACGGGCTTGACCTTTGCTGGCCCATAATTATTCCAAGTCTACTTTTATCCATAAGCCCTTGGATTCCCCTTCCCCCATCAACTGAACAACCTTCACCCTCATTCTATTGTTCCAAGCCCAAAGGAGATAAGCCCCTTACTATTGTTAGAGGTTGAACTACTGGCCCAGCTCTCCTTTGGCCCGTATCAGTCCTCAACCCAGTCCCTTTCCCTTGCACCCCTTCCTCATCTACTAAGGTTTTCAGTGCTTGGAACCTGGAGGCGTGCAATTTTTTCCGCTGTTTCCCTTCGCCATTTTAGGAGGTTGCCTACATTTCCTCTCCACTAGCATCCACGGGCCATAGTTGCTCGTGTCTATCGTCGACTCAATCGGGTTCAAGGCTAAGCTCGTCCTATGTTCTTCCTTGCCATTTGCACCCATCCCTTCTGAATCCTTTAGTCTTTTTACCTCATTAGGGCAGAGCATTTTTACATGGCCATAGTGTCCACACGAGAAACAGACAGCGGGTAGATACTCATATTCTATCCGCTGCAAAACCCCATTGACTAGCACTTGAGATATCAATGCCTTCTCCAAGTTCACGTACATCGTCATCCCCGCAAAACCTCCTTGAACCCCGTTATCCGTGTTAAAATCGAGCTTAGCAACTTTCCCTATTGTCCTCCTTATTTCCCCCAAATCCTTCCTTTTGTACATATGCCCAGGCAGACTCGGGAGCTAAATCCAAGACATGACCGTGCTTGGATAAACTTGTACTTTGCTAAAATCCATTGTCCAAGGTTGAACCATTAGGTATTGCCCATACACAATCCATGGCCCCTGGCACAACACCTTCTCGAAATCTTCTAGATTCTAAAATTTCGCCAAAAGGTAACTATTTTCAAAATTCATTAAGCGAAACGGCTGAGAAGGTTTCCAGAGGGCACAGACGTTATTGTGAAGCGTCAAATATCTGGTACTTCGTCTAAGGAGCTTGACTACCACCATGCGAGCCATGTCTTTGGTGAGAATTTGGTTCACCCGTTCGGAGAACTTAATTGACAAAATCCCATTAACCAATAAGCACACAATATCAGCCTCTGAAAACTCAAAGTCCCTATCATCATCAAGAGATCCTAATGTTTCTGATCGTTCCTCGGCCCTAAGGCCAGTTCCCACCAAATAATCCTTCCATGACCTAGGTTTTCCTGTGATTGGGGTTGGCTCCATAACCACATCTAATTCTCCCTCCACTTCTCAGATGTGAACTTTCTTAGTCGACCGACTAACACCATAACCTTCATCGCTGCTCTCACGCTCTGATTGCATGAGGAAGTATATTAGTATTTAGCATTATTGTTAATAAAATAAATCACAGTCAAATATATCTAAATATTAATAAAAACTCTTATATTCTCAAAAATAAAAATAAAAATAATTTTCTTTTTTAATATATATTTTTCTTTTTCAAGTCTTTCTTTTATTATTTGTTTGTTTCACGGAAAAAAAAAATTCTGCATTTTACAATATTTATTTCATAGAAAACAACTTGATCAACGGAAAATAACTTACATTAATCCATTTTTCCTGTAAAATTACTTACCCTTTTAAAAAGCGTAAATTATTTTTCAGAAAATAGCTAATCTATGAGTAATTTTATTTTTATATAAAAATCAACTCGAATAAAGTCTAATATTATTATATTAATAATAAAATTTTAATTTTAAAAAATAAATAATATTTTAATTTCCAATAATATTAAAAATACATATTTAATTATTTATATTTAATAATATAATTTAATTAATTATTTAATATTAAAATTTTATTTTAAAAATAAATTTTAAATAAATTATTCATATATAGTTGAAAATATTTGTATTTATATTTATATTTTAATAATAGATATGTATTACAATTATGAATATATTAATAATAAATGTTTTATAGTGTAAAATATTAATTTTTTTAATTATATAAATATGGATATTTGTTTAAATAATGTTTAGTTTTATCAGTTCCAACTCTAATCTTTTAATATCCACTCTGATATATGTAATATATGTTTATTAAATTAAGTTGTAATTAGATATTATTTATTATTAAGTTTATATATTATATTAATTTTTATAAAATATTATTTGATCATAAAATAAATTTCGATTGTCAAAAAGAAATGCTACTATAATATTTTGTAACAAATATATTTTTGATGTATTTGTTTCACTAAGAACAACTTTTAAAAAATGATTTTAGAAAAATTTACCAAACAACGAAAAATATTTCACACATAATCATCCAAATACCAGAAAACATCGGCTTTTCTAGAAAATTAATCCATTTTTCAAAAATTATTTTTAGTGAAACAAACTTAGCCTAAATGAAAATTCGAAGTTGATTTATCAAATTTTAATTTTTATAAATTAATTTATTATTAACTATTAAAATAAAAATATTTGAATAATATTTTTTTCATTATATTTTATTTTCAAACCACCAAAATCAATATCAAATGGTAAATATAAATTAAAAAAAATAAAAGTTGGTGGTAAAATTTAATAAAATTCAAAGTTTAAAGGCAAAATTCAATCGTATAAAAGTTAAGTGGTAAATTTACTCGTGTTCTTAAAGTATAATGGCAAATATCAATTAAATAGGGTAAACTACACCCAAAGTTACTATATTATTAGTAAGTTTACGTTTTAGTCACTCAACTTTAAAAGTTACAAAATAGTCATTAAACCATTCAAAAGTTTTCATTTAAGTTATTAAACTATTTGAAAGTTTTTATTTAAGTCACTAGATTGTTAAGTTTTTTTTAAGCCCGACTAGTGAGTTCCAAGCTACGATTCGACAATTGGTACGATACCCATTGACAAGTAGAATATATCTTAGATCTAATTTGATATGACGATAATATCAGAGATCCAAGAAGAAATCTATTTGGATTTTGATTTACAGATTCATGACGTTCCAATTAAATAGTGTGAACAGAAAAAGCTAAACAACAATAATTTTAACAGTCAAATTACTTAAATAATTTTTTTTAAATAATTCAATGACTATTTTATAACGTTTTAAAATTGAATAATCGAAATGTAAACTCCGTAATAATTTAATAAAATTTACCAATCAAAATAAAGTAAAATAATTAATTAAATTCATATCTTCTTTTTTGATGGACCAAAGAGTAAGCTTCCATTTCTAAATTTCCTCGTCCATATAAAAACCAATAAAATAGAAGAGATATATTTCACATTTATTTTTCTCTAACAAAATCCAAAAATGGCGGCTTCGGCAGTGGAGGGAGTAGCCGTGACGGCCCTCCGATCGGTGCTACTCCGAGTCCGACAGGCAGCTGAACGGGCGGGTACTCAACCCGAACGGGTCCGGGTCGTGGCCGTTTCGAAGACTAAACCCGTGTCACTCATCCGCCAAATTTACGACGCCGGTCACCGCTGTTTCGGCGAAAATTATGTCCAAGAATTTGTTCAAAAAGCCCCTCAGGTATTTTTAGGGGAAAATATAAATCCAATTTTGAAAAAATTTCCTTCCTAATTTTCTATTTTTATTATTAATTTTTTTGGCAGCTGCCTGAGGATATTGAGTGGCATTTTATTGGACATTTACAGAGCAACAAAGTTAAAACCCTTCTCGGTATGGTAAAATTTCCCAAATTTTTTTCTCTTATTGAGATTAAATTTAATTATTTTTGCAAGCATTTTTTTACGATTTAATTTAAAGTTGTTCTTTAATTTATAACATAAAATTGTGAAATTGAAATTTGTATCTTCAAATTTTGAAAGTAAATTTTTAATCTTTATGTAATTTTTTTATTTAGTTTAAATGATCAAAATTTTATTGATTTTATTATATGAAAAAAGACAAACACTCTCATAAAATATAATTTAATTTGTATATGATTAGGTATTTTAGTAATTTCATATATGAGTTGATATCGGCTGACTGATGACATCAACTTGGTAAAACACTTATTTTATGTTTAGGATTCATTTATAATTTTTTTACTGATAATTCCTTGTCTGCTTTGGTTTTAGCTGTAAAAATAGCATAAGATTGCCATTTTCATTTATGTTTAGCATTGGAAAGGTGTTTTAATGCATTGTTTTTTTTTTTACCTGAATCAAATAGAAGTAACATATAACCATCGGAGTTAGGTGAGATGGTGAGTGTTTCTTCTAGCTTAACTAGTGGCCGAGAGTTCAATTCTTGCCTTGGGTATGGAGCAGCATCTATCCCCTTAATGGCCTACAGAATGCAGAGGATTAATTACTCAGCTCTCTCCGGTTGATACTTTGAGAAATAAAAAATTAATAATAATAAAAGTAACATGTTAAAATTTAATAAATTTTAATTAAACAATCCTTAAATGCTGCCTATAGGCATTTTCATGAAGCTGTTATTAGCTATGCTATTCAGACTCACATGTGAGTGTTGGATGCTGATATGTACCCGGCACAGGTATATTCAACTTTAAGTTAGTTTCTCCACTGGGACGAAGCCAAAAAACTGCTTTCGGAGGGTAAATTATTGCTGGGCCAAAGTGCAATTTTACCATTATACTAGCATATAATTTCATAAAAATTTTAAGGGATTAAATGACAAATCTACCATTTTGGGGGGAGGGGGCCAAGGCCACTGCCTGCCCCCCTTTTTCTTTGCCCCTGTTTCTCCATATATATTTGAAGTATCATATCTCGAAACTCATGTCTGGATACACAATAAAACACTTGAGTATGTTTAGGAAAATGAAGAATCGAAGCAACGTAGCTTATCAATATAATAGTTTCTTTCCCTTTAAGTTTGTTGTTTCTCTAAATGCAGGTGGAGTGCCAAATCTAGCCTTTTTTGAGGGTGTTGATAATGAGAAGGTGAAGACTTAGGCCCTATCTCTGTTCTTTATTTTTTGTGTATGTAAGGGAAAGTTATGTATTCGGTTTTCGTCCGGGCCAAGTTTTGAGCAATCATACATCTTGTGTTTAGATCGCAAACCATCTTGACCGTGCAGTTTCGAGCCTTGGGAGAAACCCTTTGAAGATTTTTGTACAAGTAAATACAAGTGGAGAACCATGTGAGTCCCTCTAGTTTTAAGATTCGAATATTCAGTTCGATTTTGTTTGACCTTTGTAGGAATATCATTTAGCGTTATGTATTTGAATCATATGTTTTCCATATGTAAACCTTGTCTAAAAGCCGATAGGACCAATCAATTGATTGCCTTGATGTCGTTTCAGCAAAATCTGGGATAGATCCATCAGGTTGTGTTCGGCTTGCAGAACATGTTAAATCGCATTGTCCGCATTTGGAGTTTTCTGGTTTAATGACGATAGGGATGCCGGACTACACATCAACACCGGAGAACTTCAGGGTAATGAATTAGTCCCTATATCTTTGTTTTCTGATATTGTTCGTTATTTTGGCACTCCTGAACCCGAATTAGGCTTTCTTCTATTCCTTCCTTTCATATATTCCATCATTGGATAACATGCTTCGGCATTGTTTTGTATCTTGTGATGAATAGACACTATCAAAGTGTAGAGTTGAGGTTTGTAAGGCACTTGGAATGACAGAAGATCAATGCGAGCTATCGATGGGCATGTCCGGTGACTTTGAACAAGCGGTAAGTAATACCTCTAAAAAAAGTAGAAGTCGGTTCAAGTCGAGTCGGGTCGGGGGGGTATGGGGGCAGATACAAGTCTTCTAAAAGTTTCATCATGACTCAAAGATCGATTGAAAACTCTTTAGAAAAAGCTAGAATGTGGATATCATCTGTTTTGTTGTCGTTGATACATACACTTCGTGTTCGATTAAACATCTCTATGCCGATTGCAGCATTGGTGAATGTCACTCACTGGTCTTTTCGCAGATTGAAATGGGGAGTACAAATGTGAGGATTGGGTCCACCATTTTTGGACCAAGGGACTATTCAAAGCAGCAGCCAAATTGATGGCTAAAGAATTTGTTGAATATATATTTATATCCAATTCCATTCTATCATTTGTTGACAAAAATTACCAAATCCATGTAACTTTTTACTTGTATTGTATAGCCTTTGTAGTTATTGGCTCACTTATGATGGGACTCACTTCAATCACACTTATGCCAATGAGAAAATTACAAACAAAGTTATCAAGTTTTTATTCTTTTTAATGATTTCTTCTGTACATTTGTTTTCAGGGTCTAAAGTTCAAATATACCCTTTTCAAATTTAATTTTTATATTTTTATTATTAGGGATTTAGTTCATCTATTTTTCGGATTTTAAAATCCAGATGTAATTGTTAACATTGTTAATTGTTTTTGTTAAATTTAGGGGTCTAATTGTTAACAATGTCGTAATAAAGTTGAATTTAACAAAATAATTTTAATATCATTAGCAATTAAATTTAAATTTTGAAATCTGAATAAAAATATAAAAATTAAATTTTAAATTTATGAAGAATAAAGAGCCGACAAAAAAAGTAGGTATCAATTTAAATATTAAAGTAAAATTGAGGTACCACATTGAAAAGCCCTTAGATACTAAATTAACACTAAGGGTCGGTTTGGATGGGCGATTGAGTACGGTGCGTTACGTTTAACTTATTTTTTATTTCACGTCACAGTATCGCTAGATTATCTAATCTCACCGTCACCGCTATTTTTACACTAATTGCAAGTAAACCACCGCCCATCCAAGCCACTCTAATTTCTAATTTTAAAGTAAAGGGGAGAATTTCTTTGCCCGAGTCAACTCAAAAACCTCTGATTTAACTCGGTACCCGACTTCTCTTATCTTAAACCTCACTGAAACACTCTCTCGACTCTCTAGCTGTCTCAAAACCCAAAAATTTTCTCAGAAATGGCTTCACTTTCTCTCCAACCCAAATTTTCTCTACATCCAAACAACTCCATTCTCCATTTCCACCCCCAAAACAAACCTCAAATAATCTTCTTCACCAGAAAAGTAAAAATAAAAACAAAAACAAAATGCTCTTCTATAGACCCCCAACAACAACAACAAAAGCAACGAGAAAGTTTCACCAGGAAAAAGAAAAGTGTGACTGAAACGGAGAAAGGAGTTGACCCAGTTGGGTTTTTGACGAAATTAGGAATTACCCATAAGGCCTTTGCTCAGTTTCTACGTGAAAGGTATGGTTTTTTTAGTGTTTGTTTAGCAAGAAAGTGAAGGAAAAAAGAGCATGGTTTTATTCGCTGAAAAGAATTTATAAGGAAAAAACTTGGAATGCTTGAGGTGTATGTTTACGATCATTAATCTTAGGGATAAATATCAAATAACTTTGGTCTAATCTGTAATCTGACAGATGAAACTTGAATTGTGTTCATATATATATATGAAACTTGAATTATTTGGTATGTAATATATCAACGCAAAATGGATGCTAATCCGATAATATTGTTAGTGATTTACGAAGCAAAGTTCATTAATGAGAAGTTCATGAATAATTTTGCTATATATCCCTTATTTTTGTTGTTAAAGAAAACTAAGTCCCTTTATTTTCCATTCTTTAAGCATTGGATTGTTGTTTATTTTTACTGTCTATTTAGATTATATAGTGTTTTGCATTTTATTGTTATTATCTTTTTAAATATGTTCTGTAGGTATAAATCATTGAAGGATCTTAAAGCTGAAATCTTTACACGCCACCTCAATCTTCAAGAGATGGCTTCTGGATTTGAGATATTGGGTACGCATCGACACAAGGAGCATCGAGTGGACTATATGGACTGGGCACCAGGTTTGGCCATAGCTTATATTCTTATCAAATTCGAACCCAGATTTTACCTCTGAATCGAATTCTTTGTACCATGATTTTAGATTAGTTTTTTTCATATGAGGCTTTTCAATATGATTAGCTCTAGTTGAAATACGGTTTACTTGATTAAGTATATTACCCGGTGGGACTCTTCATATGAGCTTTTCAATTCCTTTATATTAGTTTTGACCATTCGGTTTATATCAGTCTTTATCATATTAGCTTTTCATTATGTTTAGCTCTTGTTTAATTTTGGTTGAAAATTCAGTGTACTTGATTAAGTATGTTACTGGATGGGATTCTTTGTATAACTCCCATCATATGAGCTTTTCGAGTAAAAGTACCATGGTGGCCCCTTTAGTAGTTGGATTGCATTTTGCCCCCTCTACTCAGAAAATAGGCAAATTAGCCCCTATACCTTAGAGCAAACTGGTCCTTTTGTTAAATTTTACATCGTTTTTGCTGTTAAAAACTGGTCCTTGTACGTCAGCATGAGGTACACACGGCATGCCACATGTCACTGTTTATTATTCCGTCAGCCATGTTAGTTTTTAATAGTACAAATGGATGAAATTTTTAACATAAAGGACCAATTTGCCATTTGATCTAACTTATAGGGACTATTTTGCTAATTTTTAAATAAAAGGGGCAAAATACAATCCAACTCCCTAGTACAAGGGCCTCTGTGGTACTTTTACTGAGCTTTCCGATATGTTTACATTAGTTTTGATCATATGAGCTTTTCCATATGTTTAGATCTTATCAATAGTTGGTCACAATTTACTTGATTATGTATTTACCTGATGGGACTTTTCATAGCTAGTTTCTCAACATGTATGTACTTGAGAATGTTGGTAAATAAACCTACTCATTTTTGTGTTCAAGCCAATTGTTGTATTCTTTCTCATTGGTAAAAACTGAGTGTGTTATAAACAGGTGCTCGGTATTGTGCACTAGTTGGTGACTTCAACAGTTGGTCACCTACAACAAATGCTGCAAGAGAGGGTCTTTATGGCCATGATGATTATGGATACTGGTTTATAATTCTTGAAGATAAATTGAGGGAAGGAGAAGAACCGGATGAACTGTATTTTCAGCAATATAACTATGTTGATGATTATGATAAAGGAGATAGTGGTGTTACCATTGATGAGGTTTTTCAGAGAGCAAATGATGAGTACTGGGAACCTGGTGAAGACCGCTTTATTAAAAACCGTTTTGAATTGCCAGCTAAGTTATATGAGCGACTATTTGGGCCTAATGGACCTCAAACCATAGAGGAGTTAGGAGAAATACCAGATGCAGAAACCAGATATAAGGCACATAAGGAACTGCATAAAGATGATCCACCAAGTAATTTACCTCCGTTTGATGTGATTGATAATGGAAAAGAATATGATATTTTCAATGTCGTGGTTGATCCTGCTTGGCAAGAGAAGTTCCGAAATAAGAAGCCTCCCCTGGCATACTGGACCGAGATTCGCAAAGGAAGAAAGGCATGGTTGAAAAAGTACTCTCCAGCTATTCCTCATGGAAGTAAGTACAGGGTGTATTTCAATACTCCTGATGGGCCCTTAGAACGAGTTCCAGCTTGGGCTACTTTCATTCAACCAGGTAAGTACTCTCCGATCGATAAAATTGACCGGAAAAGCAACATTCCAACAGCTCCAAATGAGTTTTTATGCACTTTGTTTATTATGTTCAGATGCAGAGGGGAAGGAAGCTTATGCAATTCACTGGGAACCGCCACCTGAATACACATACAAGTGGAAACATACAGCAATAAAACCCCCAAAGTCATTGCGCATTTACGAGTGTCATGTTGGAATTAGTGGATCAGAGCCCAAAATATCTTCTTTCAATGATTTTACGGAGAAGGTGCCTCTCCAATTGTTGAATTCTTCATATGTATGTGTTGTGATTTGGTTGTTGTTTTCCTCTCGTTCACACTATGCTTTTCAATTGCAGGTTCTTCCTCATGTAAAGAGAGCTGGATATAATGCAATCCAGTTGATTGGGATTGTTGAACATAAAGATTATTTCACTGTTGGTTATAGAGTGAGTTAAACATTCTTCCCCTTTCCTTTCTTCTCTAAGATTTAACATTTTTATCAATTTGAGTTCCCAAGTTGCTGACTTTGATCTCCACTTCTTTGTTTCAAAACTCCAAATTATGGACTGAGAATCTTCTTGTTTCATGCTTCTGATCTTTATTTTATAGTTATATGATGTCTAACATTTTTATGGTGATGCAGGTCACGAACTTTTTCGCAGTCAGCAGCCGATATGGCACACCAGAGGACTTCAAGCGTTTGGTCGATGAAGCACATGGTCACTATTTTCTTCAATTCTCTCGTTTCTACGTCAATCTTAAAGTTTTAGTTGTATTTGCAAGTGATGAACTAACTTCATCTAAAGCTGCTTCTATCTACTAAAAGTAACTCGTATGACTATAACGATAAAAAGTGAATCAATGACTGACAGGAATTTAGATGATGTGGGATATAAGCTTTAGTGTTAAAGATCCCGAATGTCATAAGTTAAACCGGTAGAATTGAATTGACATAAGGTAGTCTGAAGAGAAATACAAGTTATGCTTATAATAGAAATACTCATAAGATAGGTATTTGTCATGGCTCGTTATATGTTATATTAGAAATGAATACTGCTTCTCTCAGCGTATAATAATCTTTTTTCTAGTTAATAAATGTAATACCTTGCCTTTTCAAACCTATTTCAGGGCTTGGATTGCTGGTCCTTTTAGACATAGTGCATTCCTACTCTGCTGCAGATGAGATGGTCGGACTATCACGTTTCGATGGATCAAATGATTGTTACTTTCATTCCGGTAAACATTTTTCGTTTTCATTTTCAATAATCAAGCTGTGTTTGGTATTCGGTTCTTGATCTCGTTTACGTAATAAACTCGCATTTAGTATGATGCCTTCTCAGACATCTTGGGATTTTTGTTTGGGATGTTGATATGAGACATAATACTCGTTATCTTCGTAGTTCTTTTCTGGCTTTTTCTGTAGGAATTTATATGAATGAAATAGATTGGCATATAACTGCAGTATGGATAGAATATCGCCTTTTATTTGGTGTATGACAGTTTCTTTCGTTATTTCCAACCATCTGCACTTCTAGGTAAACGAGGACATCACAAGTACTGGGGCACCCGAATGTTTAAATACGGTGATCTTGATGTACTGCATTTTCTCCTTTCAAATTTGAATTGGTAAATGTCGTGAATTTTTTTTTCTTCTTTTGTTTTTTGCTTTTTGGTTTCGTGAATTGTAAGTTGATCTTTCGGGAAGTAACTTATGTTCCTTTTTGGGAAGGCCATATTAGCATTGACGATGAGATAATCCTTGAGCAGGTGGATTTCCGAGTATAAGATTGATGGTTTCCATTTCCATTCACTAGCATCAATGCTGTATACACACAACGGCTTTGCTTCATTTACCGGTGACTTGGAAGAGTAAGATATCAAATATCTTTCTTTTGTAGCAACCTCCTTCCTGAGGTAGAAAGTAGTTGGTTGCATGTAGACTGTCCGATATCTGGGAAGGTTCAAGCAAAAAAATTAGGCTTGAAAAATGGGTTTGGGTAAAAGTTTAAGCCCGTTTAAAATGTGCCGGACTTGGGCTCCAACTTTCACGGCCCAACCTAACCCCTTTTTCACTTTAATAATATCTTAATTTTCTTTTTATATATTATGTAATTTATATCATATGGAAACTAAAAATATAATAGTATATTTGTAAATATTAAAAGATATGTTGTGTATGTTTATTGACGTTAAATCAACAACATATTATTCATTCTGGAAAATTACCGTATACACCTAAACCAAAGAAATTTTATGTGAAACTTGGGTGAAGTTTAAGTCCACTATTTAATCCATTGTTCTGTAATCTTTCCCGTACTCTAGAAGGAATTATTTGATTATTTATGTGCTTTATTGCAGGTACTGTAATCAATATGTTGACAATGATGCTGTAAAATACCTCATTTTGGCAAATGAGATACTTCATGCTCTTCATCCTAATATAATAACCATTGCTGAAGATGTAAGTATCGTGATTTTTCGGCTGTCCTTCTCCAGAGAAGCCAAATTGTTTCACTGTTTTTTTCTGTAAACTATCTTTGGAAACCAAAATTTTCGTCTAGAATGAACTAGCTACGAAACTGTTCTGTTAGCAAAACCATGTTTGGCTTGGTTGATTGTTCATAATGTATGGTCTTAATATTATCTCCGGTACCTTTATTTTCTACATGTTTGGATATGGTATTGCTTCAATCAACTCGGGTCTTTCTTATTTTCAACACCAGGCTGTTCTAGACTTTCATTAAGTGAAACTTTGTTTATTCTAGAGAACATTTTCATATCGAGCTTTATTTATTTCATTTGTGGACTTAAAAATTAATTCCCATCTCCTTTAATGCTCAGGCGACGTTTTACCCTGGATTATGTGAACCGACGTCTCAAGGTGGTCTTGGATTCGATTATCATGTCAATCTCTCTGCATCGGAAATGTGGTTGTCTTTGCTCAAGAACACTCCTGACCATGAGTGGAGCATGAGCAAGGTTGTGTTGGTTGTCTTATATGATTAGTATAGATTCTCAGCATCATGTTGTTATCGCCTATGTTACTCCAAATCTTACTTTTTCTTGAAATACTCATCTCCAACACCCGTGTTTGATACATATTTGGATAAAGTTTAACATACTCATGTATGACACTAACACCCAAGTTCAAGTAACGTGAGGCAGCGGGGGTTCATTCTTTCCGAGTATATATTTTTCTTTCTATTATCGGCAGTAACTCTTCGTCCCTTTTTGCAACAGATCACGAGCACATTGCTAGGCAACAAAAATTATGCGGATAAAATGCTTGTCTATGCCGAAAATCACAACCAAGTAGCCATCTTTTCTTGTATATCAAAAGCTTTATTTGAATGGATTAAGTTCTCGAGCTATAAATATGTTAGAATGATGCTATCAAGCCATTAATATCTTGTATGTCAGTCGATATCCGGAGGGCAGTCATTGGCAGAGATATTACTGAGTCAAGGAAATGATAAAGCTCCTCAATCAAATGAATTATTGCTAAGAGGATCTTCGTTACTCAAGGTATTCAATATTTCCACTTGCTTTTTTACTCTTTGCTACATATTTGGTTCATCTTTGTTGATCTTTCGTATTCATTTTCTTTTTGACAATCTATAGAACTAGCCCTTTTTGTCTCCGTAATATAAGACGTACCGGTTAAATCATCAAGCATTATTTTAGAACGATTTTTTATAATGAGTATATCTCTGCTAAACATATACCTCTATGTGACACACACTCTGAAGTCCAAGTAACTTAACTTTAACATAGTCCGAGTAACTTCAGTGATTTTATCTGGTATGTTGATTCCTAATCGATTTTGTTTCCATTAAACTAGATGATCAAACTGATTACATTCACGATCGGTGGCCGTGGGTATCTGAACTTCATGGGGAATGAGTTCGGGCATCCAAAAGTGAGGATGATTTTCCTTTTACTTTTCCTAGAAGACTTTGTTTCTTGTGATTAACGGTCTTTCGATTTTCCAGAGGGTTGAGTTCCCAATGCCGAGCAACAACTTCTCGTTTTCGCTGGCTAACCGATGCTGGGATCTTCTAGAAAAGGAAGGAGTATATCAGGATTTATTTCGGTTTGATAAGGTAACATAACCCAATTACTGTAGGGTAGAGCCCTTTTTATTGACACGTGCGTGTTCTAAGCTCGGTTTTCTTTACGTTTCTTGCAACTTAAGAATCAGAAAATGTGCTAGAACTACTAATGTGTATCCATTAATTCGATTACGTTTTCCCTTTGGCTGCAAATTTCAAGCAAAAATAGGCATTGGTCACGAAATCATACTTTTTTCTTTGCAACTTTTAGGACATGATGAAATTGGACAAAAACGAAAAGGTACTTTCGAGAGGATTGCCGAACATCCACCATGAGAACGACACTAATATGGTATAATGCCTTCGATCTCTCTCCCGTATTCAGCTCAGCTATTTGACAGATTAATACGATATAATTTTCTTATTAATTTAATTACTCGTATATACACAGGTAATATCCTACTTAAGAGGTCCTCTTCTCTTCGTTTTCAATTTTCACCCCACAGATTCTTATGAAAGATACTGCATCGGTGTGGACGAAGCCGGCGAGTATCAGGTAAAGAATAAGTTTTCTTGGGGGTTAATATACTATTTGATACCTAAATTTGACTTTAATGTTCAATTTGGTACCTGAGTTCGGCTTCAATGTTGACTTTGTTACCTGAATGCTTTCAATTTGGTACCTAAGGTTCTTTTTATTCCAATTTGGTACCTTAATTTGGCTTTTTCAATGTTCAATTTGGTACTTAAGATTTTTTCTTTGTCTCAATTAAGTACCTATGTTTTTTTTTTACTAAAGCACACGTATCAAACATTTATTGGGCCACATGATGTTATTTGGTCTGGATACCAAATTGAACCTTCAAATCAAACTCAGGTACGAAATTGGAACAAAAAGAAAAACTCAAATTCGGAATCAAAATTTGAAGCCAAACTCAAGTACCAAATGATACATTAACCCTTTTCTTGGGTTACGAAATTTCTTATTCATAAATAGATATAGTTTCTCTTCACAACTAGGCATGACCACAGATACACGAAGAGGGAAATCTAAACTAATGGACATAACTTCTTTTGTGTTTGCGGTCGTGTAAGTTCAGTGTTTGTTTGTTTCGAGGAATTCTCGAGCTCATGCAGCATGAATAGTTTACGGTCTAGTAACCACCCCTATGCATTTCAAAATGGAGCTCAAATATCGTACGGTGTTACAGGTCATACTGAACACCGATGAAAGAAGATATGGAGGTCAGGGGATTGTAAAAGAGGAACAGTATCTTCAACGAACCATTAGCAAAAGGTAGTTATCGACTTCCCTGATATAATCTTACTGTGTTTTATAGTAACAATCTATCATCTGAATTTTCGCAGGGTTGATGGTCTACGAAACTGCATCGAGGTTTCACTGCCGAGTAGGACTGCACAGGTCGGTAAAACTCGGATGAATTATGGTGTTGTTTCTCATTTTTATGAGTTCAATTCGATCGAAACCTTTCCGACTTTATGTATTTGCTGCTGTTAACCTTGGTGCAAGCAAAGATTTGGACTAGTTTGAACAGAAATCTTCATTGAACCAAATGTTGTTCTACCAAATCCAGTATGTCAGTCAAGTTCTGGGGATTTTTTTTTTATCTTAATCGGCATTCCGGATTTTGCAGGTGTACAAGTTAAGCCGGATTTTGAGAATATGAAGACGGTTTTTACTCTCGGAAGAAGCTCGATCTTGAACCAACGAACATACCATGAGTGAAGGGTTTGTTAGGGGTTAGTGTAGAATTTCAGCATATATATATATATATATATATATATATAAAAGAAGAATCTACTTACATTGGTGTAAAATTATAATTTTATACCCGTTCGTATATTTTTGTGCGATTAATATTTTAACGATTCAACTGTTAAATGTATCAATATGATTGTACATGTAAATTTTCGAACCGATTTAATGTCTATCATATCAATCTAAAAAAGTATAAATATTAATATTTATTGAACGGGTGAAAGTTTTTACGCAAAATAAATAGTTAGAGAATTTTAATTTATATCAATTTGTCATGCATGATCTAATTAATATAAATATTTTATTTAATTACATTTTGTCCCCTCTATTCAAAAAATGAACAAATTAATCCCTATACATAGTGTTAAAAGAGCAAAGCGGTTTTTTCTATTAAAATATTTATCTATTTGTACAGTTGTTGAAACTGGTGTGGCTGACAAAATAATTAGTAATTGAAATGTGCCTTGCCATATGTATCTTCTGGTAACCTATAGGGATTATTTTTTACAACAGAAATGGATGAATTTTCTAACAGAATAACTCGTTTACACTTTGATCTAATAAATAAGTACTAATTTGGTCATTTTCTGAGTAGAAAGGGTAAAATACAATATGATTTTTAATACAAAAATCTCCATATTACTTTCATCGTAAGTACAGGTGCTCATGGGTCGGGTCGTATTCGGGTTGGACCTAAGCATGATATTAACATATTTTATATTTGTCTAAACTCAGCTCGGCCCGAAATATGGGCTTAAAATTTTGGTCAAACCCACTCATATTTATAAAAGACTAACTCAAACCCATTTTAGGTTTGCCCATATTATTTTTGTTTTTTTATTATTTATAGTATATTATTTTAATATTAATAAATTTATACATTTCTTATTTATTAAAATTTTTTATATAGCCATCTTAACATTATTTTCATGTTTTATATTATAGTACGATATATTTAGTATGATTTTTTTTTAATGTGTTCTAAATATCATAATATAAAGTACTATAAACTTAAAAATGGATCGGGTTGGGCTGGGCTCGGGCCTTGAATGTCCAAGCCTGATCCCGACCCATATATTCAAATGGGTCTAATTTTTTACCTAAGCTCATTTTTTGGGCCTAATATTTTTATCCAAATCTTCCTAAATTTCATGCGAACCTTCAGGTTAGGGTATGCAAATTTCGAGTAAAACCAAATTAATTCGACCGGGGATTGATTAACAATTTTTTTGGAAGTTCGGTTAACAGTTAATTCAGTTCAAAATTGGTCGGTTAACCAAATTAACCAAATTAATCGAACTTAATAAATAATATTATAATATATAAGTATTAGCCCACTACCCACCCAGACTCAGGCCCCAACCACCAACCCACCCCCAACACTTCTAAGTTCTACCCAATATTAACCCAATCCAATATATAAACCCAACCCAATCTTAAAAAGTACAAATAATTTAAATTATTTAATAATTTAATAAATAAAAATAAAAATTCAAAAACTAAAAATCACGCACAATCACCTCTATGAACCATCCAACGTCCACCAGGTCACCATTATCGTTCGACGTTTATTCACCATCGACCATCGCAATGATACACCCTCGATTTAGGCTTCACTCACCACAGTGGACATCCTGCTTCTGTTAATACCAAGCTTAGTTTCTGTAACACCCCAAACCCGGCCCAAACGCTACAACCGGATCTGGTATGTCACTTAAGAGATTTTACATAACATATCGCATTTTGGAAAACAATTACTAGGTTTACACCTTTATTTCGAAAGCTTAATAATTCATTAAAGTATAAAATATTAAGTAACCAATTATCTTGGTAGATTTTAAATAAAAACCGAAATTTCATGCAAGTCTTAACTTAATTGAAAACGTAAAACTTAAAACCAGTAATAAAAGCCCAACAAAATCCCAAGACATAAATGGTAGTCTAGTGGCCCATGGCCTTATTACAAGGAAATTTGAACCCATTAATTAAATGAAAATAAAAAAATTAGACTAAGTCTTTTCTTTGAATTCTCAAAGCTCTGTCGCATGGCCACCTTGCTCTCCTCTCCGGCCGGTCCGATGCCCTAAGTGTCACCGAGATGGTTAAAATTAAAGGGTGAGTCGCGAGACTCGAGTGTGCAACCCTCATGCACCATTAGATTTGGGCTTTAGCCCCATAAAACAAAATAATCAAAATACAAGTAACAAAAATAATATGCAAAGCCCAACCCATATCCTAGGTGTCCATCCGCTACACGCCCCGCACGACCATTCACACCATTAGGGATTTCTACAATCAACCCACACCGCTACACGCCTTGATGGCGATCGTCGCTGCTCATCATCGGATCATGGCCGTAGCCACTACAATGAATCACGGCGTGAAGCCGCTACAAATGCACCACGGTAAAGAACCGCTATATAATGGATCACGGTAAAAACCGCTACAACATATAACTTCCTCCTTTCATCAAACCCAACCCATGCAATCACATAAAATCGGTATACTTATAACATTTAATCGGATCATTTACTAACTGGTGATTTGCTTTACCCTCTTTTGGTTCCGTCAATATCAGGGGTTTCGGCATTTAACAAAACATGTAATACTTATTTTCATATATTAATCAAACAGATCTAGATGGTGTGGAGAATACACACACGATATTGCTAAATCCAATATTCTTAGTCGATGTCCTTGCTATCCGGATCTATTATCCTCAATCTATAGCCTTGCTTAAAAGCGAAACAATTGCGAAAATAGGCCTCTCCTATATTCGGCCATGGTTAGTATTCTACCCGATTTTATATATATAAATAAACAAATCCTCTTACCTTGAAATCCCGAAAGTAACACGATTCTATAACTTAGAGATCTATGCGATTGACCTCCTTCTTCAAATCCGGAATGTAGAAAAGAAGAGTGAAATAAGAGATTAGTTTCTAATAGCCATTCGACTAAGGACTTTTGAAAATAGGAAGAACATTGAAATCCCGAAATCAATACTTACCTATTGTTTCCTTCAAGATTCGGCACAAGCAAACTCCTTTGAAGAGAATTGGTAACCAGGAAGTGAGATCTAAGAATTTCGGCTTTTAGAAGATGTACGAATTGAAGAGATGGCTAAGAGAGATTCGGCCAATGAATATTAAGGAGAAGAATAGAATAATAGAGATGTGATTTGGCTTTTAGAGATTAAAAGAAGAATAACAATAGAGGTTAAAAGATTCGCCAACCGGGAAATTTTAGAGAGGAAGAAAGGGTGAAGAAGATGGTGATTTTCGGCTTTTGAGAGGAAGAAGATGAGAAAAGAAAATAAAAGAGAGGCTTCAAAATTTTGGCACACCCCCTCTTTATATAGAAAACCGATTCCTCCCTTTAGCAGAGATTGATTTTCGGCCAACACTGCCACACATGATAGCTCATATCCCTTTTCCCTTATCTTAATCATTTATCTCCTCAAAAATAGCCTTTATCCGCTTATTATCCTTAAAGACTAAATCCTAAATAATAAATATAATAAGATTCCCCAAAAAAATAGCCTTGTTAGTCCCCCCTTACTCAATTAAGTGCCGAAATCTAGCCCTATAACTTGGGCTTCAAGCAACCAAAAATTTGGGCCTTCCTCATGCACTAGTGACGCCACTTATAGCTCACCTTACTGTGCCCCTAGCTGCTGGGCCACGAGCCCAATATATCAATTAAACTACTACAACTTCAATTTAAGCCCTTAGAGTGTCTAAACAAAATATTTAAAACAAGGCCTCATTGCCCAATTTGAGCCCCAATTGTACCTCAAATTCTCAAATTAATATTTTAAGCATCCAAACACATAAAATGCACTGACCCAATTATTGAGGATGTTACGATTCTACCCCCTTAAAGAAATTTTGTCCTTGAAATTTCCAACTAACTAGTAATCGTACTACCTAAGTCGCACCACTATGCTTTCATTGCGCACTCTAATTTCTAAAGCCAAAAAAAAATAAACACTTAGTATACTATGGTAGTACGCACCATTGTTCGCATCTGGGCGTCTTTCTTCCCCTTGGTGATGTCTTTGCATAGACCAACATTTGTTTGCCTCGCCTCCAAAGATAACCTCGCACCTCTGCACGGTGCTCCACGACCGCGTTCACTACCATTATCGCCCTGGCTTGTCTACGGCCTCTTGGTGGTTGTTGATCACCTCCTAGCTTTGATCGAACCTCGCCCCATGGCCGCATCCGATCCATCCGAGGCGATCCTTAATCGGATGTCCCTGTGGATCCACACCTAAAGTATCCACCGCCATTTTCATTCTGCACTCCCATAATGCGTCCTCCCACATGTAGGACATGCTCATTCCTCGACCCGTCGAGCACGAGCCGCCCATCGGTCCTAGGCCTTTTACGATAATTCCCGGATGCTCCCGATCGCTCGAAACTTCTCTTACTCTTACTCCTATCCTTATCCCTTTCTTGTCTCTCGACCCGTTTCACTTCCTCACTATTTTAACCTTATCTACCAAAACAAACAAAAAGTCTCTCCCGTTGCGGTGCTATCGTAACCCTTAACTCATTCCGTAGCCCATCCTCAAACCGTACACAATGTTCATACTCGTTGCTACCATTCCCCGGCGTAGCGGCTCAAGCGCATGAAACTCGCCTCGTACCGACCACGGACTTACTTCCCCGCACTGCATTCGGGAATGCCTTCCTCTGTGTGCATCCACGTAGTGGCCCCAACATACTTCCCTTGAAATGATTCCTTAAAGAAATCCCGATCAATACGATCTGCGGCGGTACCCTCTTTCACCGTGAGCCACCATCGAGCAGGCCTCGTCTCGAAGAAGAGACACGACCCCTTTTAACTTTTCCTCTACCGTGAAGTCTAAGTCATCCATTATCGCGCTCGATCGCTTCCATCCAATACTCGGTGTGTTAGGGCTACACCGAAACTCCCTAAACACTTACGCCCCATTGGCCTTAAGCGCCCGCATGATGATTTCCGGGCTCTGTGCCCATGCCTACTCCGGCAACCCTCTCTAAAACCCTCAACATCGCCCGAGATACAAGCATCATCTCCGGACGCCTCATCCCGAAATTCTCCTTCTGTACCTAGCGATTCAGGCATCTCGTTTTCTCGACGTGGCGGACCCCATCGGCTCGACGCGGTCATTCTACTCCCTACCGCATCCACGCGGCGAACTTCCTCGACCCCTTGAACTCATTCCTCCGATTGGCTTATATCGATTAAGAATTTTATGGATTATTAGTTTTCTTTCACTAGTTAACCACTAACGATCTTATGAATAATAGTTTTAAAGTGGTTCTTTCGAATTCGCATTCACAATACTGATCTCAAGTTTGTAACCTCTAACTAAAATAAAACACATACATCATACAAAAATCATCCAAGCACTTACATTCTTCACGTAAAGGTGTTTTCGTTGATTCACTACCCGAGGGTATTTTCGTAATTTCATCCTCTGTGGGTATTTTCGTAATTTTTCATAATAAAGTTCCTTGTTGATTTCGTGAAGTGAGGGTATTCAGTAATTTTACAATCCGGGGTATTTTGGTAATTTTGAAACCAAGGGGTATTTGGTAATTTTGCAATCGAGGGCAATTTAGTAATTTTACAAATCAAGGGTAATTTGGTAATTGTACAAAACGAGGGTATTTTGGTCATTTGAAAAAATGAGGGTAGGTTGGTAATTTTTTCTAACCGAGGATATTTCGATGTTGTTGTTTTTTTCTTTTCTTTTCTTTTCAAAGCAGGATACTTTGGGGAAAAATCTAGTTTCATGGTCCAGGGTTACTCTTATAAACATGAGATTTTGGGTAAATTTTCAAAACATAGGTATTTTACAAATTCATGGCTGGTTGATAGTTTTCACAAATCAAACGTATTTTGAAAATTTTGCAAAACTTGAGAAATTTTTTTTTTTTTCAAACTAGGGTGGTTTGGTCCTTTGGGTTTTAATTATAAGGTTTAGCCCATCAACAAGTCCTCGTAACTATGGTGAATAGTCACCACGCACTGTAGGATTCTAGTGAAGAGGAGGTGAGTCGCTAGGGCTCTTAAGTACCAAGCTCTCCTGAACCCACTCCTAGACATGCGTATGCCCATTGCACACACCCTAACTTGGCTAAGGTGAAGCAGTCACTACGCACTGTAGGATTCCAATGAAGAGGAAGTGAGTCACTAGGATCGCTTAAATACTGTGCTCTTAGGATCCAATCCTGAACATGCGTATGCTGTTACCACACCCTAGTCTTGCGGCTCGTTCACGGGTTTGTTTAGTGAAGTTAAGTCTTATGAGATTTTAAGAGTTGTTTCACTAGGCCTAAAGTCCATCAAGTTTTAATCTAACTAATCTACGTCCCATAAAGCCCATCAAGCCCACATATATTATATCACACAATGGTTCGAGAATACTTACAGCGGACTTGGGCGAGACGCAGTGCAGTGCCATCTTTGAGCTAACAGACTGTATAAATATGCATGTTTCAAAACCCAACTTTAGAAAACGTTTTGAGCCCAAAAAACCCCAGAGCCGAGTTTGAACCGGGCTCGATACCAATTTGTAACACCCCAAACCCGCCCAAACGCTACAACCGGATCGGTATGTCACTTAAGAGATTTTACATAACATGTCGCATTTTGGAAAACAATTACTAGGTTTACACCTTTATTTGAAAGCTTAATAATTCATTAAAGTATAAAATATTAAGTAACCAATTATCTTGGTAGATTTTAAATAAAAACCGAAATTTCATGCAGTCTTAACTTAATTGAAAACGTAAAACTTAAAACCCAGTAATAAAAGCCCAACAAAATCCCAAGACATAAATGGTAGTCTAGTGGCCCATGGCCTTATTACAAGGAAATTTAAACCCATTAATTAAATGAAAATAAAAAAATTAGACTAAGTCTTTTTTCTTTGAATTCTCAAAGCTCGTCGCATGGCCACCTTGCTCTCCTCTCTAGCCCTGGTCCGATGCCCTAAGTGTCACCCGAGATGGTTAAAATTAAAGGGTGAGTCGCGAGACTCTGTGTAACCCTCATGCACCATTAGATTTGGGCTTTAGCCCCATAAAATGTAATAATTAAAATATAAGTAACAAAAATAATATGCAAAGTCCAACCCATATCCTAGGTGTCCATCCGCTACACGCCCCCGTACCAGCCATTCACACCATTAGGGATTTCTACAATCAACCCACACCGCTACACGCCTTGATGGTAGTCGTGCTGCTCATCATCAAATCATGGCCGTAGCCACTACAACAGATCACGGCAGAAGCCGCTACAACAGATCACGGTAAGGAACCGCTACAACAGATCACGGTAAAAACCGCTACAACAGATCACGGTAAAAACCGCTACAACATATAACTTCCTCCTTTCATCAAACCCAACCCATGCAATCACATAAAATCAGTATACTTATAACATTTAATCGGATCATTTACTAACTTGGTGATTTGCTTTACCCTCTTTGGGTTCCGTCAATATCTTGGGGTTTTGACATTTAACAAAACATGTAATACTTATTTTCATATATTAATCAAACAGATCTAGATGGTGTGGAGAATTACACACGATATTGCGTAAATCCAATATTCTTAGTCGATGTCCTTGCTATCTGGATCTATTATCCTCAATCTATAGCCTTGCTTAAAAGCCGGAACAATTGCGAAAATAGGCCTCTCCTATATTCGGCCATGGTTAGTATTCTACCCGATTTTATATATATAAATAAACAAATCCTCTTACCTTGAAATCCCGAAAGTAACACGATTCTATAACTTGGAGATCTATGCGATTGGCCTCCTTCTTCAAATCCCGGAATACCGAAAAGAAGAGTGAAATAAGAGATTAGTTTCTAATAGCCATTCGACTAAGGACTTTTGAAAAGCCGGAAGAACATTGAAATCCTGAAATCAATACTTACCTATTGTTTCCTTCAAGATTCGGCACAAGCAAACTCCTTTGAAGAGAATTCGGTAACTTCAGGAAGTGAGATCTAAGAATTTCGGCTTTTAGAAGATGTACGAATTGAAGAGATGGCTAAGAGAGATTCGGCCAATGAATATTAAGGAGGAGAATAAAATAATAGAGATGTGATTTCGGCTTTTAGGGATTAAAAGAAGAATAACAATAGAGGTTAAAAGATTCGGCCAACCAGGAAATTTTAGAGAGGAAAAAAGGGTGAAGAATATGGTGATTTTCGGCTTTTGAGGGGAAGAAGATGAGAAAAGAAAATAAAAGAGAGGCTTCAAAATTTGGCACACCCCTCTTTATATAGAAAACCGATTCCTCCCTTTAGCAGAGATTGATTTTCGCCAACACCGCCACACATGATAGCTCCTATCCCTTTTCCCTTATCTTAATCTGTTATCTCCTAAAAATAGCCTTTATCTCGCTTATTATCCTTAAAGACTAAATCCCTAAATAATAGCCTTTATCCGCTTATTATCCACATGAAATAAATATAATAAGATTCCCAAAAAATAGCCTTGTGCCGTCCCCCTTACTCAATTAAGTGCCGAAATCTAGCCCTATAACTTGGGCTTCAAGCAACCAAAAATTTGGGCCTTCCTCATGCACTAGTGACGCCACTTATAGCTCACCCATCTGTGCCCTCTAGTCACTTTGGGCCACGAGCCCAATATGTCAATTAAACTACTACAACTTCAATTTAAGCCCTTAGATTGTCTAAACAAAATATTTAAAACAAGGCCTCAGCCCAATTTGAGCCCCAATTGTACCTCAAATTCTCAAATTAATATTTTAAGCATCCAAACACATAAAATGCACAGACCCAATTATTCAGGATGTTACAGTTTCTCGATATAGATTGACAAAGGAAACTTTATAGGCTGATGACCATGAGCAATAAGTGATTGTAGAGTTTGTTCAAATCGAAAAGAACAGACATTCTGGTGAGTTGTTATTAATTTCGGTTCAATTAATTTTTTTTTAAAAAAATTTAGTTCGGTTAACGGATAAGAGTCTAAAAGGGCCGGTTAATTCGGTTAATGTTAGTTCAGGTTGGTTAACCGATTGAACACTCTACCTTCAAGTCAGGAAGAGTAGTCCGACCCATGAACAGGTCTAACCGTAAGTTTAAACTTTTATTTTGTAATTAAAAAAAAAAAAAGTGTATTCACACTACTTTCTAGCCATATTATATATATTACTGTTTTCAAATAAAATAATTTTTTTATAACATAAAAAAAATTCTTAAAATTTATAATGAGATTGTAAAAGAAAATTTAAATTCATTGTTTTAAGGGTTATTATTAAGTAGATCATCAGGGGTGAAGCCAGAAAACCTTTTTAAGGGAGTCAAAATTAAATTGTAATTTTTACGATAGTAAAAATATAATTTTTAAAGGATTAAATTAAAATTTTATCATTTTTATAGGAGTCAATGTGTAATTTTACTTTTACTAATTTAAAATTTTAAAAATTTTAAAGTGTCAAATTTTTCTATTTTAGGGGGACTGGGCACCTATCAGCCTCCTAAATTCACCCCTGTAGATCATGAAACAATTTTTACAAAAATGATTTCATGTCTTCATTTATTTTTAAATATAATTTAAGGGATATTTGTCATTATGTAAATATTTATAAATCATATATCAAATAAATATTGTAATTGTAATCATATATTAAATTAAATAAATATTGTAATACCATAAATTTTTTTTAAAATAATGTCTTTCTTAAAATTTTATTATTTTTTAAATATTTCACGTTTAAAATAGTTTTTTTAAAAATTAATATGTTTTAAAATTAAAACACTTGGAATGAATTTTTTAAAAAAATTGAAAATTTAAAGTTAAATTTTTATATTTTAATATTAATTTTTTTTGAATTACATATTAATAAAATCTATAATATATCGTAATATATTTCATTAATAATCGTGCATCGCATGGATAAAAAAATTAATATAATATATTCAAAATTTATATAGAAATTGTGCACGTAAATGACAAACGCGTAAGTTAATTATATTATGCAATATGATTTTATATTATATTTATAAATATAAATATTTAGATAAAATATAAATAATACTTATTTTATAAATAAGTATATAAATATTGATTATCTGAGATCTATTAATAAAAATTATTTAGATAAAATATAAATAATACTTATTATAATATTAAAATAGATTGTGCCCAATCATCTATGGTTTTTTCATAGTCTGATAAAGGAATATTAGTTAAATCTAAATATATTCCTCCTTGAGCAACACTTCTTTTATTTAAATCATCTACCCTATATGGTATAGGTATAGAATGACTAGATTCACCTGTGTTTTCAGATTTTATCTCATTGGTAGCTATATAATCTGTTTGATTACCTATTATTCTAGTTGTGTTTTCAACATTTTCATAATTTTTATTAATAGATCTCAGATAATCATCTGTTTGAAGATCTGAATCTATCTTTCTTTTACCATAAGGATTTTGTTTATCAATTTCCCTAGATTTCGGTATTTCATAATCATATGGATCTGGTTGTTCAGTATCCATTGGTTCAGGAATTTCTATATTTTCATCCTCTTCAACAGAAGAGAAAAACAAAAAAACAATTCATTTGTTTTTTAGCTCCTGTATCTAATAGAGCATTTAAAGAATATGAATTATATTCTCTAAACTGAAACGAAATTTCAATATAAGTATAATATTTCCTGGGTTGGAAATGTGAAAATGTAATAATATCTTTTTTCCCAAGTTTCATTTGTTGAATTATTGGTTTATCTTTTATTTTTGTATTTTAGACATTAGTTGAGAATTAGAGGGTAAAACTAAATTATCATCTGTATTAGTAATCAGATTATTTTTAAAATATAACTTGTCCCCAGATGACATATATTCTATAGTGCTTACTGGTTTAGAAGTACTTGCATTGTTAACATTTTCTATCATCCAGTTTTTTGGAATTGATAAATCTTTTAGATGTAAAGAAATAACAGTCCAAAATCTTTCTTTTCATTTATTAAAAGATTTTCCTGCTATGGTAAAATCTAGATTAACAAATTTTGTTGATATAGATGATTTTGTCTATTATTTTCATATAGAAATATGTAGTTTTATAGGTATTGTTGAGAAAGAAAAATTTTATCAGCCATATCAAATTTGGAATCTTCGTACTATGTTTTCGGGAAAAGTCCTTTCAGTAGTAGAAGAAGACCAACAACACTTGGCAAAAATCATTGACAAGTGTTATAATAATTTTTCCAATCAGTTTCCATCTAGCTAATTTATATTTTTTATGTTTTTTATAGGTTTTAGGGCGTATAAGATTACATCCAAACTCCCATTCATTTTCTAACATCTTGGTACAATATTTATGACTTAATTTATTTTTGACTTGTTTAGCCGCCTTACTTTGTAGACAATGTAAAATTATTCTTTCTTTAGCAAATAAGGCATCGAAAAATAGAAATAGCTTTTTAGAATTTGTGATTCTCTTGTATACTCTCTCTCTCTCAAGATATCAAGAGAAATCATTCCTTTGTAAATTATCTACTATCTTCTCTTGTAAAATAAAATCTACGATATTATAATAGCCTTCCGTTTGTGCGGTAAACCAATCATTCGGAAGATAATCACCAACCCAGGTGAGATTTTCTAATTGGTCTCAAAATCCAAATTCGGCATCACAAACCAGTTATGCTGAAATTATAAAACAAACAAAAGATTTGTTGAAACAACAACAAATTCCTGAAATTAAAGATTTTTATAATCCAGGATTACCTCTGGAATATTATAATTTTATAAACAAAATATGGAAAACCCATATTTCTAGTAATTTGGTTTAACTTTAAATCCTATAACTCCTGTATGTAAATTAGATTGAATTCCTCCAATAAGTGCTTTTATTGGATTTTCAAATCTTTTATCTAATAATACTGCTATAATAGGAATATCATGACCTTTTCTAAATAAAGCTCTAATCGTTATCATAATTATTCCTAAATGTATATATCTAACCTGAGGATATTTTTTCCTAATCCTTTTTATTTTATCCTTAGTAAATAAAGGGATTTCTGTTAATCCACCTTTAGTATCTTTAGCGACCGTGTTACCGCTAATTTTTTCTATGTGTCTTTGTGACCATATTTAAACTTAGATATTTTATAAATTTCTTCTTTAGAAATATGATTTTTAGTAATTTTATCTATTATTTCATCAGAAAAGTCTGTTTCTTCTCCGATTAAATTTCCTAATTTAATATCATGTTGTTCAGATTTTGGAATTTCTTCTAATTGATTATTAGAACTAGTTCCTAACATAAAAATATATTCATCTTCAGAATCAGTATTATTTCATAATATTATATATTACATCATTGCTTGCATCATCTTCTATGGATGGTGATGGATTGTCACATCCAATAATTAAATATCTCCTTTTTTGGATTTGTCTTTATCCTTCTTGGATATTTCTCAGATTCATCTCATCGATTTCATCAAGGTGTAATGACTCTGGTGAAGGAATTGGTGTATTCCAACTTTCCCACGTGTCTTTGATCTCCGTTGCTAGCGGATAATCATCTATCTCCATGTTTAATAATTTATATTTTTTTATGTCAAACCTATAACTTTTTCTAGAGATTTTTTACCTCTATCCATAAGGCCTGCTAAGAAAATCAGCAATCATAAGTACAAATAAATTTAGGATTTTCTACTAATGGGATTTCTATAGAAGTTTTTTCTATAGATAACATTACTGATTTTTTATCAATAGAAAATGGTAAATATTGATTTAACATAGAAATATATTGTATGGATAATCATAATTTAACATAGAAAAAATTGTTGAAGCTGTTTCTTATCAACAATATTTTCAGGAAATTCTTTTATTTTTACTATAATGTGATCTTGGAGTTTAAGACCATCAGCAGATAATATTAATCCTAAGAATTCTATTTCAGTTTTTTCTAATTCAATTTTCTTAGGACTTAGTATAAATCCATGTTTTATGAATTCTCTAGATATAATATTTAGATGTTTTCTATGATTTTCTAATGTATCAGAAAATATTAAAATATCATCTATATATACGACATAGAATTTTTTATATTTTTTAAATATAGAGTCCATCCATCTTTGGAAGACTTGTGGTGCATTACAGAGTCCAAATGGCATTACTCTCCATTGATAATGTCCATTAGGAGCACTAAAAAGTCATTAATGGTTTAGATTCTTACATCAAGCATAATTTGCGAATCACGATTTCTGATCAAATTTACTAAAATATTTTGCTTGTTTAGCTTGATTTATTAAAACTTCTTTTCTTGGAATAAAATAACCATCAAAAATAGTATTTTGATTTAATCTTTTATAATTAATAACCATTCTAGCTTTTCCTCTTTTTATTTCTGCATGGTTTCTTACCATAAAAGCGAGGACTAGAATGTGGACTATTAGTTTCTTCTATTAATCCTTTTTCTAATAATTCTTTTATTTGTATATCAAATTCATCTATATCTTGTTTAGTATAGATCATAGGTTTTACTCTAATAATTTTATTAGGATTTTCTAATTTAATAGTACAATATCTAGGACTATTTTTCCATAATTTTAATGGTTCTTCACTAAAATTATTTTCTAATATTTTAAACAACCAATGATTTGTTTCAAGTTGTTTAACTTGTTCTTTCTTAGATGGTGAAAAATCTTTATCACAAATAAATTTATGGTTTTCAACTAAGGGTATTTCTACTGAAGTTTTTTCAATAGTTAATATAACAAAATTTTTATCAATAGAAAATGGTAAATGTTGATATATAAAATTATTACCTAATAATATATCTCCATGCATTTCATGAAAACATAATATTTTAGGTATCACAAATCTTACATTATTTATGTAGATTGGTATATTTTTTGCTTTAAAAAGAATTAAAGTTTCATTACCATCTACTCCAACAGCTCTTATTGGATTTCAACTATTAAACAATTAATATATTTATAATATTAATATAAGTTAACTAATAAATTTATTAGTTAAATTTATAAATATAAATATTATTTGTATTAATAGATATTATAATATTATTATAAAATTATGGAACAAATGGATTGTTTATACAAAGATAAAACTTATAATCATACTATGCATATAGACTCTAAGAATGAAAATAATATTTCATTCTATTAATAGCATATAAAAATATATTATATATATTTTTAATAATAATAATAATAAAAGTATCTATTATGACCGTGTTACCGCTAATTTTTTCTATGTGTCTTTGTGACCATATTTTAAACTTAGATATTTTATAAATTTCTTCTTTAGAAATATGATTTTTAGTAATTTTATCTATTATTTCATCAGAAAAGTCTGTTTCTTCTCCGATTAAATTTCCTAATTTAATATCCTGTTGTTCAGATTTTGGAATTTCTTCTAATTGATTATTAGAACTAGTTCCTAACATAAAAATATATTCATCTTGAGAATCGAGATCGAGAATCATTTACGATATTAATTCATATACTATTTCAAAGTAGGATTGATTTCCTCACTTAAACATACTTCTAAATCTTGTTCTTCAAGATTTTTAATCATTTTTCTAGCACTTTTTCCTTTGTTAGGACAATTTGTTGCTATATGACCTTCTTCATCACAAATGAAACATTTACAAATTTGTTTTTAGTATTAGAAGTTTTTCTCCTAACAAATTTTTTCTTTTTATTATTATTACAGTATAATTTTTATTACTCGGTTTCCATCTAACTAATTTATATTTTTTATATTTTTTATAGGTTTTAGGGCGTATAGGATTACATCCAAACTCCCATTCATTTTCTAACATCTTGGTACAATATTTATGACTTAATTTATTTTTGACTTGTTTAGCCGCCTTACTTTGTAGACAATGTAAAATTATTCTTTCTTTAGCAAAATTAATTCTATTACCTATAGAGTCTATATTTGCTATTTCTATTCCTGAATTTTGACTATGTTTATATATATATGAAGTATATTTATTAATACAAATCTCTCTGTATAAAACAGATTTAAGTAATAAATCATGAGATTCATTTTCTTTAGTTGTTTTTTCAACTAAAAATTGTGAAAACTGTGTAAGAGCTTTTCTGAAATTTGCTCTTTGATTAGAAATATGGGTTTTCCATATTTTGTTTATAAAATTATAATATTCCAGAGGTAATCCTGGATTATAAAAATCTTTAATTTCAGGAATTTGTTGTTGTTTCAACAAATCTTCTGTTTGTTTTATAATTTCTTAGCAAGCCTTATGGATAGAGGTAAAAAATCTCTAGAAAAAGTTATAGGTTTGACATAGAAAAATATAAATTATTAAACATGGAAATAGATGATTATCCGCTAGCAACGGAGATCAAAGACACGTGGGAAAGTTGGAATACACCAATTCCTTCACCAGAGTCATTACACCTTGATGAAATCGAGGAGATGAATCTAAAAAATATCCAAGAAGGATAAAGATAAATCCAAAAAAGGAGATATTTAACTATTGGATGTGACAATCCATCACCATCCATAGAAGATGATGCAAGTAATAATGTTAAATCATAAAATATAGATAAAATCATATATTTTTTATATATAGTAGTTATATTAATATAAAAAAATTAATATGTCTTAGAATTAATTTTTTCTAACTAAATATAGTAATTAATCCGATAAACTTGGAACGACGGAGAAGGAAAGCAAGTTGGCAATGGCTATAAATAGTTATTCCAGAGGGAGTAGCGTTGTCACTATATCGTTGGTGCAAATGAGATATCAATGCTCACAAACAATTTGAGTTATACTTCAAAATAATTTGAACTTGATTATATAACTATTGAGTCAAGCTCGAGATAATCACCAGCATCAAAAATATTATAATTTATTAATAAGATGTTAGGTGTAATGGTAAAGTACATTACATTTATAAGAAGAGAAAGTAAGTTTAAATATTGGAGACAACAGGGGCGAAGCCAGGGGGCTAGCATGGGCCCCGCCCCTCAAAAATGTAATATTACTATTTAGGCTCTTAGAATTTTTTAAAAATTTTAAATTAGTAAATGTAAAATTATACTTTAGCCCCCTAAAGTTATAAAAATTTAATTTAATCATTTACAAATTATAAAGATATAAACTATAAAAAATTAAAATTTTATCCGGCCCCCTAAAAATTTATTCTGGCTTCGCCTCTGGGAGACAACTTTGTTGGGAATGACAGTTATCAACTCCGAAATTTATAATATAAAAATATTATAATTTTAAAAAATAAAATAAAATACGATATGACAAGACATGAGAATAAAAAATGCTTACTTTATTACGTGGTTTCGATTTGACGTTTACTTGTTTTTACTCCTCTTTTTCTTTATTCGAACTCTGCTTTCATTTTTCTTTTCTTTGCCCGCACCGTTCTTCTTACTCCGCCGTGTCGCCGCTACATACTCGGCCAACGCCACCACTTCCTTTTCCGACATGGGAGCTTCCGTAGATTCCGTCGAGAGGATACTCAACTATAGGTTTCGAGACAAACGCCTCCTCGAAGACGCCCTGACTCACTCATCGTACTCCGACGCGACGTCGTATGAGCGTCTTGAGTTCGTCGGCGACGCCGCTCTTGGCCTTGCGTTTACCAACCATGTTTTCTTGGCTTACCCCACGCTTGACCCCGGTCAACTGTCCTTGATCCGAGCTGCAAATATTAGTACCGAGAAACTTGCTCGGGTTGCCGTTAAACATGGCCTTTTTCAGTTTGTAAGACACAATGCTGTGGGTCTTGCACAAAAGGTAACTCATCGTTTATGTTCTGTTTTATTTTTTATGTTTCAATCTTCTGTTTTTCTTTTTTAATGTAGAAATTTGAGATTGAAATACTGTGGAAAAGAGACCGTACAATATCCACAACTTCAAGCATGTGAATGAGAAATTATTTGAATGTTGTTTAGTGGAGGTTCTAGTCTTCGAATTGTCGAGCTGGTGATCCCTCAATGGTGATCAATATTATGCCTACTTGGGTTTTGTTTTCCTAGTCATAGAGAGCCTCTAGAGGTTCACAGAATAGGTTGACAGAGTAGGACCACTTCACTCAAATATGAATATTTGTGAAAAAAGTATCTGGAAATCAAAAAAATAAATAAATTAGTCCATGTATATAAGATGAAAGAACAAATTGATTATGATTGACAAAATAATAAGATAATTACATTCAATGATTACTTTTTAACAATAGAAATGTAAGTGGTCCTTTTGTTAACAATTTTTAATGGTTGAAATGAAGAAAAAGTTTATAAAAAAAGGATCAATTTACTATTTAATTTAATGTATAGGGATTAATATGCAGACCTTTTTAGTAAATGAGATAACATTTGTGGGTAAAATGGATACCTCTGTCAATTTCCTGCAAACAAAACTTTGAAGACTTTCTCCTGGAACGAGCCTGACCTCCTCTCAACTGGTTTTTCTTTTCTAATGCAAGGTTAAAGTATTTGCTGAGGCTGTTAATAAAGAAGATGAATTCGTGGCTCATGGTGGATCGATGAAAGCACCCAAGGTTTTAGCTGATATTGTCGAAGCTCTGGCTGCAGCTGTTTACGTTGACATCAAATTTGATCTAACAACACTCTGGGTGGTATGTTATTATGTAGTTCAACCTTTGCCGTTGTTATGATTCGTGCTCGGTTGGTGTTTATGGTGTCGATGTTAATGATATCCTTATAAGTATATGTTGCAGATCTTTAGAGGTTTATTAGAGCCGATAGTTACGCCAGAAGCTTTACAACAACAACCTCAACCGGTTAGCTTATTGTTCGAGATATGTCAAAAGCAAGGGAAGTACGTTGACATAAAGCATTGGAAGAATGGAGTAAAAAACATTGCTACTGTATTTGTTGACGGGGAGTTTATTGCTTCCGGTTCTTCGGATCGAAAAGACATTGCGAAGCTTAATGCGGTGAGGGAAGCTTTGCAAAGGTTATCGACATCCATAGTTGTTGGTGTTGATTCACTCGGAATCGACGAGATTAACGGGTCTTTAGAAATCAAAGAAGCGAAGCAAAAACTGCACAAGCTTTGCATGAAAAAGAAATGGCCCAAACCTATCTACGAGTAAGGCTTTTATTCTTATTGTCATGATGCAATTTTGAAACACGAGTCCGGGTTCTGAGTTCCAAAAATACCGTTGTTGATACATATGTTCATTCAATGTTCTGCCTATGTTAAAATGTCTTGTGTTCTTTTTCTCATGATGCAAATTTGAAGGACAAGTCCAGGTTCCAAGTTCGGATACGGTTGTTAATGCGAATGTTCATCCGATGTTTTTGTGATTGTCATGATGCTGTTTTTGAAGGACAAATCCGGGTTCCGAGTTCAGATAGTGTTCGATACATTTGCCTATGTTAAAATGTCTTGTATTGTTATTGTCATATTGCGATCTTTTAGGACGAATCCAGGTTCGGAGTTTCGATACCGTTCTCGATGCCTATGTTTGTTCCTTGTTTCTCCTATGTTAAAATATGTGACATGATGCAGAGTTTCAAAGGACAAATCCGGGTTGCGAGTTCAGATTCCGTTCTCGATACATATGTTCATGCTTTGCTTATCTTAAAATGTCTTGTGTTGTCGTTCTCAATACATATGTTCGTTCCTTGTTTCTCCTATGTTAAAATATTGAAGGACGGATCCGGGTTCGGAGTTTAGATACCGTTCTTGATGCCTATGTTTGTTCCTTGTTTCTCCTATGTTGAAGTATGTGACATGATGCAGAGTTTCGAAGGACAAATCCGGGTTGCGAGTTCAGATTCCGTTCTCGATGCATATGTCCGTTCCTTGTTTCTCCTATGTTAAAATATTGAAGGACGAATCCGGGTTCGGAGTTTAGATACCGTTCTCATTACATATCTTCATATGATGTTTTGCCTATGTTAAAAGATTTTGTGTTGTTATTGTCTTGACGAAATTCCGAAGAACAATGCCGGGTTCCAAGTAACCTAGTGTATGATATAGATGTTCATTCCATGTTTTGCCTCTGTTACGATATTCTCGCCCATTGTCGAATCCGTTTCGTGATAATATCTAATCCTTTAACCCTTTATTGCTTCAACTTTCAGGCTCGAGAAAGACGAAGGTCCCCCACACGAGAAGAAATTCGTATCTGCAGTTAAAATTCCGACCGAAGATGGCATCTTTTATATCACCGGGGACAAAAAGTCGAGAGTAAAAGAAGCGGACAACTCCGCGGCTTCGTGTATGATTCTATCCCTTAAAGAATTGAGATATCTGTGATTCGGGTCCTCACTTTCCGACGATCTCTAGTTACCGGGTAAATTTTGTTATATTTGTTGTCGATCTCCGAATGTATTCGACATCTCTCGATCCGGAACTCAAACATAGTTGACTGTCGAGATCTCGATGGTCGGGTGCCGGAACACAAAGTGTTCCAAAGAGCCAACAATGTGTTCTATGTTTTATTTTGTCTGGGAGCACATTTTCAAGTTCTCATATATTATATCAGTTTGAATGGTACATTTAATATGTTTCAATCTATTAGAACAGTGGTCGAATTGATTGTGCCACCAGTTTGCCCGGCCAATTTGATTATATAAATTATTACAAAATTAATAAATAAAAATAAAAACCGATTCAATTAATTTCTTAACCAATTTCTCAGCTCAATTGGTTCAAAGCCTTTTTTCGGACCGATAATTTCGGTGGTTCTTGATCCAAACTTGGAACCGACTCATTAGATTGGAAATTGATTGATAAATCAGTCTGGAAAAAGACATGAATCAATCGTTAAATCGTTTTTTATTTATGAATTTTTAATAATTTATTTAATCAAAATAGAGTCAAAAATCATAGTTTGACTTAGTCAAATATTGAATAATAAATATTCTTAGTTTTCAAAGAAGTTCAATATTTTTATTATTTTAATATAGTCAGAGTTATAGCCCTAGTGGCGGGGCCACTAAGAGACCTAGGGGCCCATGGCTCCCCTTAAAATGGTAGATTTTTAATTTATACTCTTTATAATTTATAAAATTCTGAATTAGTAATAGTAAAATTATACTTTGATCTCTTTAAAAATGATAAAAATTTAATTTAACCTTTTAAAAATTATAAAAAAATTTTTAACTTTGCCATTTTATAGCCCAATAGAAAAATGACATGTCATTGGTAGTTTGTAAAAAATTCGTGTGCTATTACAATTATTTAATATCTTAATTTATATTAAATTATTAGTGGAGTGTGCCGGTTGAGTCTTAACTCGATTGTCATGGATATTATTTTCAATCCAGGAAGATGTGGGTTCGAATACGTTGAAGTACATTATCCTCCAATTTATGGCTTGAGGAGGGGCTATGGGTAGTTCTAGGTATTGTGTCGAAAAGAGCAGATATGATATAGATATACAATGATGAAAATAATAAAGTATGCGTAAGACAATTAAAATGTAAATATTATATTAAAATAAAGTTCTAGTTCACTTGTAAAATTAATGTATTGTTGATATAAATTGCATCGGTTCGAATCTCACCAAATGCCAATTGTTTTAGTTCTTTTAAAAGATAAAAATATTAAAATATCTTCGAATAATATAATTTATTTTTATTACAGATGACATTTTCGTAATTTCCCAAATCGAGTTGGTGTTCTGTTAGCTCGTGACACCAACTATGTCAAGGGCTTAAATAATAAGTATATATATAAATTTAAATGGCACAGTGATAAATTTAGCCCACGACATTTACGTTTTCTGTCAATTTGACCCTTGTTTATTTTTTGAGCTAAATTTGGCCCTTAACCTTTCAAAAAAGAGTAAAATTATTTTTTTAATGAAAATGATGACTAAAACATTAAACATGGCAGTCCATGTGCACGTCATGGTAAGATAACATCATTTGTGTTATATGTCACGTCAAAAAATAATTCAAAATTTATAAAAACAAAAATAAAAAATAGTATGGAGTACACGTCGATAGTCATGCAAGTTGTCGTGTTTAAAAATTTAACATTTTAGTTTTTCTTCTCGTTAAAAAAAATCATTTCGACTCATTTTCAAAAGGTTGATGATCAATTTTATTTTTTTTTTTAAAAGATTGAGGGCCGAATTTAACTCCAAAAATAAGAACCAAATTAACAAAAAAATATAAATGTTAAGAGCTAGATTTGATATTATGTCAATTTAAATAAATAAATTATCTGCATAAATTTGGACCCACTGCCTTTGTTTTTGTGGTCCATAATTCCATTTTTAAAAGCTTAAAATATTCCCAATCTTTTGGGCTAAAATTGCTGAAAACGCCAAAATAGAAAAAAATAGGAAAGTGGGTCACCTTTTGGATATTTAGTAAAATAGGTTGATTTTAGAGAGAGAAAGTGAAAACGCGTCCTACAGAATACGTTTTTTGACTTCTTTTTTTTTTTATCATTTCCTTTGATCAAATGGTTAAATATTAGTGGTTTTATATTTAAGTCTTGGGTTCGATTCCTCTCCTACTTACATTTATATTTTTATTTCATGTTGTTTCAAGCTTTGCTTTTATTTTTAATTAACATATTAGCTTCTTTGGTTAGATGGTTAAATAATAGTGATTTCATCCTTAACTCTTAGGTTCAACACCTCTTCAAAACACTAACATTTAATCATTTTATCAAAGAAGCTGATATATCAAAAAGTGCGTCTTACGAGATAAGTTTTCAACAGATTTCACTCTTTTTGTCTAAAATTGGCTTATTTCTCTAAATATATCATAAAGTTTTCAACAGTTTTAGAGGGCAATCAATTTGATGTCTTTCCTTGAATGAATACTTTGATCGATTCTCGATCCAACAAGTCTTACCAACCAAATCAAACCATGCTTTCACTAGGTATGGTCTATATTAGCTTTGGTTAAACTGTATTTTATAGTCAAATTCACTCCCTTTAGATTTTTTTTTTCCCTTTTTCAATATGTTGATAGCTGTATTTGGGTTGTTTTATGTGAATTTGGATATTGCAGATAATATTTGGATTCAGATATTTTAAATACTAGTTAAAGTGGTGTTGGAAAATATATTATTGCAAAATAAACTCGTTAGCACTGATTGGAAAATAAACCAACATTAAATAAATAAATTATTACTATGCTATGGAAGAACCACTGACTTAGAAACGAGTTCGCCTTGATTTGTGTAATCGTATAGTAAATGTCGTTCCCTAAGGTTAACACAGTTCTTCGATATTCGTACACCCGAATAAGGAATGTAGTACTTAATTGGTATTGCTCTTCTGAACTAATCTAAAAATAGAATTAATCGGAAAAATCACAGTAAGACCAATTCTTAGGAAAGTTTGGAAGGGTCACAGACGGCCCCGCTTAAAACTCAAACTCCTAGATAAAATTTTCTCTAATGAAATTTAAGAAAAATTCTAAAATTTTAAAAAGAATGAGAGAGAGTAGACGAAGCTTTGTTTTTCAATTGTGTATCAAATGAAAGAAAAACACCTCATATTTATAGGATTTTGGAAGGGGCAAAATAGTAATATTTTCATGTAACGGTCAGAAAAATATTTAATATTTTTGTAATTGTAAAAAACGGTTCGTAACTGTTGGAAATAATGGTTTGTAACAGCTGAAATAAATTTGCATTACTAACAAGTGAATACTAATATTAACTATCAAAGATCCATTATTCGAATTTCTCTATAATTTTGCGTAAGGCTTAATATATAATTTGGTACTTGAGGTTGATGTTTTTTTTTTTTTTTAATGTGACACTTGTGTTATTTTTTTGTCCATTGTGATGCATGTATCTACAAAAGTCATACATTTTGGTACCTAAATGTAACAATATTAATTTTTTTTAGTGCTCAACTCAGGTTTTAGGTTGATTTCATGAAAAATTCTTATTTAGCTAATAATATTAGCAATTAATTTTCATCAAATCAACTCTAAAATCCGAATTAAATCACATCCATCAGATTAGATTTGACATTTTAAATGCACAACTAAACAAATTCACAATTAACACAAAATTTATTAAATTAACAAAATCATGAAAATTTAAATATAATAATATTAGCAATTAACTTTCATTAGATCAACCATAAAACTGAACACTAAAAAGTTAATATGTTACCTTTGAGTACAAAAATATATAACTTTTTGTCAAATACATGTATCATATTGAACCAAAAAATAACATAGGTACCACGTTAAAAAAATGTTAAACTCAAATACCAAATAATGTATTAAATGTAACACCCACATCCCGTTCCGTTACCGGAACAGGGTTGCGAAGTGTTACCTTACAAGTTGGAACTTTTCATTTCATACCATAATTCAACTTAAATAAAGCATGCATATTTCCACAGTTAATCAAACATAACAACACAAGCTAAAGTGTAAACTTGCACAAAACTAAGTACCAATAAAACATATCCAAAAGAGTCCTATTACATGTCATATATATCAAACCAAAATCAAAGTATACCAAAGATTCCCGAATAGTGTGATTTCTTGTGTTGATCTAATCTTCCGAATCCACAAAAACGTAATCTACAAAAATGAACCAAATACAGGTAAGTTTACATAAAGCTTAGCAAGTTCGTGTGAATAATAAATAAAATTTTACCCACTTAAACATTATAAATCAAACTTTGCATATAGGCAATGAAATTCACGACAATCACAACTTATTTAGTATAATTAGTGGATAATGCTCGTTTGAGCAAGCATTCAGCATAATCAGTGGATATTGCTGGTTTGAGCAAACATTCAGTATAATTAGTGGATAATGCTCGTTTGAGCAAACATTCAATATAATCGGTATTCCATTTTTCGTTTTCAATGTCATACTATTGTACAATATAACATTTAAAAATATATATTATCATAGAATATATGAATCATTAGAAGTATAACTAACGTACGAACTTACCTAACTAAATTACAATAATGACAAAGATACAGGGGCTATTCAATAATATTTTTATTATTGAATATATTAATGCCGTAAATATTTTTATTAAATATTTACAGAGTCGTATTATATGTGAATTGAAGTTTGGTCTGGTAATTTTGATGATTTATTGCTCAATTACAGTAAAAGGATTAAATTGTAAAAGAGGTAAAAGGTAATTATTTTTTATTTAAAAATAGTAATGTAACATCCTGAATTTTTGGGCCTATGCGTTTAATGGGTGGATATGTTTAATGTGTTAATTTAAGTGTTAGGGGTCCAAATTAGGCTCAGGCTTAGGTAGAGGCCTTGATTAAAATTATCTGTTTGGGCATTATAGGGTTTAAAAGGTAGTATCTATGTTTAAAATACCAAAGTGGGCTTGTGGCCCAATCTGAGGAGGTGACGCCACAAAAGGGAGTAAGGGGCCCAAATTTAAGTTTCATGTAGCCCAATTCTTTTAATTTAAGTTAGCTAAATTTTGGGCATTAGGATTAGGTGGAGTGGATGGCAACAAGGCTAAAATTTAGGGGGTTTAATGTTTAGAATATGTGGATAATAAGCAGATAAAGGCTATTATTTAGGAATTTATTTTATGTGGATAATAAGTAGATAAAGGCTAAAATTTAGGGATTTTAATTATTAAAATATGTGGATAATATGCTGATAAATGAGGGAGGAGTTAGAGATAATTAAGTCTCTTTTAGATGAGCTAGTAGATTAAGATAAAGGAGAAAAGATAGGATTTATCTGCAAGGTTAGGTAAGTGCCGAAATTTCTATAAATAGGGGAATATCTCTTCAATTTCGGCATTTGGGTTTTCTCTCATTCTTTTCTCTTCTTCTACGAGTAAAAGCGAAAACTCCTAAAGTTCCATCTTCTTCTTCATTCTCTCTGCAAAAATTTGAAATCTCTAAGCCTATTCCTCATCTTCACTTTGATTCAAAAGCCGAAACTCTTTCCATTCTTTTTCTTCCTAGCCGAAATCTTCAAGTCTCTTCCTTGTTTTCTTTTCTTCTTCTCTTTTCTGTCGAAACCGAAACTCCTCACTCAAGTATTTTAAAAGCCAAAGACACATCAGCCTTCTCTTGTTCATACTTTTTCGGGATTTTCCTAAAAGCCGAAATCCCTAGATCTCATCTCCTGTGATTGCCGAATTACTTACGTGGTGCCTACTTGTGTGCCGAAATCAAGGGAACTTTAGTGGAGTCAATCGCATAGATCTCTAAGTTATAGAATCGTGTTACTTTCGGGATTTCAAGGTAAGGGATCTATTAGTTTTAACGTGTAATTTGGGATTTATTAACCTTGGCCGATTGTTGAAGGGGCTAAATCTTTGTGTGTTTTTTCGGCTTTTGAGCAATGCTTTACATTGAGGATAATAGATCCGGATAGCAAGGATACCAACTAAGAGTTTAGTACTTCGCGATAACAGGTGTGTAATACTTCCCCACCATCTAGATCTGATTATTAATGTATGCTCATAAGTTTATATGTTGTGATAAATACCGATATCTCGGTTTAATGTTGGAAACCCGAAAAGGGTGAAGCAAATCACCAGTCGATGAATGTTTGACTTTATATGATAAAAGCATATTGATTTTATGATCGCATGGGTTGGGTTGATGAAAGGAGGAAGTTATACGTTATATGTGTAGCGGTTTATACCGTGATCGTTATATGTTGTAGCGGCTAATGCCGTGATCTCATTATAAGGGCTTCGGCCATAATATGTTGATGAGCGGCATGTTTGCCATCTTAGTGTGTAGCGGTGTGGGTCGATTGTAGAAATCCCCAATGGTGTGAATGGGTCAGTGCGGGGGCGTGTAGCGGATGGAAACCTAGGCAAATGGGTTGGGCTTTGCATATTATTTGTTATTTTTTTATAAATGGAATTATTAATCATTTTATGGGCCTAAGGCCAAAATCTAGTGGTGCATGAAGGTTGTTGCACATTGAGTCTTGCGACTCACCCTATTAATTAACCTTTCGGGTGATACCTAGTGCTTGGGACCAGGGTGGAGAGGAACGCAAGGTGGCCATGCAAAAGACCAACTGGATCCAAACAAAAAGTCTCAAGTTAATACTTTATATTTTTAATTAATGGATTTTAAATCTCGTTGTAATAAGGCTATGGGCCACTAGTTTATGTTTTGTTTTATTTTGAGCTTTAATTACTTTTAGTTATTTAAATTCTTATTGAACTAATGTATCTATTTAAATTTGGGTTTTTAATTTATAAAGGCATATTTTATTTAAACTATCAACTATTAAATTTCTCTCGAATAAGAAGATAAAATTTAGAAAAATATTTTTTCTGAAAATACGACATGTTCTTCCAAAATTTTTAGTGACATACCAGATCCGGTCGTGGTGTTTGGGCCGGGTTTGGGGTGTTACAAATAAAGGGACAAAAATGGTAATTAAACCATGGTAAAAAATCCAAACGGTGGTGACATGATTAAATTCACTAACTTTTGGGCTATTTGCTCATTTAGTCCTAACTAGTTTAGAATTAAATTGAAATTAAGTTTGTTCAGTTATAATTTAAAATAATTGAAGGACCAATTGTGCAATTAAACCCTCCTTAAATGGCCAAATGGTAGAAATGGTGTGGAATTTTCTAATTTTGTAGTTAATTGCTATTAGATCCTTATTAATTAGTAATTAGAGAAAATGGACTAAATTATAAAAATTGTAACATTCAATCGCTATTAGTTTAAAAGGTTAAATAGAGGGATTAAAATAGTATTTAACCAATAATTAAATATGGTGAGCGGTGGAATTTGTTTTTAGTGTAAAAATATGTTAATTTTATATTTTTAATAAATAAATAAATAAAGTTTGTCGAAACCATTTTTAAGTTTTAGAAAACGGGGTCGACTTTAAAAACAAAAATGGGAGTCGCCACCAATCCTTTTTTATTTAGGTGTGATTGGATCACCTTGTAAAATATTTTATTTTAAAACATTTGATGAAAAACGAAAAAACGGGTTCGGGAGTCGGTTACGTATGAGGAAGGATTAGCACCCTCATAACGCCCAAAAATTGGTACCTAATCGATAAAATTATGTCCAAATGTTTGAAATTTAAAAGTATTTAAAAATATGATTTTTTAAAAAACTTCGAGCAATTTGAGTTAAAATTTGAGATTTCTTTGTTCCGAAGGAATATAAACATCACATCCAGCACGTTAGGACACGATATTTTAAAACCTTCGTAATCAAAATCATTTCATGATTTACAAAACTTGTTAAAAGGATATTTAGCTATTTAGCCAAACGGAAAATCGCAGCCCAACACGTTAGGGCACTATTTTCCGAATTTCTAAATACAAAACATTGTCTTATTTTAAAAACCTTTAGATAAAATATAGTAATTTTGCAAAAAATATATTTCTATTTTAAACAATAATCCATGTACCAATATTGCATTTATAAACTATCGAACATAAATATTAAAAGTAATTATAATTCACTAACATTTCCTATTAATATAGACAATAAAAGAAATAATAGCACATATAAAATAAAATAGCACATATATATTTGAGAAAATAAAATAAGTTTTGACATAAATAATTGGTCCATAACTTAAAATAAAAACATGTTCATAATATTCTAATACATAAAAAACTATATATTTAATAATAATATATTATAACATATAAATAATTTTAAATAAAATAATTTTTTTTTAAAAATATAATAATATATAATATACACTGTTTTAAAAATATGTAATATGATAACTAATATATAAGTTAGAAATAATATGTAATAAAATAATCAAATCAAATAATAATTAATAATAATTTAAAATACATAAGTATAATATATAATAAAAATATACAAGTTTAATTAATTTACAAATAATAAAGGTAATATAATATTTTAACATGATAAAATAATTTAAAAACAGTATTAAAATAAAATAAAATAAATAAATAAATAAAGGTTAAATAGCAAACAAAATAAGCATAAAGGATTAAATTTAAACGCGCATTAAACCCCAGGGACCTTTTGGGCAATTACGCCCTTCTTCAAAACGGCGTCGTAATGGTTTTGGCCTTTAAAGCAGTTTAAGGGACTTAATTAAAACAAAATGCAAATTTAGGGCCAATTTTATAAAAAATAAAGTTTCCAATTGGGCTGAATTGAGACAAATAATTATAAAACTGCGGAAGGATTAAAATGGAAATTAACCCATTCAAGGAAAAACACGCAGATCCTATTCGGGTCTCCGGGTCAACGCGCGGATCTAGCCTTTGAAACGACGCTGTTTTGGGGCTATTAGCCTCAGCCCTAAACGACGCCGTTTAGGGGTAGTATATAAGGTGAAAATTTAAAAAAAAAAACATTCTTTCTCATTTCAAAACAAAAAAAAAAGCAGAGAGGAGCTCTTTCCTCTCCCTTGCCAAAGCGATTTTCGAAGCCAGTCCCTCGTGGCTCTCGGCGCCCGTCGCGCCGTCATGATGGCGGAGTTCCAAAAAAAGGTATTTTTTTCTTTTCTTTTTCTTTTTTAAAATATATTTTAAACTATTATAAAAAACTAAAAATAAATAATAAATAAAAAACAGATTCGGGGAAAAGAAGAATAGAAAGAAAAAAAGAAGCCTTGTTCTTTCTTTGATTTTTTTTGTATTGTATTGTGTATATCGTTGCTTGAAAAGAAAAATCTTGTATCCATGTTTTACAAATTGTTGGGGTTTTTATAACCCAGAAATAAAAAAGGAAACTCCTATTCTGCCTTTTTGTTGTCGTTTCTTTCCCTTTTTGCAGGTGGAGACGAAGAGAGCGGCGGAGATAAGGGCGTCTCGCACGAATCACGGCTTAACGAGGGGCTAGTGGCTGCGGCACTTGCGGTGCAAAGAGGGCGTGCTAACTCCTGCGGCGCCTAGGGTTTCCCCAGAAACCTTAGGTCTGAAACTTGTTTAGTTTTTTGGGCCCTCTTGGGCCGTGCTAACTTGGGTCCTGGGTAGGTGTTTTGTAATTGGGTCAGGGTGTTGGGTCAATCTGTTTTGGGTCTGGTGGTATTTGGGTAGTTTTAGGTATTGGGCTAAGGGCTGATGGGTTTAGTTTGTTTGGTTGTAAAAATGGACTGTTTAAGGACATTTGTTTTTATTTTTTTGGTTTTTATATTCTGTTTTATGGGCCCGGGCAAAATGGCCTTATTACAGCTAGCTGTCGAAACCATTTTTAAAGTTTTAGAAAACGGGGTCGACTTTTAAAAACAAAAGTGGGAGTCGCCACCAATCCCTTTTTATTTAGGTGTGATTGGATCACCTTGCAAAACGTTTTATTTTAAAAACATTTGATTTTGGTCCACGAAAAACAAGAAAACAGGTTCGGGAGTCGGTTACGTATGAGGAAGGGTCAGCACCCTCATAATGCCCAAAAATTGGTACCTAATCGATAGAATCATGTCCGAAATGTTTGAGATTTAATAAGAATTTAAAAATATGATTTCTAAAAAACTTCGAGCAATTTGAGTTAAAATTTGAGATTTCTTTGTTCCGAATGAATATAAACATCACATCCAGCACGATAGGACACGATATTTTAAAACCTTCGTAATCAAAATCATCTCATGATTTACAAAACTTGTTAAAGGATATTTAGTTATTTAGCCAAACGGAAAATCGCAACCTAGCACGTTAGGGCACTATTTCCCGAATTTCTAAATACAAAACATTGCCTTATTTAAGAAAAACTTTTGGATAAAATGTGGTAATTAAAGGAGATAGATATTTTTAAACAAAGATTTGAAAAAAAAACAATTTAATGTAAATAAGGAAAAGCAAAAAAGAAAAATAAGTTTAAAATAATTAAAATAAATGAATAAATAATGATTAAGCAATTAAATGAAAAAAAGTTAAAAAAACGCATAAGTTCAACCTAACTCCTGCAATATGAGGATTCAACGAAATTCCTCCACCAAAATCTAACTCGAATGGTAGCAACTCAAAAAGAAATGAAGATGAGCGAAGAACAAAATAAGAACAAGCCACAGAAAATAAGAACGCAAAAGAGAGAAATTTGAGTGAATGCTCTCAAGAATTTTTATTACTCCCAATTCAAGTGTCATTCAAGTGTCTACAATGAAGGGAGAGGCCTCTATTTATAGTTGAGCCTCCCCAAATCCAACGGTACAGATCAATTATATCAACGGCTAAGATTAAAAGGTATCTACAAATTAAATCTCTAAGATTACAAAATCATATCTTTTAATATTACATGCCATATCTTCTAAGATTGCATATCATATCTAAGATTGCATACCATAACTTCTAGGATTGCATATCATATCTAAGATTTGCATATCATATCTAAGATTGCATACCATATCTTCTAGGATTGCATATCATATCTAAGATTTGCATATCATATCTAAGATTGCATATCCTTGAAGATTGTACTTCCATATACGTCAAGCTTGTAGATAGACCTTCAATCTTTTTAAGTAATGGGCCATTCCGATTGGGCCAAATGATATATTTTGGACTGGACTTGGACTTTATTTTATTATTTTAGGTTTATTATTTTTTGTATGGGCCCGGGCTAAATTGGCCTATTACAATTTGCCTCTTTGCTCATTGTCGTAACGAGAATAGAGCAAAGACTATAAAAGGCCCAATTTTGCCCGGTCTTTGTCGAGCCTTGACTTCTTGGTCATTGCTTTCTTTAAATGGCTTCCAGCCCCAGTGCAACTTCAATGGTACTTAGAACTTCATCTTGATTTCAATAAGTCTGATGTCTTCAATCTGCTTCTTGCAACTTCAAGAATGTCAGATCTGCTATTTTAATCTGCTCCACTGCAATCTTAGGAATGCCAGATCTACAATCTTCAGTCTGCCCCACTACTATCTCGAGAGGACAGAATCTGAATTTTTCAGTCTGCTTCTTTACTATCTCAGGAAGACTTCAATCTTCAGTTTGCTCCACTATCATCTCTAGGGAACAAAATCTGAACTTTTTAATTTGCTTTCTTACTATCTTCAGGAAGACTTCAATCTTCAGCCTGCTCTACTATCATCTCTAGGGAACAAAATCTGAACTTTTCAATTTGCTTCCTTACTATCTTCAAGAAGACTTCAATCTTCAGCCTGCTCCACTATCATCTCTAGGGAACAAAATCTGAACTTTTCAATTTGCTTCCTTACTATCTTCAGGAAGACTTTAATCTTCAGCCCGCTCCACTATCATCTCTAGATAACAAAATCTGAACTTTTCAATTTGCTTCCTTACTATCTTCAGGAAGACTTCAATCTTCAGTTTGCTCCACTACCATCTCTAGGGAACAAAATCTAAACTTTTTGGTTTGCTTCCTTACTATCTTCAGGAAGACTTCAATCTTCAGCCTGCTCCACTATCATCTCTAGGGAATAAAATCTGAACTTTTTGGTTTGCTTCCTTACTATCTTCAGGAAGACTTCAATCTTCAATTTGCTCCACTACCATCTCTAGGGAACAAAATCTGAATTTTTTGGTTTGCTTCCTTACTATCTTCAGGAAGACTTCAATCTTCAGTTTGCCCCACTACCATCTCGAGGAACATAATCGAACTTTTAAATTTGCTTCCTTACTATCTTCGTGAAGACTTCAATCTTCACTGCTACACTATCATCTCTAGGAACAAAATCGATCTTTTAAATTTGCTTCCTTACTATCTTCGTGAAGACTTCAATCTTGACTGCTCCACTATCATCTCTAGGGAACAAAATCTGAACTTTTCAATTTGCTTCCTTACTATCTTCAGGAAGACTTCAATCTTCAGTTTGCTCCACTACCATCTCGAGGGAACATAATCTGAACTTTTAAATTTGCTTCCTTACTATCTTCAGGAAGACTTCAATCTTTAGCTTGCTCCACTATCATCTCTAGGGAACAAAATCTGAACTTTTCAATTTGATTCCTTACTATCTCTTGAGAAGACTTCAATCTTGACCGCTGCTCCACTACCATCTCGAGGAACATAATCGAACTTTTAAATTTGCTTCCTTACTATCTTCGTGAAGACTTCAATCTTCAGCCTGCTCCACTATCTTCTCTAGGGAACAAAATCTGAACTTTTCAATTTGCTTCCTTACTATCTTCAGAAAGACTTCAATCTTCAGCTTGCTCCACTATCATCTCTAGGGAACAGAATCTGAACTTTTTAATTTGCTTCCTTACTATCTTCAGGAAGACTTCAATCTTCAGCCTGCTCCACTATCATCTCTAGGGAACAAAATCTGAACTTTCAAATTTGCTACACCGTCCTCTGGGGACATGTCCTGTAGACTTGAATGTATTATGGATGACATTTGCATGAATGCAGAATGTCATGCGAATGATGATTAGGATGCATGATCGGAATGAATCCAATGCTCCTAACTAAATTATATTAGGGATGACATTTGCATGAATGCAGAATGTCATAAGAGTGATCCTATGTAATGATTAGAATGCAATGATTGAAATGAATCTAATGCTTCTAACTAAATGTATTATGAACGACATTTGCATGAATGCAGAATGTCATGAGAATAATTTCCTTCTTTTTCTCTCTCCCCCCCTTTTTTTTTGGTAAAACGATTAAGATACAATGATCGGAATGAATCAAATGCTCATAATTGGAAATGTGAGAATGATCCCTATGGGTTGTCATTGCTCATAATTCATTAAGGCTCTATCACTGATATGCTACCATGATTTCTCGTTCAGCTGGTATCATGGACAGAAAACCCAAAAAAACAATCATTCTGCTCAGCAAGCTTGCCCCGTTGTAATTCCAAAGTCCCTTTCCTTGAACCTTAGGACATAAAAATTTATACCTCCCACTGCAACTTCAAGGGAATAACATTTGGTTTCTTCCATCCATCCAATTATCACTTAGAGGTATGGAATTTTCAATCAACTTGGTCTGTTACATCATCCCCTGAGTATAATGACCAGATGTACGTATGTAGGGTATTTTCTTTTCCTGAGAATGATCCCCTTTTACACTTGGCTTGACATTGTTCGTCATTTGTTGAAATAGTATTACCGACGAAATGTCCTATCCAATAAGAATCTGAAGAGATAATCATCCTTCAATATTTCCCAACCCTTAGGCTTGGTGAGTTCTAAACAATAGTCCTATTTCGGATTCACATATTATTTAGAAGCTTCCAGAGTAATATGCAAAACTCCTTTTATGAAAGTATTATTAGTCCATTAATTGTTATTTCAATATAAAATGCTTGAAAAAGATCACAACAATGGACAAGAAAGAAATTAATCAGGAGGATAGCTCGAAACAAATAAGTTAATCAAAGATAACCAAGGCAAATAAAAGAAAATTGATTTAGGTGTATTTTGAAAAGAATAAAGAAATCAAAGATAACAAATTCAAAAATGGGTAAGATGGAAGCTAGGTGCCCCAGATATCACAGCCTGAGCTTCTCTGTTCAAACTTCTTGAGGACCATCTTCAGCTCAATATGTGTTTAGGGGATCCAGAGTACTTTGTCGATGCCCCAAGACGCAGCATACCTCCTCATTGTTAATTCAGGCATAGCAAGACTACCACATGCCCTATCTTTGATAAACATTTGAACCGCCCTTTTGGGTTTTCGGCTCAAAGCCCCTTTGGTCTCAAAGCGCCCTTTGCGGGTTTTCGCCTTGGCCTCTCCCCTTTTTTTTTTTTGAGGTGCCCTTTACGGGTCTTCACTTTGGTCTTTCCTCTTTCAAGTAAAATACCTCTTGACTAAACCTGAATTCACCGGATTGGGCAAACCTTCACCATCTGTCTCGGTCAATATCAATGCTCCTAGTTCGGCATATGCTTTCCTCTAAAATCTTTTTGTAGAAGAAAAATCTTTTTCAACATCAGGTTTCTTCGTGGAATTCCCTAAGATGAACTTCTTTAACATAAGCTCGCATCATCTGGCCGTGGAAAATAGCTTTTAACCTTTCCTTCGATTAGGTTTAATTGATGAAAAAACGCTTCAAATCTATAAACCAATGTGTAAGATGTTGCCCCGGCAAAGGTCCTGACCAACGTTCGATAATCATAGAGAGTAGTGATAGCTTCTTATGCCAATCTTTACAAGTCTTAGCCACTTTTCATTTTTTTTTGGCAACTTTTGATAAACTGTGATATGCTGCCTGATCTTTGGACAAACTGTAACTTTGATTTTGTACAATTATGCATTATTAAACGTGATCCTTTATGGCATTCTTTGCTGGCATCTTTTTTTTTTTTGAATTTTGATGACTGTCGACTTTGCAATATTGGCATATGAAGCAACATCCACCCTCTTAGCGAAGTAGACGATGACCATGACGGTGAATCGATGTCAACTAGAAGCGTTTGACGAGATTGGCCCTATCACATCCATGCCCCACATATGGAAAATTTGTGAAGAACTGGAATAGGCACATGAATCTTGTCTCCTTAGATACAGCATAGCTGATACCATCCCTTTCTATGTAGATCGGCAGTGCCCGATCCTCATGTTTAGCCTGCATCTTAGTAGCCCAGGCATGTCCTGGTATGATCGTGCGAAAACATTTTGAATTCTTAAAAATAACTCAATGATGTCTCGCATTATTTCTATGATGAGCTGGGCTTCGATCTTCACCCCTTGTATAGGCTCATAATATCCGCTGATCCTTTGTTGAGTAGGGTCTACTTTTCATCTTGTTAAACTATCCTTAACAAGTCAAAAGATATGTTACAATCTCTGTTATCTTCAAAGTCCTGAGATCCCCTAGACCCATATTTCATTCAAAAAGGGAGTCAGTAACAACGTCGCTCATGTCGTTGATATCTGGGTACCTAGGTACGAAGGCAAACAAATCCAAAGAACAAATGATTCAAAGAATGGTTATTTGTATGATATGAATGAATAAAAGAATATTTGAAAGAAAGTCCAAAAGTAAAAGAATCTATACATGGAATGAATAAAAGGATATTTGTTCAAAAAGATGCATTTTATTGAAATAAGAATTTAGGACACAAGCCTATTTCACAAAAGGGTTCTTATTGCCTCTAGGCTTAAGGCAAAAAGCGTGTTTTGAATATTACTCTAGATTAGCTCTAAAAATACAGAGATCTCTTCCACAGTCCCACTATTCAAAACACTCCCAAGTATACAAGGGCTTGGAAACTTCATTCCCCGATTCCCTCTTCGCTTTTGATTTCTTCAAGGGGTCACAACTTTCTTATCTCCTCCTTCAATTATTGCATTTACTGCCTCGTCAAAGTGATCAGGTTTTGATGAATCGTCGAACTTCTCAATTCCCATTTTAATAAACTTTTCAACCAACTTTTTAAACGTAATACAGTTTTCAATTGAATGACCCTTTATTCCCGTGTGGTACTCGCATTGGGCATTCTCGTTATACTATTTTGGGAACGGAGGTTGCAATGGTTTCGAATAAAATGGGGACACCACGTGTGCATCAAACAAACTCTGATATAGCTCCTTATACGTTATTGGGATTGGCGTGAATTGGAGCTTTTCTGAGTTTTGCCTTGTGCCCGACTCTTATCTCACCGACCCTGTCGCAAAAATGATGATCACTTTTGGGTGGTTAATGATGAATTACTTTTGAGTACCCTTTGTTGTATGTACTCGTATTATTCACCTCGTCGCCCTTTTTCCTAGGAGCGGACCTTTTAGTGGTTTCCCCGCTCAACTGCCACCCTTATGGCATTTTCAATCATCTCTCCTGTCATCACTATATCCGCAAAGCTCTTGGTGGTACTTCCTATCATGTGAGTGATGAAGGGATTCTTCAAGGTATTGATGAAGAGCATTGTAGTCTCCTTTTCTAGGAATGGTGTTGAACTTGCATGGCGACCTCTCTCCATCTTCTTTGCATATCGCTGAAGCTTTCATTTGATTTCTTCTCCATGTTTTGCAAAGTGATTTCACAAAGCGCCATGTCCGTGACATGATTGTCCGCTTCATGAAGGCTTGGGCTAAGTCTCTCCCAGAGCCAATATTAGCGCGGGTGAGTTGGTTATACCATCTAGATATCGCCCCACTAAATCGTCTTGGAAACAATGAATCAAAAGTTGATCATTGTTCACGTAGTGATCATGCGTCTACAAAACATAGTGATGTGGGCTTCAGGCAACTAGTCCCATTGTACTTCTCAAATTTGGCATTTTGAATTTATGAGAAGCACCAGATCCAGGACCAAACTCAAGTCCTTTGCATCAATACCATGGTGATGGTCGGCATTTTCCAGAGCCTTGAACTTTTCCTCCAACCATCTACAGCGATCCTCTAAGCGCCTTGAGGATTCGGGTTCTTATCCCTTCTCTCTCTGCCATATCCAAATCAGGGATGACGGGATTAGCAGGGTTGTCTCCTGGATTAGATCCTGAGCCCACTTGGAAGTTCATGGGTGGTCTATTATCAGCTTGCCCCTATTGAGGCCTAATTGTGACAGGTGGCCTTTGGGGATACTCCTCAGGTTGTACATGTGGTGGGGTGAAACCCCGAGGAAAATCCTCATTGTCATCAGCGTTAACTATGGGACCCTTTCCCCTGTCCATTGCCCCACTCAGCATTTGGGCCATTTGAGCCATCATATTCTTTTGAGCCTCCAACATCTGGTCCCTCATCTCTTGTTGGAGTTTTGCCATTTTCTCTTTCATCTGGTCTTGCATGTCTCTTTGGAATTGTTCCAATCTTTGATCCATTTTCTTCGATTTGGCGCGTGTACTGTAATGATGTTCAGCTTCAAGATTTTCTTTCCCTTTTTCTCTCTCTTTCTCTCTGTTATAATTTCAACTAATTAGACTCTCTCTATGGACTTAAATGCAAATGATGTTATGTAATGCAAATGCATGAATGCAAAGAAAGAGAGGCATTGATTCTGAATTCAATTCTATTAGAAAAACTTTTCTAGAAAGTAGATTTCTTTACATAAAACGTATCACATATACGACCATGCCCTCATATTCCAAGCAAAAACATCAATCCCCTTCTTCGCATATGTTAAATCTTGCAAACTTCTAATAGATGCCTCCTATTAGCTCCTTTTTGCTTGATCTGGGCCGCGATTCACTGCTCACTTATCTTTACAATGCTTATTAGCCTCTTCAAGAAAGCCTTGCCGTGGTGATTCTCGAATAATCTTTGTCAGCTTGAATCCTTGGGCAATAAACTCTTGTATTCCTTCACGGACTATCAGTCTTCTCTCATTGTGTTTGCTTGAAACATATTCAGACAACCGTATTATAATCCACTTTATCAAAAAATCCATTTCCTTATGACAAACTTTTCTAATTAGCAATCGAATTTGAATCAACACCTCTTTTCTATGATGTGGATGCAATGCAATCAAAACAAAATAAAAAACGTTAGCACAAGAAAAAAAAATAACATAGAACACCTATCTGGATGACCACTAGGGTTTGACATAGTTCTACCTAAGGTGGGCTCTTAGGGTTCACTATATGTGGTTTAGTTCTAAAGTTAAGGTACCCGGACCAGCAGATTCCTCGATCCTCACCCATTATAGGCTCATATGGATCGAGTTCAGTTCAGTGGAATACATTTCCCTATGGCTATGCGGAGGTGAAAACCTCACGAAGACATAGGTACGGATGTATCCCGGAAGCAGTCCACTAGCCCCTGCGGAGGTGAAAACCTCACGAAAGCATAGTTTCTCACTCCCACTTAAGGGTGCGACCACGACGGTCATGCAGTGCAATGCAGAGAGATATATTTAGAACCACATGCAATAAAAGGATCATGTTTTTTTTTAAAAACCAGAATTTTAAATTCAGACAAAAGGACATGAAATTATCAATTTTACGGCTTGACTCTCTTAATCCCCAGTGGAGTCGCCAAGCTGTCGAAATCATTTTTAAAGTTTTAGAAAACGGGGTCGACTTTTAAAAACAAAAGTGGGAGTCGCCACCAATCCCTTTTTATTTAGTTGTGATTGGATCATCTTGCAAAACGTTTTATTTTAAAAACATTTGATTTTGGTCCACGAAAAACAAGAAAACAGGTTCGGGAGTCGGTTACGTATGAGGAAGGGTCAGCACCCTCATAACGCCTAAAAATTGGTACCTAATCGATAGAATCATGTCCGAAATGTTTGAGATTTAATAAGAATTTAAAAATATGATTTCTAAAAAACTTCGAGCAATTTGAGTTAAAATTTGAGATTTCTTTGTTCCGAAGGAATATAAACATCACATCCAGCACGATAGGACACGATATTTTAAAACCTTCGTAATCAAAATCATATCATGATTTACAAAGCTTGTTAAAGGATATTTAGTTATTTAGCCAAACGGAAAATCGCAACCCAGCACGTTAGGGCACTATTTCCCGAATTTCTAAATACAAAACATTGCCTTATTTAAGAAAAACTTTTGGATAAAATGTGGTAATTAAAGGAGATAGATATTTTTAAACAAAGATTTGAAAAAAAAAATTTAATGTAAATAAGGAAAAGCAAAAAAGAAAAACAAGTTTAAAATAATTAAAATAAATGAATAAATAATGATTAAGCAATTAAATGAAAAAAAAGTTAAAAAAACGCATAAGTTCAACCTAACTCCTGCAATATGAGGATTCAACGAAATTCCTCCACCAAAATCTAACTCGAATGGTAGCAACTCAAAAAGAAATGAAGATGAGCGAAGAACAAAATAAGAACAAGCCACAGAAAATAAGAACGCAAAAGAGAGAAATTTGAGTGAATGCTTTCAAGAATTTTTATTACTCCCAATTCAAGTGTCATTCCAGTGTCTACAATGAAGGGAGAGGCTTCTATTTATAGTTGAGCCTCCCCAAATCCAATGGTACAGATCAATTACATCAACGGCTAAGATTAAAAGGTATCTACAAATTAAATCTCTAAGATTACAAAATCATATCTTTTAATATTACATACCATATCTTCTAAGATTGCATATCATATCTAAGATTGCATACCATAACTTTTAGGATTGCATATCATATCTAAGATTTGCATATCATATCTAAGATTGCATACCATATCTTCTAGGATTGTTTATCATATCTAAGATTTGCATATCATATCAGAAATTGCATATCCTTGAAGATTGTACTTCCATATACATCAAGCTTGTAGATAGACCTTCAATCTTTTTAAGTAATGGGCCATTTCGATCGGGCCAAATGATATATTTTGGACTGGACTTGGACTTTATTTTATTATTTTAGGTTTATTATTTTTTGTATGGGCCCGGGCTAAATTGGCCTATTACAGCTGAGTAATAAGGCCATTTTGCCCGGGCCCATAAAACAGAATATAAAAACCAAAAAAATAAAAACCAATGTCCTTAAACAGTCCATTTTTACAACCAAACAAACTAAACCCATCAGCCCTTAGCCCAATACCTAAAACTACCCAAATACCACCAGACCCAAAACAGATTGACCCAACACCCTGACCCAATTACAAAACACCTACCCAGGACCCAAGTTAGCACGGCCCAAGAGGGCCCAAAAAACTAAACAAGTTTCAGACCTAAGGTTTCTGGGGAAACCCTAGGCGCCGCAGGAGTTAGCACGCCCTCTTCGCGCCGCAAGTGCCGCAGCCACTAGCCCCTCGTTAAGCCGTGATTTGCGCGAGACGCCCTTATCTCTGCCGCTCTCTTCGTCTCCACCTACAAAAAGGGAAAGAAACGACAACAAAAAGGCAGAATAGGAGTTTCTTTTTTTATTTCTGGGTTATAAAAACCCCAACAATTTGTAAAACATGGATACAAGATTTTTCTTTTCAAGCAACGATATACACAATACAATACAAAAAAAAAAATCAAAGAAAGAACAAGAATTTTTTTTTTTTCTATTCTTCTTTTCCCCAAATCTCTTTTTTATTTATTATTTATTTTTAGTTTTTTTATAATAGTTTAAAATATATTTTAAAAAAGAAAAAGAAAAGAAAAAAATACCTTTTTTTGGAACTCCGGCCACTGCGGCGGCGACGGGACCGGAACTTCGCCGGAGGGACTGTCGAAAATCGCCTGGCAAGGGAGAGGAAAGAGCTCCTCTCTGTTTTTTTTTTTTGTTTGTTTTGAAATGAGAAAGAATGTTTTTTTTTTAAAATTTTCACCTTATATACTACCCCTAAACGTCGTCGTTTAGGGCTGAGGCTAATAGCCCCAAAACATCGTCGTTTCAAAGGCCAGATCCGCGCATTGACCCGGAGACCCGAATAGGATCCGCGTGTTTTTCCTTGAATGGGCTAATTTTCATTTTAATCCTTCCGCAGTTTTATAATTATTTGTCTCAATTCAGCCCAATTGGAAACTTTATTTTTTTATAAAATTGGCCCTAAATTTGCATTTTGTTTTAATTAAGTCCCTTAAACTGCTTTAAAGGCCAAAACCATTACGACGCCGTTTTGAAGAAGGGCGTAATTGCCCAAAAGGTCCCTGGGGTTTAACGCGCGTTTAAATTTAATCCTTTATGCTTATTTTGTTTGCTATTTAACCTTTCTTTATTTATTTATTATTTTATTTTATTTTAATACTGTTTTTAAATTATTTTATCATGTTAAAATATTATATTACCTTTATTATTTGTAAATTAATTAAACTTGTATATTTTTATTATATATTATACTTATGTATTTTAAATTATTATTAATTATTATTTGATTTGATTATTTTATTACATATTATTTTTAACTTATATATTAGTTATCATATTACATATTTTTAAAAAAGCAGTGTATATTATATATTATTATATTTTTTTTAAAAAAAATTATTTTATTTAAAATTATTTATATGGTATAATATATTATTATTATTAAATATATAGTTTTTTATGTATTAGAATATTATGAACATGTTTTTATTTTAAGTTATGGATCAATTATTTATGTCAAAACTTATTTTATTTTCTCAAATATATATGTGCTATTTTATTTTATATGTGCTATTATTTCTTTTATTGTCTATATTAATAGGAAATGTTAGTGAATTATAATTGCTTTTAATATTTATGTTCGATAGTTTATAAATGCAATATTAGTACATGGATTATTGTTTAAAATAGAAATATATTTTTTGCAAAATTACTATATTTTATCTAAAGGTTTTTAAAATAAGACAATGTTTTGTATTTAGAATTTCGGAAAATAGTGCCCTAACGTGCTGGGTTGCGATTTTCCGTTTGGCTAAATAGCTAAATATCCTTTTAACAAGTTTTGTAAATCATGAAATGATTTTGATTACTTAAGGTTTTAAAATATCGTGTCCTAACGTCTTTGGATGTGATGTTTATATTCCTTCGGAACAAAGAAATCTCAAATTTTAACTCAAATTGCTCGAAGTTTTTTAAAAAATCATATTTTTAAATACTTTTAAATTTCAAACATTTGGACATGATTTTATCGATTAGGTACCAATTTTTGGGCGTTATGAGGGTGCTAACCCTTCCTCATACGTAACCGACTCCCGAACCCGTTTTTTCGTTTTTCGTAGACTAAAATCAAATGTTTTAAAATAAAATGTTTTACAAGGTGATCCAATCACACCTAAATATAAAAAGATTGGTGGCGACTCCTATTTTTGTTTTTAAAGTCGACCCCATTTTCTAAAACTTAAAAATAGTTTCGACAAACTTTATTTATTTATTCATTAAAAATATAAAATTAACAATTTTTTACACTAAAAACAAATTCCACCGCTCACCATATTTAATTATTGGTTAAATACTATTTTAATCCCTCTATTTAACCTTTTAAACTAATAGCGATTGAATTTTACAATTTTTATAATTTAGTCCTTTTTCTCTAATTACTAATTAATAAGGATCTAATAGCAATTAACTACAAAATTAGAAAATTCCACACCATTTCTACCATTTGGCCATTTAAGGAGGGTTTAATTGCACAATTGGTCCTTCAATTATTTTAAATTGTAACTGAACAAACTTAATTTCAATTTAATTCTAAACTAGTTAGGACTAAATGAGAAAATAGCCCAAAAGTTAGTGAATTTAATCATGTCACCACCGTTTGGATTTTTTACCATGGTTTAATTACCATTTTTGTCCCTTTACTATTTTTAAATCAAAAGTAATTACCTTTTACCTCTTTTGCAATTTAATCCTTTAACCGTAATTGAGCAATAAATCATCAAAATTACCAAACCAAACTTCAATTCACATATAATACGACTCTGTAAATATTTAATAAAAATATTTACTGCCTCAAATTAAGGAAACGAGGTCCTAATACCTCATTTTCAATTACCAGTTGACTTTTGAACCGAACCACTTATACTAACTTTTAATTCAGTTCGTTAAAATTCCTCAAAACAGAATTCAATATAAAAACTATTATTCACTTGTATAATTTAAATACTAATTATACGAACTCACTCATCGAATTTATGATCCTGAAATTACTGAAAAACGAATTGTTACATTAAACCTTTTCAAAAAAATAGATTTTGATATCCCACGTCGGAATCCTCCTATTTAAGGGTTGAAAATAGGCTATGGATAATTCTAAACACGGTATCAAAACAATAGGCTTTATTAATGATTTGATACTTGAATTATACTATTTTTTTTTATTTTGGTATTTAATTTTTTTTATTCAAATACTTAAATTTTAATTCCATCCACCAATTCAACCCTTGATGTCTGGCGCCATTAAAAAAACCCGTCAATACGTAGATTGAACAAAATATGCCACGTGGAATTTTCTTTTAATATCATCATCTACATGGAATTAAAAATATATATATTTATTAAAGTCGATTAAGTTTTAGCTCGATTGGCATGAGTATTATTGTTAATACAAGAGGACATGGATTCGAGTGCGTTGAAACACGCTATCTTGGCCAGTTTTCTTAAATCATACCATTGAAAATGACAAAATACAATTAAATTTCTTTATCATGAAAATTTGATAAAATATGAGAAGCTATTTGTGATTCTGACTATAACAAATTGAATGGTCCATCAATTTTGCTAAAAGTTTTTTTAATTTATAAAAAAAAAAATGGTCAATTTTGAGTGCTTCAAAGTCCAATTTCTTATTATTTTATTTTATATTTTCTTTATTCCTCTCTTTTTCTAATATTAAAAACAATTCACCAAATCCTTCTCGATACAATACTTAGAATTATCTATAGTCCTTTCCTAATCCTTAAATAGGAGGATAATACGCTTCAGCGCACTTAAACCTATGTCCTCCTGCGCCGACAACAATGCCGATGGCAGTCGAGCTAAGACTCAATTGGCCTATGTTTATCTATACTTAAAAATATTTTTTTTATATATTTAGATAATTATTTGATATATTAGTAGCTGAAATTTTTAGGTGGGTTGAGATTTTATCATGCCTCTTTAATTTGTATTTAAAAAATAAATATGACACATGATAATTTTTTAATTTTGTTGGTAGAGTTGAAAAAATACACTATTAGTGTACCAAATATTAATCCTTTAATTTTTTTTAAAAAATAGGCATGGCAAAAATCTTAGCCACATTTGTCCTATAGGGATATATTTTCAAGGCTGCTTGTCGTATAAAAAAAGTAAACTGCCAGTGTACCAAATATTAACCCAAATAAATTTATGCATGAACCAGATCAAACAAAGCTCGATCAATTCCTTTTAGGGTTAATGCAATTTTTAGTCCTTGAACTTGACAATTAGGTCCACTTTGGTACCTGTACTTTTTTTGTTCACTTTAGTACTTGAACTTGGCAACTATATCTATTTTGATATCTATACTTAAAATATATATATATATATATAAAATTTTGATGACGTGGCATATTGAGATTGTCTGATATCATTAGTTCTACTTTTTGTTTCAGATAATAACGTGACACAACCTCAAAGTGTTACACTATCAATCTTTTGCAATTTTCCAATTTCAAGAATTAAAATGGAACTAATTATCAAATTTAAATACTAAAATTAAAAAAAAATGCAGGTATCAAAATAAATCTAATTGCCAATTTTAAGTACATAAAATTATATTAAACCCTTTCTTTTACTCCCAAAATCTAACCCAACAAGAAAAACAATTTTATTATTTAAAAATCATATTAATATTTACATATTTTATAATTAAATTCAAATAAAATTATTTTTATCATGTGAAAAAAAATACTAAAAATCAAATCAAACAAAGCACATGGGCAAGAATCTATATATTCTTATCATCATATAGGATGAGTGGTATGGGTAAATGGTGTAGGAGAAAGCCTTAACCATAGAATTTGTGAGTATATCCAACAAAGTTTCAACTTGGTTTTGTCATTTACTCTCACAAAGAAATTTCCTATTATGTACTCTATTGGGAATATGCTTTGGTACCCTCAAATTTCCCTTTTTGAGATTTAAAATCGATTCGGATAATATAAATTTTAGCTCTCGAATTTGATAAATAAGTTCAATAATTTTCTTTATCCATTTTGATACCTGAATTCGAGAACTAGATTTATTTTGGTATTTGAATTTGAAAAATATAAAAGTTTGATGGTGTGGCACTCTGAGATTGTGCCACATCCAATGGTGAAGGTAGAAAATTTTTATAATTTTACCTTTACTGATTTAAAATTTTAAAGGGCTAAAATGAATAGATTTCTATTTTAGGGGGGTCGGGGCCCCTACTAGCCCCTTAGATTCGCCATTGACCACATCATCATTTGAAAATTAAAAAATTATATAATTTTTCAAGTGGTGACGTGGTACTATCTTAGAGTGTCACATACAATGTTTTAATAACCAGACTGGTGGTTGAACCAGTCAGACTATTGTTTTTCGTTTCAATCAAATTGAAATTCATCTGCTAGACCAATGATAATTAAATAATTAATTAAAATTCTCTGAAAATAAAAAAATAAAAAAGTATTAAACCAATTAAACTTGTTCAACCACTGGTTTTTGTCTCAAATTTCGATTTTAATCGATTTTGATTTGTTTTCGATTCAGTTGGTTCAACCCTTTTGTCTGATCTAGTATATCACGCGTTCTTGATCCAATTGACAAATCCAATTATATCCCAAGAATACTGGTCACACCATCAAATATTGATGAAATTCAAGTTCATGGACTAAAATGGATCTAGTTGCCAAGATCAGGGGGCAAAAGTATATTATCCTTTTTAATATTTGGAAAAATAAATGGTTTAAGTTTGGTAATTAACCACTTATGGAAGAAATATAGCATGTGTTATTCATTTTTGGTTGACAATTAAACAATTATAAAATAATATAAAAAAAAACTATTTTACATATATTTTTGTTAAATTTGTTAGTCAACTATTTTTTTTTAAATTCATAAACAAAATTAAAAAATTGTGAATATTTTGCATTCTAAAAATGGCTAAATTACTATTTTGGTCCTTTCACTATACTCAAATATAGGATTTAGTCTTTTTGTAATTTAATTTGACATAATTTGATAACTCCATTTTTATAATACTTTTAGTCCGCTTAAATAATTATTATCGTTAACTATTTCAATTAAAGTGTTGATGTAAAATATTTTTTAAATAGCTAATAGCTTATAAAAGTAGAGATCAAAATATGCCAAATTGATGGTTAAAATATGTTCCAGGTCTTTGTACTTTTTGTAAATTTAGAATTTAATTTCTCTACTTTTATTTTCAGGAAATTAACCCCTACACTTTTCAAATTTTAGAAATTAGGTCCAATTGTTAACATCACCTTGAAATTCTTATGTCCAATTTGCTGGTGTGACATTTTGAAATTACAAAATACTCAATTGGTAGCCATGTAACAATAGAATAACGTTGTAACAAACCCAACTTTAAAAGAAAAAAATTGAGCAATGGACTTGCATTTTTAAAATTGAAAAGCTCAGAGATCAAATTCATTGAAATCAAAGTAGGGGGACTAAATTATAAATACGAAGAGTACATGGGTTTAGAGCACATTTTAACCCAGATTAAAATACATGAATTAAAATCTCAATTTTAAGCATAGTAGAGGGACTAAATCCAAAATTTGACCTTTAAAATTATATGGGTAAACTACATTGGAAGTCACCAAACTATTAGTAATTTTTTTTATCACTCAACTATGAAAATTTACAAAATAATCATCTAATTATTCAACTTTTTCTTTTTTAGTCACCACTAATACAACTTTAACCCTCAATACTTATACATAAAGTTGCTATTATGTCAAATTTAAAAGCTGCCATATCATCTTTTCATTAGCCATTTAACGGCTTGTGACCAAAACGGATAAAATCCAATAGTTAGGTGTCATTTTGTAACTTTTCATAATTGGGTGACCAAAAAATAAACATACTAATAATTGAGGGACTACTCATATAGTTTACACAAATTATATTCCAAAAAAAATATATTATCCATACTAATTAGATAAAAATAAAATAATAAAAAAAAAATCTCAACCAAAAAAATTTGTATGGTTAGGCAAGAGGACACCAGTTTCAAGGTCCTGCGTATGAGATTTGTGGTTAATAACTAATAGGATTCCTATAAAGAAGAACCCTTTATTTTCCCCCAAATAAATTTGGGGATTTTTAAAAATTCCTTTTTACATTAAACCCTTTTTTATTTTCAATTCAGTAAAGAAAACCCAAATTTTGTTGTTAGAATCTACACCGTATATACATATCAAATTGTTGAACCCATTATATTTTTCATATCTTTTATCAAAGAAAACCGACTCTTGAACAATTCACCATAGCCACTAGCTTTCCCCTTTTAAGTTTCTCATTTTCTCACAGCTATAGCCACATCATCTCATATCTATATATATATCATCCCTTCTTCCTCCTTTTTCATTTCATCCCCTAGGAATATTCTCCTTCCTTTTCTTATGCACTCTAGGTGTTTAATAAAAGTCCGATATTGTATTTTTTGAAGCTGTGGAGGTTGGGTATTTGGTTAAAGTAGTTTTGAAGGGGTTTCGAATTCTGGGTTTAATTCGTTTTGGTGGGGGGTAGTACCCAGGTTTAGACTAATTGTGGACATCACGGCTATACACGGAGTTTCTCGGGCTCTTATTCATGTCCGTACTGTACGACGTAAGGGTTGTGTGAACGAGAGCAACCCTTCGCCGCACGGTGGGCGTGGAGCTTTGCCTTCTGAAGGTGGTAGTCCTTCCGATCTCCTCTTCCTCGCTGGTGGTGGTCTTGTCTTTTAGAGTTTCAGCTGTATATATATAGATATCTTTTAATCTTCCATAGAAATATAAAAAAAAAAAAATTATATTGAAGAAGCTTTTTTAGATCGCTTATAAGAAGAAAAGAAATAGTAGCAAAGATGATGCTTAGGATTAAGAGGGTTCCGACTGTCGTTTCTAATTACCAAAAGGATGAAGCGGACGATACTGCTCGTCGTAGCGCTGGCTGTGGGAAGAATTGCCTTAAAAGCTGTTGCATACCAGGTATTTGTTAAATTCCGAGAAAAAAAAAATCGTTTGGTTTGATGACTTTTTTAATATGAATGAGGTGTAACTGGATCTGGGTTTTGGTTTATAGGAGCAAAGCTTCCTTTATACGCTTTCAAGAAGGTGAGCATGGAGCGTGAAGAAGATGTGCTGAAAATGAAGAACACAGAGCCTCCAGTTTCTTTTCTTGACTCACTTGTTCTTGGAGAGGTAAATTTTAGTATTAAGCTCGTGACCATTAGTAGTTTTCAAGTTTATAAATTTTTGAGGTTAAAAATAAAATTTTTGTTTTTTTATGTTAGTGGGAGGATCGGATGCAAAGAGGGCTCTTTCGCTATGATGTCACTGCCTGCGAAACCAAGGTCTTATATTTTTACTCTTTCCATTTCATTGCTTTATTTGTTTATCTGCAAATTGTTATGTCAATTCTGGAGTAGGTTGGTTCTATCTAGATCCGGGTCAGATTCGGGTATTAAAATTTTCAAGTTATTTTGATTTGGATTTTCAAGTTCGGGTCATTTTGAGTTCAACTCATTTCTTGTTTGAGTTGCTTTTCTTTGGGTTTGAGGCTCGCCTTTTTGGCTTGATTATTATGGTTTGAATCATTTCGGGTTCTAATCATTTGAATAAATTCAGTCATTTTAGGTTCAAGTTTCTATTTTTTATAGTCAAACCAGGTTTGGGTTCAGGTCAGAATTGTCAGTCTAGTTAAAATTATAGAATTTTACGGTTTAATAAAGTTGTTTCTACTATTTTAAGTTTTTTTCCATGTTTATCATTATTTAGGTGATTCCTGGTGAATATGGCTTTATTGCCCAGCTGAACGAGGGTCGCCACCTTAAGAAGAGGCCGACTGAGTTCCGTGTTGATAAGGTACTTCAGCCCTTTGATGGGAACAAATTCAACTTCACCAAAGTCGGGCAAGAAGAGGTGCTCTTCCAGTTTGAAGCAAGTGAAGATGGTGAAGTTCAGTTCTATCCTAACGCTCCCATTGATGTCGAAAATTCTCCTAGTGTCGTTGCCATTAACGTATGTTAGTTTTACTTGTTCTACGTAGAAAATAATGATTTGACCAAGAGTGCTAGACTCAGTAAGATTAATGTCATTTGTATACGTTTCAACAGGTTAGTCCCATTGAATACGGACATGTGCTGTTGATCCCTCGGATATTTGAATGCTTGCCCCAGAGGATTGACCGGGAGAGCTTCTTGCTTGCACTTCATATGGCTGCTGAAGCCGGGAATCCGCATTTCAGATTGGGTTATAACAGCTTGGGCGCGTTTGCTACGATCAATCACCTTCATTTCCAGGCTTACTATTTGGCTGTGCCTTTCCCCATCGAGAAAGCTCCGACGAAGGAGTTAACCACTTTGAGCGATGGAGTGATCGTCTCGGAGCTTTTAAAGTATCCAGTCAAAGGTCTTGTCTTCGAGGGTGGTAACACTCTTCAGGACTTGTCCGACACTGTGTCTGATGCATGCATTTGCCTCCAAGATAACAACATACCGTACAACGTCCTCATCTCCGACTGTGGAAAACGGATCTTTCTCCTTCCACAGTGTTATGCCGAGAAACAAGCTCTTGGGGAAGTGAGTCCGGAGCTTTTGGACACCCAGGTAAACCCAGCTGTGTGGGAAATTAGTGGCCATATGGTGTTAAAACGGAGGGAGGACTACGATGAAGCATCTGAAGGAAATGCTTGGAGGCTCCTTGCTGAGGTTTCCCTCTCGGACGAGAGGTTCCGTGAAGTCAATGCACTTATCTTCGAAGCCATTGCAGGCAGCGAAGATGTAATCGAAAATGGTACCAAGACTTTGCCAGAGGAGCCTTGTCTCGAAGAAGATGATGACATCCCCAAAAGCTCCCACCGTGGTGCTATGGTGGCTGGCACACAAGAATGCCTTGTTCTGCAGTAACAACCTGGAATATAACTAGAGCTCCAGCTTATCGGATATGGGGCTCGATTTCTATTATGTCGGTGTGGTGTCTAGGATTAGGATTATGTTTAGAAGCAATCTTATTCGGATTTGAGTGTTAGATACGAGTATGTATTCCAAGGATGTTACTCTTTATGTGCAACTTTTATGTTTATTTGCTTCATCATCATGAGTAAGTCTATTAGATGATGTAAAATACAATTTAATGTGTGCCCTTATTATGGGCAGTAAATGCATGTGATTGTGGTAAATTCTAGTTTATGTTTGTTTTGCTGCTGATTTATTGGGCACCTACCCAATGAACCCTACAAATACAATAGTTGAGTTAATAATAATTTAACCATCCAATATTATTAAATTTCGATAATGTTAGTGATTAAAATAGAAATTTTTAAACTTAAAAGTGATTAAAACAGAAACACGCCAAAAGTTGAGTAACATTTTATATAGTTTACTCAACAGTTAAATACGCAAAATCATATACAAAGCATGTGACATTATAAATAGTTTATGTCAACAATTTTTATAGTTGACGTGGCATCACATTGCCATTAAGTTGGTCAAAAGCAGGGGCGAAGCCAGGATAATTTTTTAGGGGGCCGAATGAAATTTTAATTTTTTATAGTTTATATCTTTCTAATTTGTAAAGGATTAAATTGAATTTTTATAATTTTAGGGGGGCAAAGTGCAATTTTACCTTTACTAATTTAAAATTTTAAAAAATTTTAAGGGCCTAAATAGTAATTTTACCTTTTGGGGGGGGCCGGGGCCCATGCCAGCCCCCTGGCTTCGCCCCTGGTCAAAAGGTCTCGTTAATTGAAATTGTCAATTCAAAAGCTCAAAATTACAAAAGGTTTAGAGGAGTTTAATTGAATTTCTTGAAAAAGTTTGAAGATTTATTATACCAATAAACCTTAAATTAACGACAAATGACCAAAATAAAAATTATTTTTAAACGCAATGCCTAAAATGGATTTTGATGCCCAAAATAAAAAAATTTATGAATAATTTAGTGACCAACAATGAAATTTACCCCCAAAAATTGGGACATTAGCTTATTTTTGTAATAAATTCTTAGATTAATTCATGATTTGGCCCTTGAAGTATATCACTTTTCCTACTTTAGTACTAAACCTTTTTCTATTGCTTGTTTAAGGATTGGACTAAAAACCTTAATGTTTGGATATTTAGGTACCAATTTGAACATAAAAACTCTAAGTACTAAAGTGAGAAAAATGTATACTTCAGGGGTCAAATCATGAATTAATCCTAAATTCTCAATTACGGGCCCGTGGGGTATATATGATAAAATAAAATAAATATAAAATATTGGACCTACCTTAAATTTAATTTGATTCAGCCCAAGTACATGCTTTCATTTTCTTTTTCTGGCAAAATCTAGTGAAAAATAGGCTTTGCTCTTCTTTCCTCTGTCGACGGCCGCCGCTCCCTTTTTGCTCCGCCGCTGATTCCACCTCCAGGTACGGCTCTTTCATTTTTCTCTTTTCATAATTTTCTTTTAAATCTAATATATATTTCTTTTAATTCTATTTTACTTCAAACTTGTTTACAATCCCCCTTTTTATTTTTATTTACCCAGATTACCAAATTTGGATAAAAAGATGAGAATTAGGGTTTAGTTTATCTTAAAATTTGTTTAAGAAAAAATATGGGGTTCTTTTTTTTTTTTTGGTACCTTAGGATTGAACAGTTGTATCATAATCAAAGTAAGCTTATTTTCTATAGTTCAATTGAATTTGCGTGTTTTTAACTTTTGATTTTGAGTTTCAAAGTTGATGTTTTCCCCCCTTAATCACTGCTTTTGGTTTATAAAAAATAAAAAAGCTGCCCAATTAATTGTTTGCAATGAGCATTTGTAGTGTTGGTTTTGACTGGTTCTTATTACCTGGGAGATCCTGTAATTTAGGCTTAGAAGCAATTAAATCCCTCTACTATAAAAGTGAGCAATTTAGTGGCAAATGGGTGACATTGTAAATGGGAGTAATATTGAACTAGATATGGAAAAAAGTTGAGCAATTTAGTCCTTGTTATGTTTTAAAAAAAGATTTTTTTTTTTCTCAAATCACTTTAAAACACCACAAATTAGCAATGTTTAACCTTTTAAGTTTACCGTCTTTTAAAATTTTATCTTTTTTATTCAAATTTAAATGTACATAGACTAAATTGCTCGGTTTTGTAGTCGAGGGACTAATTTGCTTTCAACCTATAGTACAGGGGGCTTGTTTGGCAATTTAACCGTTGTCATATTTTTCTTCTAATGAGCTTGTTTTTGGAATTGTAGTTTTATTGAAAATGAAGAAAGGGTTGCACCCTCAGATGCAATGGGTATCTTATGTGACTCCGAGTGGTCGATTGATTAATTTCATGATGACAAAAATACATAGTGTTGGGAAAGTTTATCACTTAAGGGCGAAACGTCAAATGGCTGCAAGCGTAGGACAGATTGCTAAGTTCAACCGTCGGTATGGGCTCGAGAAGCAGGAGGGCTCAGAGGACTCTGAGAAAAATGAAAAATGAAAAATGAAATACGGATGGTATGCAATGTTGGGCGTTTATAGTTCGATTTAAGTATCTATGTTGTGGAATAACTTGACTCTTGTTAGTTAATTGAAGCTCATTCAATCTTAGAACTTCCCCCTTTTGATAAAATAGTGCTTCAAATGTGGTTTGAGGTCATAAATCGAGGCTTTACCACTTTAATGTAGCTTATAAGATGTTCATTTTTCAGATCTTAGTTCTTTCTTTACTATGATGCATGCTGAGCATTTGATACATTGTTTGGAAATTGAAGGTTAACATAGTCGAATAATATTCGATTGTATGTTTTGATGATTCATTTGATTTTTTGATGATCATGTCTGTTCCAGACTCGATGGCAGTTTGGGTATAACTAGTAATACGGTTCAATCAAGACCTGTAATTGATCAACTTGTTCTTCATCTTGTTTCATAGAATAGTGTTTTGAAGGTGGCTTGATGATCATTCTTTTGATGCTTTGCTGCTTTAATATATAATCTTATAAAAGTTTCTTCATTTCTCTGATTTTCATTGGATGGAAATTTAATGTTCATGTGGTTAAATAGTATTATGTTTCCATGAATTGATTTCTCGATGATCATGTTTAATCCAGACTCGCCGTCCAGATCCGTGATCGATTAACTTGTTCTTCATCTTGTCCATGTTTTTTGTGCTTTGTTTGGTTGGAAGTTGGTAAATGTTCCATAACCTGCATTTTGCGGGTATCTGTTTATCATATGCTTTCTTCTATGTATCAATATATCTTTCAGTTGGCTTATATAAGTTCGTCAATGTCTCAAGTTGATCTTTGTGAAACATGTTATCTGGTTTATTGTTGAAAGTTGAAACTGCCAGACCGATCGATTTCTAGTTTGTGTCTCTTGTAGACTTTTTGAAGGTCATCGAAACGATGGGGCATCTTTTCCCTTCTGTTTCGGCAAATGCATTATCAAAAACCAAATCAAGGTGAAGTTTTTGGCCTCCTTTTTCGACGAGTGCTTGTAAGACCCTCAAACTTTAGTGAAAGAGATTTGCCTTTTTACCTATATATGACCACATTCTTATTCAATTTTCTGCATCTTAAAATGAGTTGTTTAGCCAATTGTTTGTTCTGTATGAACGTTATGAGCTCATGTCAAGCTAGATTTAGGGTTTGGGGTTTTGGATCTCCAAGCCGAAACAAGGTCCGTCACAACCAGTTTTATTACATTGTCGCTCTTGTTAACCACTGTGTTTTAGAGTTTAGGGTTCTGGATCTCCATGCTGGAACAAGGTCACCACCGTGCTTTTTGACATATCTCTGGCATTAACTACTGTGTTTTAGGGTTTAGGATTTTCAGGCCGAAACAAGGTCCATCACGACCAGTTTTTTTATATTATCTCATGCGTTAACCACCGTGTTTTAGAGTTTAGGGTTTTGGATCTCCATGCTGGAACAAGGTCGACACCGTGCTTTTTGACATTATCTTCGGCATTAACTATTGTGTTTTAGGGTTTAGGATTTTGAATCTAATGTTTGCATTCGAGTTCGAGTAACATAAGTTATATCCATGGTAAATGTGGAAATAGATGCCCTTGGGGGGCATGGATTTAAAAATCGGGCTAGATTAGGTTGAATCGGGAATTAGTTGGTTTGCGGGTTTAACTATATAAATTGAATTTTTAAGCATTTGAAAAATAATAATTTTCAAGACCTTTTTTTATACAGTTACAATTTGGACTTATTTAATTCTTTTTAATAGTATAAGGTTTATAAATTAATTTATTTAATAATAGAGAGACTAATTTGATACAATCCTTATAATACGGGGACTTAAAAAAAAAGCTTAGAAAAACTTTAACTTATTCAAGGGGAATACTAAAATTTCTAAAAGTATATCCTTATATATTTTACAAATTTTAAAAAAATTAATATTAATAATAAATCAGAGAAAATTATGTTGTTTTGAAAAAAATGACAATTTAATTAAATGATATAAAAAATATCTTAATATAAAAAAATTCAAATACAAAATACCAAAATCCCTAATATTATATAATTAGGTATTTTTGGTATATACCAAAATTTATAAGGTAAACGTTAATAATTATGATACACCAAAATTTCTAAGCGCATATCCTTAGATATTTTGATATATACCGTAATTTTTAAGGATATGCCCTTAAATTCTTTTGTATTTAATAATTGGGTCATACCGATTTTTTTTTATGGAGAAAATTTATATATATCATAATTTGATTTATTAGTTATTTCGATAACATTTATTAACTAAAATAATATTTTTCTCAATTTATTATTAATTAGAATGTATTAAAAAATATTGAAAATTAACTAATTTAAGAAAAATGGTTGAAAAGAAGTTTTCATTAAAAAATTGAATAAATCATTAAAATGTTAATGATATTGATGTGGTAATTTGGTTAACGGTCAAAGTGTATTTTATAAAAAATAAATAATAACTATTAAAAATTCATTTAAAATTATCAATATTGATAATGAAGTACACGTGGATGACCGTGTAAACTACTATATCGATGCTAATAAAATTTAATAATTTAATAACTTTTCCATAGAAAAATAATTTGATTATTTAAAAAAATTAAGATTAAAGTGAAAAAATAAATAAAATTTTAAGATATAAATAATAAATGGGCCATAGGGGTATATATAATAAAATAAATATAATATTGGACCTACCTTTTTATAAATTTGAGCCAGCCCATATATATATTCTTTCATTTTTTTTTTATCTTTTTGAGCCAAAATTTAGTTTCCCTCGAAAAAAATAGGCTTCTTCGCTCTTTTCCTCTGTCACTGCCGCCACTCCATCTTTGCTCCGCCGCTGATTCCACCGCCCCACTGCCAGGTACGGCTCTTTCCTTTCTTTTTTTTTTCTCTTCTTCTTCTTCTTTAGTACTGGAAAAACAAAGTTAATATATTACATATTTTCAGCCAAAAAAAAAAAACTTAATGAATTTTCACTCTTTCTAAAGATTCTCCACTTTTTTTTCGCTTTCATTTTCTTCACTTACTATTTATGGTATCTTTTAATCCGAAGACGTAAAAAAAACCCAATCTTCATCTCCTCTTTCACTTTATTTTGTTTTTCTTAGCATCCAAACACAACTCTTTTTCTTTCCCGGAAAAAACTTTCCCAGGTGCCTTGTTTCTTTCTCTTTTTTCTTTATCGGTTTTTTGATGTTTACTTGTTTTATGATATTGGGTTACTTTTTGTTTGATTGGTTGATGAGAAAAAAAAAGTAAAAATAATGGAAATTTAAACTGGGATTTTCTTTTTGATGTGGTGATAGATGATTACTTGAAAAAAAGTTCTGATTTTTAATATGCTTACAATTTGAAAATCATGGTTTATGTTACTAGGCATATAAAAATAGTGTATTTTAATACTTTATATATATATATATATATTCTTGGTTTTGATTATCCAAAAAATGAGAATTGTGGTATTTTTAGTACACTTTTTCATAGAAATTTATGTGTAGGAATAGGTTAAATTCTGTTATTAGTCCCTGTACTTTACAAAGGTTGTTGATTGAGTCCTTATACTTTACTTGTTACTGTTTGGGCCAGACTAAAATTTCAAAATTAATAGCAGAATTTAACTGTAGAAATATTGTTATATGATCAATGATATGGGTTTAACCATTGGTTTATATTTTGTTTCAGTGACTTTGAAGCTGTTTATATTCAATTAGAATGGCTTCTTCACCATTATTTTCTATGAGCACGATGAAAAGGGATCCGTTTGTTATGAAAACGATAACTTCGAACAAAGAGTTCAAGTTTAATGTTTCGAATTCCTTCGATAAGCTACCTGTTACGAGTCCTACATTGTTGTTAACCGGTGAGAACTCGTTGAAATGGGGACAAAACGAGAGTCTTTTAAGGAATCGAATGCAATGCCGTGCAGTGGAAGTCAAGAACATGCCTGGATATACAATGGGGAAGAAGTTTGAACTCGATGATGTGATTGAAGCTCAACAATTCGATAGAGAAACTTTAAATGCTATATTTGAAGTTGCGAAAGAGATGGAAAATATCGAAAAGAACTCACCCGGAAGTCAAATTCTCAAAGGTTACCTAATGGCCACCCTTTTTTATGAACCTTCAACTAGAACTAGGCTTTCATTCGAGTCGGCCATGAAACGATTGGGTGGTGAAGTTTTAACAACTGAAAATGCTCGAGAATTTTCTTCGGCAGCCAAAGGAGAGACCCTTGAAGGCAAATTATTCTCTTTACCTTTTTCGGTTAATGTTCTTTGAAGTTGTTTGGTTATGGTGTTTTTTCGGTAACAAACTAATGTGTTTTGCAGATACTATTAGAACTGTTGAAGGGTATTCCGATATAATCGTGATGCGACACTTTGAAAGTGGTGCTGCTAAACGAGCGGCAGCTACCGCAGGCATTCCCATCATTAATGCTGGTGATGGTCCGGGTCAACATCCTACTCAGGTAACTTATAATCTAAGTATCTCACTGATTTCCTTATTGTGTAATTTGTGGTAAAAGTACCATGGAGGCCCCTATAGTAGGAGTTAGATTGTATTTTGCCCTTTCTACTCAAATAAATGGGCAAATTAGTCCCTGTACGTTTGATCAAAGATCAAATTGATCATTTTGCTAAAAAATAAATCCATTTCTACGGTTAAAAATTGGTCTCTGTACGTCACCATGATGTACACATGTATGTAACGTGTCACTATTTGGTTATTCTGTCAGGCACACTAGTTTTTAACGGTACTAATAGATGAAAATTTTAACTTAAAAGGACTAATTTGCTCATTTTTTAAGTAGAGGAGGCAAAATCTAATTGACCCCTAATACAAAAGCCTACATGATACTTTTACATGTAATTTGTGTAAGTCTGTTCTCTATTTGATACATCAGAGTTTGTTGTTTATTAGTATATTAATTGGCAATTTGGCATCCTATGTTACATGAATCTAAGGTTGAGTGTCATATACGGATAGTACCTACTACGAGTATGTTTAACATTTTCTGAGTTTTTTTTTTTTTTCCGTATATTTGAACCGTTGATTGCAAAAAGATTGTTTCTTTTTCGATGTTGTTTTAGGCCCTTTTAGATGTCTACACCATAGAAAGAGAGATCGGAAAACTAGATGGCATCAGAGTCGGGCTTGTCGGAGATCTTGCCAATGGGAGAACCGTCCGTTCTCTTGCCTACTTACTTGCAAAGTACCAAGATGTGAAGATATACTTTGTCTCCCCCGATGTTGTTAAAATGAAGGTTTGTATTGTACATGACTCGTACTTAACCATATTTTTGTTCATTTTCACTTATTGCTTCCAACTTTTTTGTAGGACGACATTAAAGATTATCTAACATCGAGGGGTGTCGAGTGGGAAGAAAGTGGTGATTTAATGGAAGTGGCGTCTAAGTGCGATGTGGTGTACCAAACTCGTATTCAACGAGAACGGTTTGGAGAAAGGATCGATCTTTATGAAGAAGCTCGTGGTAAGTATATAGTGGATGAGAATGTGTTGAAGGTAATGCAGAAACATGCTGTGGTAATGCATCCTCTCCCGAGGCTCGATGAGATTACCGTCGATGTTGATGCTGATCCGAGAGCTGCTTATTTTAGACAAGCAAAGAATGGTCTTTATATAAGGATGGCTCTTTTAAAATTGTTGCTTGTTGGATGGTGAGGAAAAAAAGGGGCTGTTTTTGGATTTCTTTTGGGAAATTTGGCATCTTTTAATTCAGCTTGATTAGGTTAATCATTGTGCTTTTGAAAAACTGAAGCAAATAACTCAAAAAAGGATCAATTTCTTAATATTTCCTTTATGTTAAGTTGGATTGAGCCTTTCTGATTAGAATTTCGGAATTAGTTCATGTAATCATTTTTTATATTTAATAAATTTCGAGTATGAAATTTGATTTGATTATTATCAATTTGAGCCCAAGTTGAAATTTATTGGAGCTTTAATTTAGGGATAATATAATTTTTCGCTTTTGAACTTGACAATTAAGTTGATTTTAATATTTGTAATTTTTTTTGTTAACTTTGATCCTTGAACTTGGCAGCTAGATTTATATTGGTCCTTAAATTTCATCAAGATCTGATGAGATCTATGTAAGTGGAACAAGATTGTTTTGGACAGACTGAGAATGGATTAATATTACGGTTTGAACAAAAAGATTAAATCAATTAACTCGAAAACTGCGTGAAATTGGTCTGTTGATTGAATCGGAGACTAGAAATCTTATCTGTTTCAAGCTCAGAGATTAAAATGCAATTGGTTGTTAAATTAAAGTGCCAAAATGACCCCCAAAAAAAATTACCAAAATGAAATTAATTGCCAATTCGATCAAATATCAAATCAACTTTGAACTTCGGATTTAGAGTCTAAATTAGAGGTGATCATGGGCCGGGTTGGGTCAAGCCCAGATAAAATTTTAGACTCATTTTCTAGGCCCAAGCCCGAGCCGGGCTTAAAAATTTGTCCAAGCCCGGCCTGAAAGAAAATTGATAAACTCGAGCTCAGCCTGGCCCAGCCCTACCCATATTAATTTTTTTTTTAGCTTTTTTCATTAAATAAAAAAATTTAAAACAAATATTAAAACAAAAAAACAAATAAAAAATATGTAAAGTTAAAAAGTATATTTGATTAAAAATAAAATATATATTTAGTATATAATTTAGGCCAAGCCCGGGCCAAAAAAGTTTTATCCGAGGCCCAACCCGTTTTCCAAACGGGCCTCATTTTTTTGCCCAAACCCATATTTTGGGCCTATATTTTTACCCGAACCCTTCTATTTTTTGGACGGGCAGTTGGGCCGGGCTAGATAGCCCAACCCATGATCACCTCTAGTCTAAATCAAGCTTTTTATGGCTTACTGCTCAAATAATTGCTGGCATTAAGGAGATGAGATGGAACAAATAGTATTTTGAAGGTAAAAGGTGTTCATTGAAGATAAATATAAATCTGAGACATATTTCAGTTCTGACAGGCAAAACTGGAATAGCTTTTGTACTTAATACATAGGAAAATTGGGATCAACGTCATTGGCCCATGACTCCAAGCCCCCGACAATATCCTTAGCTAAATCGATTCCCTTGTTTCGGAGGTAATCGACGGCCCTTTGAGAATCATTACCTCTTCTGCATATTACATATAGGTGAGCTCCCGATCCAGTGCCTTCCTTCTCTTGTTCTTTAAGTACGGAAGATATTTCGGGCAGTCGAGCCTCCAAGCTCGCGAGCGGAATGTTCAATGAGTTGGGGATAGAAACTATCTTGTAGTGAAGTTCCGGTCGAACATCCACCAAAACATGTGGTTCCCCACTTATGATCCTCTCTTTGTACTCTTTACTGGTTATTCTAGAATCCGAGGAGAGTAGTTTCAGCCTTGGCGGAGACTGCATGTACGAGCAATAAATACAAGTTCTTAATCAAGGGCAAACATATTCAGTATCGTTGTTTATAAATTGTTTGGGACATGGTGTATTCATCTCATTTGAATGTTCATTTTGGGAGTGTGGATCAAATTGTGATTCAGCACGAAGAAAAGGCTAAGCCCGAAACTAAAATGACAAGAAAAATGGGTAAAAGTACCATGAAGGCTCCTGTATTAAAAGCCAGATCGCATTTTGTCCCCTCTACTAAAAAAATAAGCAAATTAATCCATGTAGGTTTGATCAAAGAACAAATTGATCATTTCTATTAAAAAATTCATTCATTTATAATGTTAAATACTAAGCGTGGATGAGAAAATAACTAGATAGTAACACATGGCGTGCCACGTTTATCTTATGCTGATGTACAGGGACCAACTATAAGGGCCTCTATAGTACTTTTACCAGTAAAACGCAACCTATGAAGTGATTTTACTTTGCTTCTCTGAATGTCAACTGACATTTGTGCGACTTAAGAAAGAAGAGAGCAGAGAAGGAAACTTACGGTTGACAATGGCGATTGAGTGAACTTCTCATAATCAAGATCTTTGAATTGCTGTTGGTTAAATGTCGTATTTTCTCCACAAACTTCGCATTGCAAAGACCTGCCTCTTATTTTGACCTATATGCGATAAGAAATTTACGATTAGAAAAAAGAATATATGGCCCGATATTGGTATTTTAAAGTAAAGGATTGGTGGATCAGGGACCATACAATTCGAACCCTAGCTGATAATGCATCAAAAAGAAGCATCCGTCCTGAAAGCGGTTCACCAATATCGCTGGCTATTTTAATGGCTTCTAGAGCTTGAAGACAGCCGATAATTCCAGGAACTGTAAAAATGTAGAATACTAAGCATTAGAACCGAAAAAGATGAATATTAATGTAGTTTCTTTGGACTTTAATTGCAAAACAGAAACATTATCTTCACATACCAACTCCAAGAACTCCACTATCCGAGCATCTTTGACAAGCAGTTGTAGGAGGTGGAGTCGGAAATAAGCATCGATAACACGGACCTCCTTTGTAATTGTATACTGTCAGCTATACAATAAACCAACAGCGTAATTGGCTGAGGTCCAAGCAAGATGTTTCAAACACATATAAATCGAAGTTAATTCATGTACTCAAGTATAGCATACCTGCCCTTCCAATCCTAGCGCAGCACCCGATACTAGAGGCTGCATGTAAACACAAAAACAATTAGTACTTGAGCCAGTTAGTGCACATGCGTATACATAACCTAAAATATGAAACACGGTACTAATCTTTGTTACTCCGACTTTGTATTTTTCTTTTAAGTACCTATGACAAATGCATATTTGGACATGAGTATGGGGATATAACCCTCCAAGAACCATCAAAATACAAGGAAAAACTTGAAAAAAAATTCAACATACTGACATCCAAACCCGAGTCTAAGTAAGATAGGTACTGATATCAGCTGAACTAGCTTGCAAATTGAGGATACATTTCTTTAGCAGTTAAAATACCTGCAAGGTCCCTGTATTATAGTGACTGGATCAAATTAGTTCTTCTATTATTAAATGGATCAATTTAGTCCTTATAATATTCAAAAGAATCAAATAAGTCCAAATTGTAATAGAGTTAACATTCACTGTATAAAAAATGTCTTGAAAATTATTTTTTTCAATTGCAGTTCAACTCCAAACAAAAGATTTCTTTTACAGAACCATAAAAACTTAAAAAATTTTAACTCTGTTAAACAGTAAATGGCATTTTTTAAATAGTAAATGTTAAATCTATCCAATTTTGCCTTATTTGATTCTTTTTAATAGTACAGGGACTAAATTGAACCATTTAATAATAGGACTAATTTGATCAAGTCCCTATAATAGAGGGACCCCTCATGTATATTCACCTTTCTTTAGCACTGCAAATATTTAATAACCTAAGGAGATGGTAATGGCATTGGTACCTTTCCCAACACAACACAGCAATCACTTATCATGTATCGACTGGGAGCATTGTCTGTTGCATCGACAACTATGTCATATCTAAGAAATGTCCACAGTCAAGGAAATCACACCTCACATGAATTACCTAACAAGAAATGAAGAAATACCATGGTCGAAAAGGATACTGGCTCAAAATTTCCAAAGCATTAGATGTGCGCAAAGCTTGTTTGTGTTCAACAATCTGTATAGTGGAGTTGATCCTGGAATTTAACTCTATATTAGATAAAAGCCAAATCACAAAAGGAATTATGAGAGACTACAAGCAGTGAAGCTTTATTCAACACTAAAACATAAAATCGAGGCTATTGTAACATACGAGCGGCAAGCAGCAGCAGCAGACTTCACTTTTGGCTGACCAATATATGCTTCAGTGTGAATAACCTGCAGCAAAGTAGACCGACAGAGATATAAACGATCATTAGTCACAGTTCAAGAAACATAGGGAAGAAATATATGAGGACTGATGCAAAAAAGTTGTCTGAACAAAAATAAATAGAAGCACTAAGTTAATGCTTCAATATCGTACAATGGAGGTAAAAATATCAGAGAGGCCTCTGAACGTTAGATTAAAGAGTAAACTGGTCCTTTCTGTTAAAAATTTCATCCATTTCTGCGGTTAAAACTAGAGAAGCTGACAGAATAACAAGACAATTACACGTGACATGCCACGTATACCTTATACTGATGTACAGGGACCAGTTTTTAACAGCGGAAATGGATGAAACTTTTAATAGAAAGATCAGTTTGCTCGGTGATCTAACGTACATCTAATTTGATTGATTTTAAGGGCCTCCATAGAACTTTTACCTAAAATGGACCCTCATATGCAACTTGTTTGATTTTAAGGATGTGTGGGAAACCAAAGGATAAAAAGTCTATGGCATGTATATAGATCTCGAATGATTCATGAGTTATGAGTACAACATGATTAGAACGTAAACAGATATTATTTGAATAGGAAAAACAGTGCCATCATATACCATAAATAATAACATAAATCTAAAACTTATACCTGCCTATGCATATTATTAAGCTCAACAACATCATGATCAACCATACCCAAGCGACCTACAAATCGAACAAAACAAAACAAGAAAAAGGTAAAACACTATAAATTGCTTTCAATCACGCCGTCAAAGAGCTAATCGGACTTATTCTTACCAACACCACAAGCTGCAAGATATAATAAAGCCGGCGAACCCAAACCTCCAGCTCCAACAACCAATATTGAAGACTTCAAGAGATTTGATTGTGCTGTAAACCACACCAAGAAAATAAATTACTCAAAAGTTAAAAAAAAAATTCTACTTGATTGAATTCAAAGAGAATTAAAATAAACCCAGATATGTTCTTCTATAGCACAACACAAAAGAAGCCAATTTCTTTCAAATAACCCCCCCTTTTTAAACACAGCTGGGCATAAGGCAGTCAATTCAAGAAATTTATCATATAAATTCTTAACGTAATTAGCCATAATCAGCCATAATTTCGAGAAATTAGACAAAATTCAACACTAAAATCCAAAGTTTTACCTTTGACTCCAAAAGAAGGAAGCAAAAGATGACGGCTGTAACGGTAAATACTATCCGCCGATAACCCGTGAGCCAGATTGGCATCGACGGTGGATATCTCCGAAGGACAAAAACCATTGCAGACGCCGTCGTTTTGCTGCTGAGGTGCTAATGAAGCTTCTTCTTGGAGCTGAGCTTCAAGGACCGAAATCCTTTGATCAATCCGGGCTTTTTCCTCCTTCAAAGCTTCGATTTCTCGACGGATAGGTGACGCGCCGCCGCCGTTGGACTCCATCCTTTAGCAGCTCCGGTTACTAAAGAGAGAAATTAGAAGTAAAAAGAGAAACCCTAAAACAGCAAGCAGCTGAGCGTATGCTTTCAGTTTAGTTCCATACTACAATTGACCGGTCAAGGGTAGTTCTGTCCATTTCAATTTTGAACTTTATACTATTGAAATTAGGTCAAATTATAGTTTTGGTCCCTATACTATGATCAAATTTAATATTTAATATCTATACTTAAAATTTAAATTTAATTTCACCTCTCTACTTCTATAATGATATTGTCAATGCCAATGAGTCATTGGTTGCAAAGGTGAGGTCTTCGTCTTTTAGATTATAGGTTTTAGTTTCCAGGGACGAAATTAGAATTTTTTTAAAAAAATCAAAATTAAATTATAATTTTTATGAGAAATAAAATGTAAAATTTTTATTATAACCTTATAATTTTATAATTTTTAAAAGAATTACATCACAATTTTATCGTATTAAAGAGTTAGAAATTCAATTTTAGCTGTCCTATTGATATGGATTCTCTCAAAATTTATTTTAGTTTAATTTTCCGGTGCATGGGATTTGCTTCGATATATTTTGATTATCAGTTCTATTGTGTATTATAAATGTGTATATATTACAAATAATTGTACTTATAATATTTTCAAAAAAAAAAAATCTTTTATAATGTTATCACTTAATTCAATTACACAATGGTATTAACTATTTTGATTAAAATATTTATTTAATTTAAAAAAAAAGCACTATTTCTAACTCAAACATAAGAGAGAGTATAAGTCTGCTAAAACGGCTTAATTAACCAATTCGATTAAGTCAAATTTAATTTAAATGATATCGGCGGTTAAATTGGTTGTAGAATCAATTTATTTGATTATGTCAATTAGTTATTAGTCATTGAATTTTATAATTGAATTGATCGACTTAACTGACTTAATATGTAATATTTTTTAAAAATATATTTATATTTTATAACATATAAATTGTTTAAGTCGATTAAATATATTTATATTTTCATTATTTATCTATATTATATATAAAGTGGTTAACTGAGTTGGTGTCACGAGTAGATTAGCTCATGGGCCGGGTTATTTACCCAAAATTTGAGAAGGTGTGAAAAAAGACCTATTTATAGGCTAAATTTGTAGGTAAAATAATATTAAAATAACTTACACTAATTAGAGTTTAAGTAGGAAACTAAAAATAGAGTTCAACTAGGAGAAAAAAAGCCAAAAAATACGAGGCGTAACTCCACAAATTTCCACATTGACTCATATTTCCACAACGCCTTCTTTGCCAAAACCCACCACAGGCTTATCTCGAACGATATAGGATATTAATTGAGTCAAAGTTGTGCTTAAAAGATGGAAGACTTCTAGTCTTCGAATTGTGCACTGCCAAATCAAAAGTGACTTGGGTCTAATTTCCATAAATGCAGTGCCTTTTTTTTTTCAAAACATGCACCCAAAAGAGAACCTCTCTTATATGAAACGATCATACCTTTTTCCCTCCTATGACCAAGTTGTCTCCGCTTCAAACAAGTCGACTTCGACTCTTTAACAGACAAGGGACGTCTTGTTTCACCAGTCATCGTTGATCCTTCCAGAACATACAGACTGCCAATCTTTTTACCTTTCATCAAAACGAGAACCCCATAAGATACATTAATGTTGTTTGACTTGATGTTAATTCTACAAACCTTTGAGTCCAAAATTCCTAAGGATATGAGATTTTTATTTAAGTTAGGCACATGCCTGACATCTGACAGTGTCCTAATTGTCCCATCGTGCATCCTAATCTGAACAGTACCAATGCCCGTTACCTTACTAGGTGGACCATTCCCCATGCGCACAATTCCACCTTCAACTGAACTATATGTGGAGAACCAGTCTTTGTTGGGACACATGTGGAAAGAACACTCTGAATCCAAGATCCACTCGGACGTAAGCTGGGAGTTTTCGCTTGTTGACATCAACAAGAAATCATCACCCTTGTCATTGGCCAAATTAGCACCAGCTAAATCTTCCTTTTTGCTCTTAGCAACCCTTTTATTTCGCAGTTTGTAACAATCTGCCTTGATGTGATCTAACTTCTTACACTAGTGACATCTCTTTATCTAGCTTCCTTGATGCTACCAAAATCGAGGCTTGCCTATCTAACTTGCTATTCGAACCAAACTCATTGTCGGGTTTATTTTTACTCAATAGATGACCCTTCACATCCTCGAATAAGAAATTATCTCTGCCACAAATTAGGGTTTCCATGAAAGATTTGCATGAAGGGGGTAAAGAGCACAATAATAACATAGCCTAATCTTCATCGTTAATCTAAACCTCAACATTCTTTAAATCATTCAAAAGAGTAATAAATTAACTGATGTGATCTCTAAGGTGCTTACCTTTGTTCATGCGACACGTGTATAATTGTTATTTCAACACTAATCGGTTAGCCAGAGACTTTTTCGCGTAAAGGTTTTCTAACATTTTCCATAAGGTGAACGTCGTTTTCTCCATCAAAACTTTTTGTAGCACATTATTTTTTAGACATAATTGAATCGTGGATAAAACCTTTTTATTTAACCTATCCCATTCTGATTTATCCATGTCTGCAGGCTTCTTCTCTGTAAGGGCCTTCTCAAGATCACCTTGAATCAAAATTGTCGTCATCCGAACTTGCCACAGATTAAAATTTGTGATGCCATCGAACTTATCAATATCAAACCTTGGTGTTGCCATATCTGAACAGGCTGATCTACGAAAATTGAACTAGCTCTTGATACCACTTGTGAAAAAAGGCCTATTTATAGGTCAAATAATATTAAAATAACTTATACTAATCAGAGTTTAAATGAGAAACTAAAAATAGAGTTTAACTAGGAGAAGAAAAGCCAAAAATACGAGGCATAACTCCATAGAGAGTTTGGGTTAAAATATTAGGCTCAAGAAATGAGCTTGGGCAAAAAAAAAAAAGAGACCTGTTTAAAAATATGGGTCGAGCTCGGCCTTGAACATTCAAATCCCAAGCTTGGTTCAACTCGTTTTTAAGTTTATAAAGTTTATATTTTTTTTTTATAAATTATACAATTAATAACACATATAAATTAATCTATTATAATGTAAAAATTAAAAAAAATATTAAGATAACTATATATAAAATTTTAATAAATAAAAAATATATAAAATTATTAAATATTAAAATAATAATATAAATATTTTTTTTATTTTTTATTTTAAATATGGAAAGAGTTAAAATAGGTTTGGGTTAGCTATTTAAAAATATAGACGGGTTGGGGCAAATTTTTAAACTCATATTTTGGGTTGTTCTAGGCTGGAGTAAGCATAAAGTGTGTTAACATCATACCTAGGCTTGACACATGAGCACCTCTAGTCACGAGTCAACTCTAACATCAACTTAGCTCCAAAATTACTAAAATACCTTTACTTGAAAATGTAATCATTATTATAACGGTATTTTCATCTTTTCATACTTTTATATAATCTTGAACACAAGACCAACAAATCCATGTAAAAAACCCTTGCCACTCGACCAAAAATCATTTGTTGATTGTTCTGTGAACTGTTATTTTGTATGTCATGTCTACTATTTTGCACTGATTTTCTTGTGTTTAGACTCATACCGAGCTTTTTAAGCTCACCCCCTTAGTTTCCTTCTTTATAGATAACCCAAAAGGTTAGGACGCGGACTTAGTATTCAGAGGGCTTGTCTCGGGTAGGTTTTTTTCAACAAAAGTATTTTAGTCATGATATTTATAATTTTTGTTATTTGGAAATTGTATTGTTTTACATGAACTTTGCATGAGACTTGAACTTTGGGTTAATTAGGCATGCATGACATTATAATTGTTTAGACTTTTGAAAATTGAAAATTGAAAATTGAATTTATGAAGCATGAAATCTAGTTTTTAGTCAAAACTCTGTCGATTATCACTTTTTCCGCTTCAATATTATAAATGAATTTTTTAGTAGAAAATAAAATTGGAAAACAACTTTCGCGAAATAAACATTAAAAGCAATCGATTTTTACTTTAGAAAATTTGTATCTTTTAGTGAATAATGTCTAGGCTGGGTTAGGGAGGTTACACTTATATAAAAATAAATAATCCTATAAATAAAACAATTTAAGGGAAAAAAGCCCATGAAGAAGACTTACGCAAATTCAACTTTCCCTTGTTTTTTTTCAATATTAATAACCACCATATTTAGGTTGGGTCAAAAACTACAACCTAAAGTAAAAAAGGGTGAGAATCGATGTTTGAAGTTGTTTCCTAGAGTGAGTTTGTTCCATTTGAGGTTGTACTTGAGGGCGAGCATGATAGGAGTTGTATAGGTGAGGATGAGGTCTTGGAGATCTAGTAGTTGTAAGACCATATCGGCGGCTCCACAACCAATTCTTAGTTTGATGGCACAATGATGGAGGATGTGAAAATTGAGTAATTCAGAGTAACGGTTATTGATGCCGATAGTTGTGGGCAAAGGCGGTGCGCAGCGCTCAGCAAATTTGACCAGGATTAAAGAGTAATGCCAGACATATACTAAGATTTATTATTTTTGAAATAACCTAAAAAAGTAAATATTTGAATTTGGTTTAAGTATTGTTCGTAGGTTTTTTATAAAAAAAAAATTTATTTATAAATGTATTACTTTAATAAATAAAAATTATAAATTTTTTGTGTGTTACACAAGCACATCAAATTTTAAGTTTAATAGAACAAGTATACTGTATATATGAGTAAATTATTTAATTATTTTTTAATATGCAAGTAATTTGCTGAGGACTTATGATTAAAGTAAAACTAAGCTTATTTGTGCAAATAGGAGAACAATATTTAAGTTTTAAATAAAAACAGTTAAAACTTAAAATAATGTACTTTTTATCTTTAAACACCTAAGTTTTTCATTTTTATAATAACTATATTAAATAATAAAAAATATATATTATATCTAAATCAACTTGAACTATATTTAGTAATTTAATTTGGATTGAAATTCTATTTTATCCATGTTAAATGCCGATACAACTTCTAGATAAAATCCAAACTTATCCTTTAAGAGATATTTCTTCGAGAAGATTTTAGAATATAAAATAAAAAAATAAGATATTATATAGAAGACTAGATATTCTAGATGAACATTCTAGTTATTAGATATTTGTAAAATTAATGGCAAGGATGTTGATATGTGTCAATAATCCAACGACCACTGAACTCTATAAGTAGGGGTGAGAGCTTTCATTCATTCTTGCTATGATGTATAAGAGAGAGCCATAAGCAAGAGAGTGTGAGTGAGATAAGCGTGTATCATATTGTAATTATATTGTGTAGTAATAAAAGTGTTCTCTTAATTAGGTATTCGTTAACTTATAATCTTTTTTTGTAAAAATAGTTCACTATCAGATGGACTTTCTTTTTCTTTTCTTTTTTTATTAGGAAAGGGGAGTGTTACGGGGTAGAATCCAAAAATAAAATAATAGGGATGAAACGATGAGTTTAGAGTAAGTTCTTGTTGTTTAAAACAATGTGTTACAATTTTAATTAAACGGGGCGTTTCGAGCTTAGGCTAAGATTTAATGAAACGGCGTGTTGTGATAACGAACTTAGCTGGCAAATGTAACTAATTTCCCAAGACCGTTTTCTTTTTCTCTAAGTTTTCAGCTGTTAAGGGGATGGTTATGTGAAATCTAGAATTGAATTACAGAAACGTTTTTCTCTCCCTATTTCTTTCTTCTTTTCTCCTTCTTTTCTTCTGCTACTTCTCTCTAAATTCCAGGTGGTATCAGGGAGTTGTGTGAGGGTCTAAAAATCCTAACCTTGAACCAATATGTGAAAGGCCACTGGGTTTGAAATGTGACCCTGCAACCTATGATCTTTATATTGGTGATGTTTATTTTGGTCTTCTCATGGTTGAACCTAATGAGTTAGATATTGATAGTAATGAAAGAGTTATTTATTTTACAGATAATAGTATTACTTTTTAACGAAGGTATGCTTTTCTTTTAAATTTATAATTTACGATAAAAATCTAAAATAGTAAATCAATCTTTGAACCATTCAAATTTTTTTGAATATTTATATAATTTTTTAATCAAGTTTTTAATATTTATGTGTAGGTATGTAGATTTTTTATCCAGATCAGCTGATAGAGCTGAAAGATTATTTAAATATGATCTACATACAAAAAATGCATCTGTTATATATACAGGTTTGATGTTTCCAAACGGAATAGCTTCGAGCAAAAATCATTCTTTTCTTTTGGTGGCAGAAACAACACGAAGAAGAATATTGAAATTCAATCTCAAAACAAATAGTTTTGAGCCTGAAGTGTTTATTGAGCTGCCTAGAGTTCCTGATAATATTAAGATGAATGAAAAGCGAGAATTTTGGGTAACTTTGTTTGAATACACGAAGGCTTGGAGAGATCAATGATGATGTTCCGGATCCGATAGGAATTAAGTACGATCAAAAATGAAAATTTTTAAAACAATTGAACGAAAATGGTGAAAATATATGTAGCTCTATTAGTGAGATTAACGAAGTTAACCAAACTTTATATATTAGTTCGATTACAAAACGTTATGTTACTATTTTAAAATTTTAAGTTTTTATTTTATTAGTAATATTAGGGAGGTTAATTGAATATTGATTTGATTACAAAACTTTAGGTAAGCAAGGTTACAAAACATTATATTGTTATTTTGAAAGTTTTTTTTTTATTTTCCAAATAGTTTTTATGAGAATGCTCAATTTTATTTTAAATTTTAATTTCACTATTGGTTCGATGGTAATTAAAATCTTATATTGTAATATATATATATATATATATATATATCAATTTGGTGATAATTAAAACTTTAATACTACATTTGATAATAGCAGTATTATTTTTTACACATATTTTAATATATGAGTTAGTAATAAACTATTTCAATTGGTAATATTTAACCGTTTTCATGGCCTTATTTTTTACAATAACTATTACTTATATTTCTAATTTTAAGTTTAAATTTATATTGTTATTCTTTATTTTATGTATAACTATTATAATATATGTAATAAATAAAATTTTTTTATCGAATTTTACGCTTAATATATCACTTGATATTTAAATTTATTTTTTTTAATATGATATTTATATTTTTTTTTCCAATTTAATATCTATATTTGACAAATGTTTCATCTTTTGATACCCAAAAGAAATAACATTATTTTTTTAATGTTCAATTCGGTTTTTAAAATTAATTTGATAAAAATATATAGCTAATAATATTAGCAATTACCTACTTTTTAAGGGCTGGAAAGATGTTATAGGGAATTCTAGTTATTGTATCAAAAAGATATTAGCAATTAACTTTTATCAAATCTAACTCTAAAACTCGAATTAAATCACATCTATCAGAGTGTACAATTAAAACTAAATTTATTCTATTAACAAAGTCATGAAAATTTCAAACCTAATAATTTTAGCAATCAGTTTCATTGGATCAACCCTAAAACCCAGATTAAACACTAAAAAGTTAACACTGTCAGCCTTGAATATTAAAATATATAATTTTTGTCAAATATAAGTACCAAATTGAAAAAAAATAATGTAAATATCACATTAGAAGTATCAAATGATATATTAAACCAATTTTATAAATGCATGAGTATTGACTATTGAGCTAAGAAGCTGAAATGTAAAATCCATTACACCTCCACGTGCCTACCCAAACCCAAATCCATGCCTAAGCAGACACGTTGTTTCACCTTTGTATTCATTTCCTTACACGACAACAACAATGGAACCCTAAACTTCATATGTATGTGTGTGTGTGTATATATATATATACGTTGTTTTGGAGTTTGATAATTATTTAAAGATGGGTAGCAGCAATCTCTTTCTCCTCCAAAAATCCTTTCGACCTTCACTTTACATGCCTTTTTCCACAGCCCATCACTGCAATTTCTTTAAGGTAATGATCTTTAAATCGATTCGAATTAAGGTATTTATATTCACAATTATGTACCATTTTATGTAAAGTTTCAGAGATATAGCCACCAAAGCAACGGTGAAGAAAACAAAGAGGATTTCCTTCATTTAGCCAGAAACAATGATGTGCTAACAGAGAAAACAAGTTCAATCGATTCGAAATCGAACCAAAAAAGAAAAGCCAACGAGGAAGCCATGGCCGCTCGAGACCAAGGGTTGGCTAGCCAGACCGTGGAGAAAGTACAAGACGGTGCGGCCGAGGCACTCAATAGTCATCCTAAGGTTGATGCAGTCAAGGATAGGTACAAGGACCATGAACCAGGAGCTGACTACCACAAAAGACTGGAGACAAACTAAACCATAAACAGCAATAACTATATATAATATGTTATAAATCTGTGTGAATTTTAAATTTAAGTGTTTTAGTGACTTTGCTTTATCTCAAACCTCTTGAGTATTATTATTTCATAAAGATAAATACATGAACTACGTCTCCCTAACTCGGAGTTCGTAAATACTCGTACTCATATAGAGAAGTAGAGAAGTAGTGGTGAGGCACATTGCACTAGCAGACCTCACAGTTTCAAGAGGTTTAATACATATAGATCCTAATCTCACAAATACTACCATATGAATCCTACTAGGTAAGTAAACCTATAAAGAAGCTAGTTAGGCCATGGTACCACCAGTTTGATGCAGCATTGCATCTATCTCATCCCCATCCTCCATTTCCAACTGTATCAACACAAACACAGATTAGAAACCAAGGAACAAGACATAAAACAATGAAGAGAGAAGGCTATATATATATATATATATATATATATAAACCAAGGAACAGGACATAAATCTATCAATCAGACAGGTTGGGTTGGATCCATGTAGATCATTTTGGTTCAAGATCAACATGTCTACATATAGAGAGGGATGAGAAACATACCTCATCCGGAGTCTGCTCGCCCCGCAGACGGCGACCATCGAAAAGGAAGGCAATAGAGTTGAACTCCACCGCTTGCCGATCACAATAAGCATTCATAAGTTTCTTTAGTTGAGTACTTCTTTTAATCCTAAAGAACACTTCATTCCCATCCTACACAACAAACATGAATTAGCATTTTATAACTTCACATATTTTACATCATTGAACAAAAAATAATAAGGCTAAAATATATTATAAGTCCCTATATTCTTTGTAAATTTAAAATTTAGTCATTATAATTTTATTTCTAGGATTTTAATGTTTTTACTTTTCAAAATATCGCATCAATAAATTAAATAAAAATTGATTCTAATTTTTGAAATTTGAAATGTAAAAAAAACTAAATTCTTGAAAATAAAAATTCAAGGACTAAATTTCAATTTTATGAAAAGTACAGGGACTGGCATATTTTAACCAAATAATAATAATTTATCCAGAATATACTCTAATATGTTTATAAAATTAATAATTCTAAATTTTTAAATATATTCTAATATCTAAATTTCCCCCCTTTTTTCCCCCTCTTCCATATATAAGAAACAATTAATTTCCTTTGTAATTACATACCAATTCAAGTAAAATAACACAAAATAATAATTAAATTTGTCAAAAAAATATAATAATTGATAGATTAAAAAAACATTCAAATCATAATTTCTCCAATTTAAGGTAAAATAGGAACCCACAAAAAGGGAAATATGCTCAAAAAAATCCCAAAATTTAGATTTTGCTCACAATTAAAGGAAGAAATCCCTAAAATCTAAAACTCACAAAGCAAAAATCTATTTGAACCCTAAAAAAGGGGGATTTGAATTTTTTTTTGAACCTGGCCTTTAACTTTGAGATTGATGTGAGCCGTTTGATCAGCGGGTTTCTTGTCTTCCTCTTGATTGGTTACTCCCGTCATCTTCTTTCTTCTACTTCGGAGCTATTTGGGAGATCCGATTAGGGTTTCGAAATCGGGCTTTCGGGGGTCCCAATCAGCTATTGATTTTTCCTTTTTCGTTTATTTTTTTCCGCTTGGCTGGATAATCACGCGATCGGGGGATTTTGTTTTATAGTGGTTGTCCGATTAGGAAATTAACGGTTAGGATTTGTTTTAGTTGAGATAGATCGGACGGACTGAAATTTTTTTCATTTAGCATACGATGTCGTTTTTGTAGAGTTTTAGTTTTTGAATTTTGGGTTGTGAAATGGAAATATAACCCATTAAATTTAGGGAAAAATGCACTAACAATCACTCAACTTTAATTTCAATAATAAAATAGTCACTCAACTTTTAAAAAATAACAAATCAGTCTTCGTAAGCATTTTCCGTTAAAGACTTAATGGCAAATTGACCTTGCATTTAACTGGCCATGTTGGAGTCTATATTGTCATTTAAACAACCCCAATTTAAAAATCCTAATTGGGCAGTAGAAGAAATGAAGATGTAGTCCAATCTCTCACTCTTAGAAACCATTTTACTGATTAATAAGGTCTGGGAATGGAGGGAAAATAAAATGAAAAATCAAAATCAAAAAAATAAGAGAAAAATAATGGGGATAAAATAGAAAGGATTATGAGTGTAAGTGAAAAAGAAATTAGGTTGTTGGTTGCTTGAGATATGAGAAGAATTGCGAGAAAATGAGGAAGAAGAAGAAGAGAAAACAAAGGCGGTAGATAGAGCAGCGACAGCGACTATGGCAGTGGCAGGGGTTAGCGACCATAAAAATGCCATAGATTTTGTTTGGCAATTTTTTACTTTTGATGGTTAGCTGAAGAGGAAGAACACCCTTTTGCTTCCCATGTCCAACTCATGTCCAACGTGGCAAGTTAACTAGCCACATCAACTAGTTAATTGGTTATGTCACCTGTCTCGTTAGGCATGTAATGGAAAATGCTAGTGGGTGATTGATTTGTCATTTTTTGATAACGTTAGTGACTGATTTGTTATTTTTTTTATAGTTGAGTGACTGAGTTAAAAGTTGAGTAACTGTTGGTGTACTTTACCCTCAAATTTATTGCCCATGATATGAATAAGCCCAAAAAATGTTTGATTTCTCTATGTTTCTAGAATCGAATCAATAGCTGAATAAGTCAGATTGTCAGTTCAATCCCAATTGGTCTGATTAAAAAAAATATTAAAAATATAAAACGTAAAAGAATATTAAAAAATCTAATTCAATCAATTTTTTAGTTGTTCGGACGGTCTGTACCTATTCGCGATTTAACTGATCTGATACTATTCTTTGAACTTATACCTTAATCAGTTCTTGGTCAAACAATCAATTCGGTTCAATTCAAAGGTCATTGGGTTTCTGACTTGCTATGCGCGTGCGCCATTAAAACACTGAATTTATGAAAATATTTCTAAGGTTCGGTTGTACTGCAAGCATACAATGTCAGTTGTAATATTTATAGTGTTACAATGAAATACCGAAGTATTTCAAGGATTGAACCCAAAGGAAGAGGCGACTGAGCAATGATTAGCATGCACAATAGAGTCTAAGTGACTACTAATACGAATTTATAGTACGTCAATTTATAAAAAAAGATTTTGCAAGAAAATTAAATATTCCACTCTAAGAACTAAATTGCAAGAAATGTAAACTAACATGACTATCCAAAAAATAACTAATGGGGGTTGGTTGACTTCGATGTGGTTCACCAAATCTCGGACTAAGGACATAAATCGCATAAATAACCAAGTGGCTCCATTTTATCTCTCCATCTCTGTTTTATCTCTCAATCTCGCCGGTTAATTCGAGACTAACGAACTGGTGCGCGACAAGATTATCTCTCGGTCTCACTTTATCTTGCTATTCCCTTAGGGGCATCACTACCTAAGTTCTTAGTTCTATTCAAATTCATCTAATTTGTTATGATTTAGTCCTTTGTCCAAAGATTTTAGTTTATCCACATCTCCATCAACCAGCCTCCTTAAAGGTTTAGTTACTCGTTTGCTTAAAGTGAAAGAAAATAAACATAACAATGGAAAACATGGTAGCTATGAAAGTAAGGTCTAAGAAAAATATGAAAGTTAAGGTTTTTATACAAGAAAACTTAAATAGCATGAAACCAAAAGCATTTAATAAGAAAATATCGAGTACCACACTCTTAGGTACCACACCCTTTTCCAAAAGAGTTTGATACCCCTGAGTCATTTTGCCACGAACTCTTGGGTACTACTCTTTTTTGGTCAGGGTACCACACCTGATTTAGTGGAACTCAAAATTTTATTTTTCATTTTTAAAAAATAATTTAAAATTAATTTCTTAAAAAACTATTTAACCAAATTTAATTTAGGGAAAATTTATTATACCAAAACATTAAAAAAATCAAATTTAACAATAAATTTGATAATTCATGTATCCATATCATATTTGTATATTTTCTTCTATCATAATTATATTATATATATAGTTTTTGACAATTTAATGATTTAAACAAAATTTATATTAATATCATGTTGGTGTTGTGTTTTATATTATATTTTAATTATTATTATTATTTTATTTTTATTATCTCATAACCATTATTACCAAATCTATATCATAAAATATTAAAAAAAATATTTATTGAACCCTATGTGATGGCCTGATTGTCAAGAGTGTTCACTGCCCTAAATGTGGCCTAGGTTCGAGTCGTGCTAGTCGTGTTTGTTATTCAAGTTTTGTCCTATTATTGTAATTTTAAAAAAATAATATATTTAACAAAAAAAAAGTCTTAAAATATTAATTAAATAATCATCAACCAATATTTAATGTATCAATTAATTTAATAATTAAAAAGACTACCCACCTAAACATATGTCATCTAAACTCAAAGTTTCACATATGTTCAAATGAATGTGTTCAAATTTCTTTAAAAAAATCAATTTTGAGAATTAATTTATTAATCTAATTCTTGAAATCAAATATTTTTTTAAGTTATAAACCCAAATAATATATATTCGAATAATTATTATTATAAACAATCATTATTAAAGCATAACCAAATCAATACAGAATAAATAGAATCCACAAATTATTTACATAAGATGGGAACTCAAACCTAATAACTCAAAATTCTCACAATTTTTTTTGTTGGTGAATTACAAGAGGAGGGTAAAACTCTAACAATAACATGACTCGAACCTAAGCCACGCCTGAGGTAGTGAACACCCTGACCATCAGGCTAACACACAAGGTTCAACGTTATCATTAATCTAACTAAAAAAAATTTCTTGAAAGAAAATACTATCATTAACAAGAACTATTAATAATAAGACAAAAATATGACATATAGTACAAATGATAAATAAGTCAAATAAGGAGTTGAGCAAATCATTTTTTTGTCTTAAAAAAATAATATTTTTTAATTTTCTTAACTGAAACTCACCAAATTCTAAGGTCTCTATTAAAAATATATATTTATTTTCGATTTTTGATAAATTTGATAATTTTAAACACGATATATAAAAAAATAGTTTTTTTTGTTAATATTTGATATTATCGATGTTTTTTTTTAATTTTATAAATAGGGTTCAATTGCTTATCATTTTAATATAGAAACGCCACACTCTCAATTCGTTTATGGAGTCTTTTTTTTTAACAATCTCATTATAAGTTCTGATCATATTTGCTCTTTTTGACACAATGTATAAAACAACCCATATCCCCTCCCTAACCCATAAATAGGAGGATAATGCACTTCAGCGCACTCGAACCCACGTCTTCTTGCATTGGCAACAATACCTATACTAATCGAGCTAAAACTCAATTGACAATTCGCTTGTAAAATCTTAAAACTCCATATTCATATATGAAATTTTATTCAATTTTATTGTATTTTTATTCACAAGATAAACACAAAAAAAAAAGGAAAAAAAAAAAGCATGGGATATGACATATATGACTCAACATTGATTGCAACTCTATAATATATGGTCAGTCCAAAATGTTGTCTATAGAAAGCTTATAATTTCAGCCATTAAAAAAATTAGTAGTTGTTATGCACTGACAAAAGAAACCTATCATGAATTAATCAAACTAAAAAAAAAAAATAGGGTTATTATTAAAATTTGTCTGTCCTATCTGTATATTTGGTACAATATTCATATGGGGAAGACAAATTTTTATTTTATGCTTAGCTTTTATTTAAGTTATTTAAGTGTTGAAGTTCTACCAACAAGCTCTAATTAAAGATCTAAAAAATAGTATAATGTATTAAAATATCCATCAATATTATTAAATGGGGTAATTACAAATCTCGAAGGTAATATTATTAAAAAGGATAATTACAAATTCTGATCGTAAGTGAACAATAGATAAATAGATTATAGACGTTGAATTACAGACTTAAACCTGAACCGCTCAACTTTTGCAATGTTCGTTGGTCTAAACGTTGAGTCATTTCAGTGGTCAAATAATTCTTCCAGTCTCCAAGCTTCCCTTTCCGGAAGAAAACGTTATTTTCCATCCCCAAATTTCCTTGCCCTTCACGATGTTTCCCGGTTTTATTTACTTCCAGGCCACTTAAATTCTCAAGCGCACATCATCTGTACAATGTTTTCAAGCACCCCTTGTTGTTGTTCCTCGACGAGAAAGGATAACCCATAAACTCTGCTTTGTTTTCTTAAGATACAAGACAAGATATCTTCAACGATTCTTCATATTTCAAGAACATTAACTTGTCCGGATGTTCCAAACTTGCTTTCCAAGATTCCAAAACATGGTCCCAATAAGGCCCATACGGACTTACACCTTCATAAAACAATTCGAACGCTTCATCAAGTTGAATGGGTTGAGTATTTTGGGATTTGCAGTTCCCTGCAATGAAATGATACAATGAAACAAATGTATCTTTGGGGTCCCTGCAAATGTAAATAAGTTTACAACTAGAATCAATTATAGATTTGGGTAAGAAAGAATAAGGAAGATGAGTGGCTAAAAGAGGAATTCCAAGATGTCGATTAGTGGAAAACTGGGCATGATCAAACTCCATGTAAGGCACAACATCATGAGGCACCTTGGAAAGCAAAGGGGTGGTGGAATCATCGTATGAGGTTCTTGTAATAGTGGCGAAAGTGAGGGATTTTAACCAGGCTGTGCCTGTTCTTAGAGAGCTACAAAGGATGATATCAGTTGGTTGAGCCTGGAATTGTTGTTGAGCCGACAATGCTCCTTGTAGAAGAGGCGGGGTGAACCAAAAACCTTGATATTGATATAGATCTTCAGGAAAACCCCAACATTTTTCTTTAGGGAGAGTAGATATCATCTCTTTGAAAGATTTTTGAAGCGCATCTTCATTTTGTTTCTCAATATGGGATTCCATGAGAATGAGTGCAAATACTATATTAATTATACAAGGATGGCTTTGTAAATAGGCTGCCACTCTTCTTTTTCTTTTATAAGGAGGCAGTGGGATGGAATGATATTTTTTTAATATATAAAGGAATACTAAAATGAAAATATAAAGAAAAAGAAAAAGAAAAACATCATTTACCTCAATTATTTCCCCAATCAAATCATAATTTGTCCAATTTAAGGTAAAATAGGAACCCACAAAAAGGGAAATATGCTAAAAAAAAACCCAAAATTTAGATTTTGCTCACAATTAAAGGAAGAAATCCCTAAAATCTAAAACTCACAAAGCAAAAATCTATTTAAACCCTATAAAAGGGGGATTTGAAATTTTTTTTTGAACCTGGCCTTTAACTTTGAGATTGATGTGAGCCGTTTGATCAGCGGGTTTCTTGATTGGTTACTCCCGTCATCTTCTTTCTTCTACTTCGGAGTTATTTGGGAGATACGATTAGGGTATCGAAATCGGGTTTTCGGGGCTCCGAATCAGCTATTGATTTTTCCTTTTTCGTTTTTTTTCCCGCTTGGCTGTATAATCACGCGATCGGGGGATTTTGTTTTATAGTGGTTGTCCGATTAGGAAATTAACGGTTAGGATTTGTTTTAGTTGAGATAGATCGGACGGACTGAATTTTTTTTCATTTAGCATACGATGTCGTTTTTGTAGAGTTTTAGTTTTTGAATTTTGGGTTGTGAAATGGAAATATAACCCATTAAATTTAGGGGAAAATGCACTAACAATCACTCAACTTTTAAAAAATAACAAATCAGTCTTCGTAAGCATTTTCCGTTAAAGACTTAATGGCAAATTGACCTTGCATTTAACTGGCCACGTTGGAGTCTATACTGTCATTTAAACAACCCAAATTTAAGAATCCTAACTGGGCAGTAGAAGAAATGAAGATGTCGTCTAATCTCTCACTCTAAGAAACCATTTTACTGATTAATAAGGTCTGGGAAGGGAGGGAAATTAAAATGAAAAATCAAAAAAATAAGAGAAAAATAATGGGGATAAAATAGAAAGTATTATTGAGTGTAAGTGAAAAAGAAATTAGGTTGTTGGTTGCTTGAGAATTGAGAAGAATTGCGAGAAAATGAGGAAGAAGAAGAAGAAGAGAAAACAAAGGCGGTAGATAGAGCAGCGACAGCGACTATGACAGTGGCAGGGGTTAGCGACCTTAAAAATGCCATAGATTTTGTTTGGCAATTTTTTGCTTTTGATGGTTAGTTGAAGAAAAAGAAGACCCTTTTGCTTCTCATGTCCAATGTGGCAAGTTAACTAGCCACGTCAGCTAGTTAATTGGCTACGTTACCTGTCTCGTTAGGCCTGTAACGGAAAATGCTAGTGGGTGATCGATTTGTCACTTTTCTATAACTTTAGTGACTGATTTGTTATTTTTTTTATAGTTGAGTGACTAAGTTAAAAGTTGAGTGACTGTTTGTGTACTTTACCCTCAAATTTATTGCCCATGATATGAATAAGCCCAAAAAATGTTTGATTTCTCGATGTTTCTAGAATCGAATCGATAGCTGAATAAGTCAGATTGTCAGTTCAATCCCAATTGGTCTGGTTAAAAAATTAGTAAAAATATATAACGTAAAAGAATATTAAAAAAGTCTAATTCAATCAATTTTTTAGTTGTTCGGTCGGTCTGTACCTATTCGCGATTTAACTGATCCGATACTATTCTTCGAACCTATACCTTAATCAATTCTTGGTCAAATAGGTCAATTCGGTTCAATTCAAAGGTCATTGGGTTTCTAACCTGCTATGCGCGTGCGCCATTAAAACACTGAATTTATGAAAATATTTCTAAGGTTCGGTTTTACTGCAAGCATACAATGTTAGTTGTAATATTTATAGTGTTACAATGAAATATCGAAGTATTTCAAGGATCGAACCCAAAGGAAGAGGCGATTGAGCAATGATTAGCATGCACAATAGAGTCTAAGTGGCTACTAATACGAATTTATAGTACGTCAATTTATAAAAGAAGATTTTGCAAGAAAATTAAATATTCCACTCTAAGAACTAAATTGCAAGAAATGTAAACTAACATGACTATCCAAAAAATAACTAATGGGGGTTGGTTGACTTCGATGTGGTTCACCAAATCTCGGACTAAAGACATAAATCGCATAAATAACCAAGTGGCTCCATTTTATCTCTCCATCTCAACTTCACCGACTTAAACGAATTAAATCTGTTTTATCTCTCGATCTCGCCGGTTAATCCAAGACTAACGAACTGGTGCGCGACAAGATTATCTCTCGGTCTCACTTTATCTTGCTATTCCCTTAGGGGCATCACTACCTAAGTTCTTAGTTCTATTCAAATTCATCCAATTTGTTACGATTTAGTCCATTGTCCAAAGATTTTAGTTTATCCACATCTCCATCAACCAGCCTCCTTAAAGGTTTAGTTACTCGTGTGCTTAAAGTGAAAGAAAATAAACATAACAATGGAAAACATGGTAGCTATGAAAGTAAAGTCTAAGAAAAATATGAAAGTTAAGGTTTTTATACAAGAAAACTTAAATAGCATGAAACCAAAAGCATTTAATAAGAAAATATCGGGTACCACACTCTTAGGTACCACACCCTTTAAAAATATCTCATAAAATTAAAATATCTCATAAAATGAAATTCATTTGCTTACATAGTTTCTTCTATGTAAAACTAGACTCAATAGGCTTTAATTTCATATTTTATTCAACCTCTAATTCGATTTCCACAATTTTTGGTGAATTTTCAAAGTCGGATCATCACTGCTTTGTCCAAAAGCTGTTTTAGTGAAAATGTTGATAACTAAGTTTATAACACCTTCACTTCCTTTCAATTAAACCCTATACATGCCATATAAACCTTAAGATGCACAATAAAATTTACCGAAGTAATCTGGATAGTGTGTCCTGATGTGTTGATCAGATCCACTGATTTCACGTCAATCTACAAGGAACATTAAACACACAGGAGTAAGCTTAGTAAGTTCATAGGCATAGAAAATAATTCTTACCGATCATCTTATAACACTTATACAATATATAATTTCACTAATTATTCCTGTCAATCACAAAATCAATGACAAAATTCACTTGATTGAGCTTAATATCAATAAATAATCAATTTCAATCTCTTGGGTCCATTTATCGCTTGCTTTTCTTAATCAATTTAAGGAACGGTTATGGAATTGAGTACTTCGTTTTCACAATGCCATAGTATAACTATGGTCTTGCACATAATCACATATCACACACCGAAGCCATAGCCCAGCTATGGTCTTACACGGAACCACATATCACACCGATGCCATAGCCCAGCTATGGCCTTATACGGAAATCACATATCACACCGATGCCATAGCCCAACTATAGTCTTATACGGAAATCACATATCACACCGATGCCATATCCCAGATATGGTCTTATACGGAAATCACATATCACATATTGCCATGGTCCAACCATGGTCTTTTCCGTCAATGCATATGAGTCACTGAACGAAAGTATTCAATCCAATGTTCCACTAAATTAGAACTTTTATTCAAACATTCATATTTTTCACAATTATCTCAGTTTAATAACATTCATATACAATAACATACCATAGAATTCATGAAATTTTCATAACAATTCATTAAATTTAGCCATATGAACTTACCTGGGCCAATCAGTAGAATTTGTAAAAATTCAGGGACTAGTTTGATATTTTCTCTTTTCCGCGTTTATCTTCGGATTCCCGATCTATAATATAATTTTTTTCATTCATTAGTATCTAATTCAATACTAATTCACTTCGCAATTTATGCCCTTCAATTTTTGAAATTACACTTTTACCCCAAAATTTACAGTTTTTACAATTTAGTTCCTACTCAATTAACACTTTAAATGAACTAATTTTTCCTCAAATAACACTTTATCTAATCATTTTAGGCTATTATACAGCCTTTTGTATTCATAATTTCAGTACAAAACCCCAATTCCTAGCTTTTTCACAATTAGGTCCTAAAAATCAATTTCTACTAAAATCACTTAATAAAATCATAATATAATGAAATTAAAGCTTCAAATCTATGATAATTCATCATAAACTTCCAGTACTCAATCATGGTAACTTTCAAAATCATTCATAGAATCAAAAACAAATGAATTCAATAGTTGGACTTAATTGTAAAAGTCACAAAACATGAAAAATTACAAAGAAAAAGCAAGAATTGAACTTACATGATGAAAAATATGAAAAACCAGCTCGAAAACTCTCTCCTATGGCGTTTTGGCTGAGGAAAAATGATGAATCTCCAGATTTTTCAATTTTGTCTTTATTTTATATGTTTAATTTGCAAAATTTCCAATTTTGCCCTTGTTTCTCCTTATTTTCTTGCTGATTTTCTTGCCCAAACCGTCCAGCCCATATAATTTGGGCCTAATTACCTTTTAAATCCCTTCTTATTAGTCACTTAAGCTATTTAATCACAATTTAACAAATTTTGCACTATTTTCAATTTAGTTCTTTTTAATTAATTGACTATCTAAACGTTAAAATTTTCTAACGAAACTTTAATACTAACTCAATGACACTCTATAAATATTTATAAAAATATTTATGGCTCGGCTTATGAATTTGAGGTCTCGATACCTCGTTTTAGACCCAATTTACCTATTAAATTCTTTTTAAATCACAAAATTCACTAATTCAAAAATTCTTTTAAATTCACACTTGACCCATAATTATTAATTTATTAAATTTTCAAACTTACTTGTCGGATTTAGTGATCCCAAATTACTGTTTCCGACACCACTGAAAATTGAACTGTTACATTTGCCCTGTTATTGTAATTCAAAAAAATAATATATTTAACAAAAAAAGTCTTAAAATATTAATTAAATAATCATCAACCAATATTTATTGTATCAATTAATTTAATATTAAAAATACTACCCACCTAAACATATGTCATCTAAACTCAAAGTTTCACATATGTTCAAATGAATGTGTTCAATTTGCTTTAAAAAATTCAATTTATTAATCTAATTCTTGAAATCAAATATTTTTTTAAGTTATAAACGCAAATAATACACATTCGAATAATTATTATTATAAACAATCATTATTAAAGCATAACCAAATCAATAAAGTATAAATAGAATCCACTCGAACCTAATAACTCAAAATTCTCACAATTTTTTTTTTTTTTGTAAATTACAAGAGGAGGGAAAAACTCTAACAATAACATGACTCGAACCTAGACCACACCTAAGGCAGTGAACACTCTGACCATCAGGCTACCACACAAGGTTCAACGTTATCATTAATCTAACTAAAAAAAATTCTTAAAAGAAAATACTATCTTTAATAGGAACTATTAATGATAATACATAAACATGACATATAGTACAAATGATAAATAAGTCATTACAAATTGATGCACAAATGTCATGTCTGCAAAATAATCCCCAAAGAGGATAAAGACAAAATTACAGTAATCGCAACACTAAAAGAATTCATAAACATAAGAGTGATGCATTATCTTGATCAAACCGCTGAAAACTGCATTCTAACCCCACCATCATCAAACCAACCGTTGCCAAAAGCCCTAAGAGACCCACAGTATCAGTGATGTACAAAAAATAAAGTCGCGGATGACTTATCTTCCTTCTCATCATCATCATCTCGAACTCTAATTTTACAAATTAACCAATCTAAACATTAAATAGAAAAAGTCAACATAGAGGCCAACCCTTTAAAGACAAACTTGTTGAACAAAAATGTGCCTACTTGTGTTATTAGACATTGAAATTATCAATTGAAGGACCCCCATTGCTCACCTGCCCTAATTTCCCTACAACATTATCTTCCAATTAATTATTATATGAAATTACTTTATTATTAAGACTACCAAATAAAGGACATCAATTTCAAAGGCTAATGTGACAATGGGTCTTTGTTTCATCAAAGCAAAACGACAAGTGTGAAACAATTACACCAAGTCAAATATGGAGTTGAGCAAATCATTTTTTTTGTCTTAAAAAAATAATATTTTTTAATTTTCTTAACTGAAATTCACCAAATTCTAAGGTCTCTATTAAAAAAAATATATTTATTTTCAATTTTTGATAAATTTGATAATTTTAAACACGATATATAAAAAATTATTTTTTTTTTTAATATTTGATATTATCGATATTTTTTTTAATTTCATAAATAGGGTTCAATTGCTTATCATTTTAATATAGAAACGTCAATCTCATTATAAGTTCTGATCATATTTGTTCTTTTTGACACAATGCATAAAACAACCCATATCCCCTCCCTAACCCATAAATAGGAGGATAATGCACTTCAGCGCACTCGAACTAGAGGTGTACATGGGCCGGGCCCAACTAAAAATTTAGGCCCGTTCATTGGGCTCGGGCCGGGCCGGGCTGGGCCAAAAAAATGGGCCTAAAATTTTGCCCAAGCCCGAACCATATAAAAATGCTAAAACCCGGGCTTGACCCGGCCCGCCCGTATTAATTTTTTATATTATTTTATATGATTTTTAAATATATATAATACATCAAAAATACTAAAAAATCAAAATAAATATTTTTCAACAAAATGAAAATAAATTTTAAAAAATATGTAGACTTAAATAACACTAAAATAGATGCAACTTAACAAGCAAATGCCTCTAAAATAATAACAAAATTAACAAATGTCTTTAAAATAATAACAAAATTAACAATAAAATAAGTTTTATATAATATCTAAACAATAACAACAAAATAATAGAAACATAATAGTAAAATGGTAGCAAAATAAGGAGAAAAATAATAAAAAAATAATATTAAAAAAATAGTTTTTTTTCCTTTAGTGAATTCGGGCCGGGTCGGGGCCGGGCCCGGGCAAAAAATGCCTTACCTGAGCCCGGCCCATTTTTTAAACGGGCCTTATTTTTTTGTCCAAGCCCATTTTTCGGGCCTATATTTTTGCCCAAACCCTCCCACATTTCGGCCGGGCCGGGCCGCTCGGCCCATGTACACCTCTAACTCGAACCCAGGTCTTCTTGCATTGGCAACAATACCCATACTAATCGAGCTAAAACTCAATTGACAATTTACTTGTAAAGTCTTAAAATTTAATCAGTTTTATTGTATTTTTATTCACAACATAAACCCAAAAGAAAAAAAGGGAAAAAAAGAGCATGGGATATGACATATATAACTCAACATTGAGTGAAAGATTGCAACTCTATAATATATGGTCAGTCCAAAATGTTGTCTATAGAAAACTTATAATTTCAGCCATTAAAAAAAAAATAGTAGTTGTTATGCACTGACAAAAGAAACCTATCATGAATTAATCAAACTAAAATAATAAAAAAATTAGGGTTATTATTAAAATTTTATATATTAATTGAACATTTTCAGATTGGTAATCAAAATTCGGCACGTGAAATAATGAGTTGGATTAAATTATAAGTTTTGATTATATCGGGTTTTTTTGACATAATATTTAGAATTACCCATAGTTCCTTCTCAATCTGTAAATAAGAGGATAATGTGTTTTAGCGCACTCGATGCCCATGCCAATCGAGCTAAAACTCAATCGACTAGTCAAATTTTTTTATTGGTTCAAATATATTAAAATATTAATAGCCGTATATACAATTTTTTTTTTATAATTTGAATAAAATAATTGTTTATTAATTAAATAATCTTATATCTAATTCTATCCACGAACCATTCTAATTTTCTTGTGGGCAAATTGAGTTCAAACGTAAGATTTTTTTTTTATTCGGCTCAATTTGTACGGATCGATGATTGCTTTCAACTTGAAGAAGGAAAATATATTTGATTATTAATTAATTAATTGCCAATTGTTAGCATAAAATATGATTAATTAATAAGGTTTTATTAATTTAATATTTGTACTATTAAAAAGTTATTGGACTGTTCTGTCGTATGGTCTTCTTTATTCGCACCACCTGCCCCGATCGAAAGCTCTCATTTTCCTTTTCTTTTACAATTCAGTTTTTTTTTTCTTGAATTAACTTTTAACATCACGAATCTGTGAATCAAAGTTCAAATAACTTTCTTCTTCAATCTCCGATACTAATCGTTAGATGGACTTAAATCTAAGGTATGTTCTTCTACTCGTCGATAGGTACTTTGATCCATTGTACCAATCGTTAAATCATCACATGAAGCTCGCTAGCCAGACTTTTTAAAAATAAAATAAAATAATAGTCCAGTAACTTAAATGAAAACTTTTAAATAATTTAGTTTAGTAATCAATATATGAACTTACTAATAATTTAGTGACATTCGATGAAATTTACCCTTTTTTTTCTTCTATATCTCTAATTCAACTTAAGCCTTTTCATATTTTCAGCTTTTCACATTCGAAGTCTGTATTTAGTACTTGCATTATTTCTAATTTTTTAAAAATATTTATTTATTATTATTTTTTTAATATCTTATCTTGAAAGTAGCTTGAAAATTTCAATAATTATGAAAAAAATATTAAACAGAGATACCGATTCACGATTCAACTGTCTTATTTTATATTTTATTCATATAGATCATACAAGTCAAATTTAGCATCAAGTTAAAATTTATAACTATTTGTTTTATGTAAAAAAAAAAATTCAAATGTTCGATAAATATTAATATATATATATATAGTATTTTAGATTGGTATGATAAAAATATCATACCGATTCAGAAATTTATATGCATAGCAAGTATAATTATATCAATAAATTTAATGATTTGATCATTAAAGTATTAATCATACAAAATTATGCAACTTTACACCGATATAACCCGATTATTAAATATCTTCTTAAAATTTGAAATTTTCATATAAAAATTATGAATATGTAATTTTTTAGAAAATATTTTTCTTTCCAGGTTGAATTTTGATTTGTTATTTTTTAGATATGATACGAGTTGAATCAGTGATTGATAATTCCAAAGCCACGTCCAAATTACTCATGGTTGTTTCAATTGATACAGATCGATTGATCCGAGTTAAAAATTGGTTAAACTGGTTGAATAAGTTTCTTAAATGTTTTTCTTTTTAATTTTTTAATCAAATCATATAAACCGACCGGACTGACGTTGAAATCACTATAAGCGTAATTACTAATGAGAATAAATTTAGAAAAAGTCCGTACATAATTTATGTAAGATGAAACATAAATTTAAGCAACACAATATCTTAAGGTCTCAATTTCACCGATACAATCAATATCGCGTTAGTTGTTAGATTTTGATTTTTTTTAAATATATCTATATTGTAATAATAAAATATTTTAATTAACTTGGTGTTACGAATCAATTCAGTATGTACTCAGTTGAAAAATTACAAAATCTCTAAAATTAAATATGAATACCTTGCAGTTTTCTCCAAGGTTGATGTAGTTGAGGAGGACGGGCCTATAGAACCGATTGGATCGAGAATAAATCGAGACACCTGTTTGAAGAAAGTGATTAAATCAATTAACCTATAAATCGATACAAATTGATTGAACATGATTTTTAATGAATTTTTTAATAATTAATTTAATCACCTAAAAAATATTCAGTTTTGTTCACCAACTATTATGTAATTTCACCTAGAGAGTGGATTTTTAAATTTCAAGTTAACTTAAAAAATAAATTAAATTTGATATCAAAACTTAATCCAAGGTTAATTAATAAAACTTCTTTAGAAAAATAAATCTAAAATAAAAAATATATATAATGATAATGACATTTTTGTCTTTCACTATTATAAAGGGCCTAAATGAAAAAAAATATTTTATGGGAGGCCGGGAGCCCTGCCAGCCCCCTAGATCTGCCCATGCCTAAATTACTTATAATTTTAATGTTTAAAATTAAAAAAAATTATTACATGCTTAAAGATCGAGATAAGACTCAATTGATTTTTCATGTGTTATTAAAATATATTTTTCAATATATATTTAAATTTTCACTCCTACAATGAATATGCTATTATATCTTATACTATATTTAAATTCTTATTGAGTTGATATCACAAATTAACCGAACATCAATTTATATAGATATATTTATATATATAATTTATTAAGAAACTAAAAATTAAATTATGAATATATATGAAAAATATTTAAAAATATCGATAAACTCAAAACAATATACTGAAACACATGATACCGGTACGCTAGCTTGTAACTACCTTCATTTGAACTTAAGATACTAAAATTGTAAAATTTTAATTTTATCATCCCACATCGTAAACACGTCATATTGATCATATCTGGTTGTTTTTTTTTTTACAAAATATCTAAAACTACCCATAGCCCATTCCCAACCCATAAATAGAAAAATAATGCGCTTCAGCGCACCCGAACCCACGTCCTCCTGCATTGACAATAATATTCATACCAATCGAATTAAGACTCAATCGGCGCGTCATATTTTAATATTTATTTTGAATTCAAATTATATATATCAAAATCATGCAATAATGGATAAACCAAATGGTTCAATCAATTCAATAATATAAGATTAAGATAGTTTGTAGATAAGGTGTTATAGTGTGAATTAAGTGTAAAATTAAGAAAAAAATTGCTATTACTTTATTGTATTGTGGGGACAAAATGAAAATTTTATTGCCATTCCTTGACTTGCAAATTTCACCAACTTGCTATGATTATGCCATAAATTCTCACATATTTAAATATAATTTAATCAATCTTTTTCGGGTTTAAAAAATTCGCGGTGGTTAAAATTTGCGATAAGTTCCTGTATAGATTTCAAAATTCAAATTCAATTTCTAAAACTGTTATTCTTTTTAAATCTGTTAGTATGACATTTTGAAAAAAAAAAAAACTTATTCGGTGAATATGCAACTAAAAAAACGACATTGTTAAAATTTAACAGTATTAATATTTTAAAACTGTATAATTTTTTTTTGGGTTAAAATTTGTCATTAATATATTGATGCAATTATTCCAACTTATTGGAAGCAAAACATTACCAACTAAATAAGCATATTTGATAATAAATAAATTTTAAATTAAAATTATAAGAGAATTTAATTTTTAATTTTTAATTTTTTTTAATCATATCTATTCTTTTTAATACAATAATTACAACTACCCATAGCCTCTACTTAACCCATAAATAGGAGAATAATGCACTTCAACGTACTCGAACTCACGTCCTCTTACATTAGCATCAATACCCATACCAATCGAATCAAGACTCAATCGGTAAATTTTTTTAATTTTTAATTACCCATCATTAAGAATGTTTTGGAAGAATTTACTCAGATTAATCCAGTAATACCCTCCTCCCCCAATTTTTTTTTTCTAAAATGATGAAATTGTAAATTAATATATAATAAATTTATATTTTGATATCTCAAAAACAGTTTCCTCGTAAATTTTTTTCTATGTTTACCCCTGCTCCTACTAAACGATAAATTTTATTTTATCCTAAATTTTTTAAACAATCTCATTACAGATTCTGATCATATCTACTCTTTCTGGTACAAAGTCTAGAATTACCGATAACCTCACCTCAACCCATAAATAGCAAGATAATATACTTCAACGCACACGAACTTACGTCTTTCTTTATTGACAATAATATCTATACCAATTAAACTAATAGTCGACTGACTAAATTTTTTAATTTTTAATTACCCATCGTTAAGAATGTTTTTGAAGAATTTACACACATTAATCCAATAATACCCCCCACCCCAAAAAAAATCCCCGACAAAGAGCTGTTAATCTAACGTTCGAATTTAGAGCAAAACAAAACAAAAATAAAGCTTAAGCAAATAATTTCACGTTTTTTCAGAAACATTATAATTGCTATTACACCCCCATCCATATAAAGACAAAAATGAACATCTTTTAATCACCGTCCGATTTGCTAAATCATCATAAACACAACACGTGTACGGTCCTGATGCTATATCCATATCCAAATCTAAATCGAAGATTAAAGAAAGAAAAAAAAACACGAAAAAACGGTCGAGTTGGTGGGTGTCGTTGGATTAAATTTCTAACCCACTTTTCACCATTTTCAATCCCCCACTTACCCCACTCTCCCCCCCTATAAAACAGCGTTCAAATCCTCAAAATATTCATTTCTTCCATAAATTTTCATCTCTGTTTTGTTCCAAGCTCTGGGTTATGGCTTCCCAGGCTTTTTATCTTCTTGTTTCAGTCATTGTTCTCTTATCCGCCATTGTTGTCTCAGGTATGAACTTTTAAAGCTTCAAAAAAGGAAGCTCCTTTCTTTTCTTTTCTTAATGTTTGAATACAAACCTGATGAGTCGAGTTCGTATTTTCCGAAATTTTAAAATTTCAGTTGTAACGAAATGTGAGAACTCAATAACAATTGTACGTAGATTTCTATTCGAAAAAGTATAGGGATTAAATTTGTAACTTTTGCAAAGTATAAGGACTAATAGCAGAATTTAACTTTTTTTTATTACAGGTTCGGGTTCGGTCGGGATTAACTACGGTCGTGTAGCAAACAACTTACCGTCACCGGAAAAAGTCGTGGAACTATTGAAATCACAGGGAATAAACAAAGTGAAGCTTTACGATACCGACGCGACGGTTTTGACGGCGTTAGCGGATTCCGGTATAACCGTGGTCGTCGCACTTCCTAATGAACTACTTTCATCCATCGCCGCTGATCAGTCGTTTGCCGACAACTGGGTTGAAGCAAACATAACAAAGTTTTACCCAAAGACCAAAATCGAAGCCATAGCTGTCGGTAACGAAGTGTTTGTCGATCCGGCCAACACGACCAAATACCTCGTACCGGCGATGAAGAACATCCACGCTTCGTTAGTTAAATCCAAGCTTGATTCCGCCATTAAAATCTCTTCTCCGATAGCTTTCAGTGCTTTAAAAACCTCGTACCCTTCATCGGCCGGGTCGTTTAAGCCGGAATTGATTGAACCGGTGATTAAACCCATGTTGGATTTTTTGAAACAAACCGGGTCTTACTTAATGGTTAATGCGTACCCGTTTTTTGCTTATTCGGCTAATTCGGATCAAATCTCACTTGATTATGCTTTGTTTAAGGATAACCCGGGTGTAGTGGATTCGGGTAACGGGTTGAAATATTCTAGCCTTTTAGAAGCTCAAATCGACGCCGTTTTTGCAGCTATGTCGGCTATTCAATACGACGACGTAAAGATGGTTGTGACCGAAACGGGCTGGCCTTCAATGGGCGATGAAGATGAAATAGGTGCTAGTGAATCCAATGCGGCGTCGTATAATGGTAATTTAGTACGGAAAGTTTTGACCGGTAATGGGACCCCTTTAAGACCTAAAGACCCACTTAACGTTTATTTATTTGCTTTATTTAATGAGAATCAAAAACCCGGTCCAACTTCCGAAAGGAATTACGGTTTATTTTACCCTAACGAACAAAAGGTATATAACATACCATTAACCAAAGAGGAGGCGAAAACCGGTGAGTCTACGCCGGTCAACAGCAACACGAGTCAGGTTCCGGCGGCCGGAGAAGTATCGAAGGCGAAAGTAGGTCAGACATGGTGCGTTGCGAACGGGAAAGCCGATGAGAAGAAGTTACAAGCGGCGTTGGATTATGCTTGCGGAGAGGGTAAGGCCGATTGTAGCCCTATTCAACCTGGCGAGACGTGTTATAATCCGAACACACTCGAAGCACATGCTTCGTACGCTTTCAATAGTTATTATCAGAAGAACACACGTGCGACTGGCACATGCGAGTTCGGTGGTGCGGCTTTTGTGGTCTCCCAACATCCTAGTATGTTATTCTTTTCCTCTCATAATTTCTTTTCGCTCAATTCAACCCTTGAACACCTCTAATTTTTTTATATTTTTTAATCGCAGCATATGGGAATTGTGAGTTTCCAACAGGGGATTGAAGAGGAAAAACAAAGGGGAAAAGATTTGGTGAATTTTTTTTTGCAATTTTTTCTTCTTTGTATCTAATATTAATTAATTATTAATTTATTATTATATAGAAGGGATAGGTGGAGTTGTTATTAGTAGATTGTTGATTTTACTTTATAATTTGTCTGTCCTATTTGTATATTTGGTACAATATTCATATGGGGAAGACAAATTTTTATTATATGCAATTTATTTTTATGCGTTTATTTTAATTTTTAATTTTTTAAATATTTAATATTTTTAGTACCAAGTAAACAAACTTATTAATTTAAAAATAATATTTTAATTTTTTTTAAAGACGATATTATTAAAAAGGATAAAACGGTAAATAGATTATTGAACCTTCAATTACAGATTTAAACCTGAACCGCTCAACTTTTGCATTGTTCGTTGGTCTAAACGTTGAGCCATTTCAGTGGTCAAATAATTCTTCCAGTCTCCAAGCTTCCCTTTCCGGAAGAAAATGTTATTTTCCATCCCCGAATTTCCTTGCCCTTCACGATGTTTCCCGGTTTTATTTACTTCCAGGCCATTTAAATTCTCGAAACTGCACATCTTTACAATGTTTTCAAGCACCCCTTGTTGTTGTTCCTCTGACGAGAAAGGATAACCCATAAACTCTGTTGTTTTCTTAAGATATAAAACAGTATCTTCAACCAGTTCTTCATATTTCAAGAACATTAACTTGTCTGGATGTTCCAAGCTTGCTTTCCAGTACCCCAAAACATGGTCCCAATAAGGCCCATACGGACTTACACCTTCATAAAACAATTCGAACGCTTCATCAAGTTGAATGGGTTGAGTATTTTGGGATTTGCAGTTCCTTGCAATGAAATGATACAATGAAACAAATGTATCTTTGGGGTCCCTGCAAATGTAAATAAGTTTACAACCAGAATCAATTATAGATCTGGGTAAGAAAGAATAAGGAAGATGAGTGGCTAAAAGAGGAATTCCAAGATGTCGATTAGTGGAGAACTGGGCATGATCAAACTCCATGAAAGGCACAACATCATGAGGCATCTTGGAAAGCAAAGGGGTGGTGGAATCATCGTATGAGGTTCTTGTAATAGTCGCGAAAGTGAGGGATTTTAACCAGGCTGTGCCTGTTCTTGGAAAGCTACAAAGGATGATATCAGTTGGTTGAGCCTGGAATTGTTGTTGAGCCGACAATGCTCCTTGTAGAAGAGGCGGGGTGAACCAAAAACCTTGATATTGATATAGATCTTCAGAATAACCCCAACCATTCCCTTTAAGGAGAGTAGATATCATCTCTTTGAAAGATTTTTGAAGCGCATCTTCATTTTGTTTCTCAATACGGGATTCCATGAGAATGAGTGCAAATACTATGTTAATTCTATAAGGATGGCTTTGTAAATAGGCTGCCACTCTTCTTTTTCTTTTATAAGGAGGCAGTGGGATGGAATGATATTTTTTTAATATATAAAGAAATACTAAAATGAAAATATAAAGAAAATAAAAAGAAAAACATCATTATCTCAATTATTTCCCCAGTCAACAAAAAACACAGTACTTTGTAAGGACTTGAAGACAGGACAGAACTGGTCGACCCATCCATTCAGGCGCACACCCGATGAGTCACCTTCCACTTAGATAGTAGGGCATAGTACCAGTAATTTAGGAGACCCAAATGGCAACACCATTCTTTTAAATTTGTTGGTGCCACTAATTAATGTGAAAAATAAAACTTACAAAACAGGTTTTTAGACCCAAAGTTTTATTTTCCTTATTTTCTTAAACAATGTGGGATGTGAGATATGTGTATATATAGATTCATGAATATGTTTGCAGCTTGTTTCTAGACAATGTGGGATTCCATCATATTTTAACTAACAATATAAGATTAAATGCTACATTATATTTTATATTTTTTATATTTTATTAATATTTTCTCATATTATAAAATTATCTTTTGAGATGTTTAATCTTGTTGCATTTTAGAATTGTTTGGTACTTAGATAGTATATTTTTTTTTTGTAATTTTAAAAAATTGATCTCTTTTTTTAAATATTTTTAGGATTAAAAAAATAATGAGTATAGTAAAATATTTAAAATTGTTTATCACTTAATTATAAAATGTTATAAAATAGTCATTTAATTATGTTTTTTTGAATCATCTGTTTTTGAAAAGTTACAAAATTGTCATTCTTTTGCTACATACCTCAAAATTCAAGATAATTTGGTGACCAAAAAAAAAATAGTTGAGTGATCATTTTGAAAGTTTTTATAATTCAATAGTAAAAAAATCATAGTTAAGTGACTACTAATGTAATTTAATCTAGATATAAAAATATGAAAAATAATTATTATATTTTATGTATAACTTCTAAATAGAAATAATGGAAAATTATTTTAAAAAATAGAATTGCATTAATATTAACTTCAAACATTTAAAATTGAATAGAAAATTATTGCATGTACAAGTTTCATATGTGCAATTTGTACTACTTTTTCTTTTTTTATTATGGTCGTTTTGTATATGCTAACAATTCTAAAATGCAACAGGATTAAAAACCTCAAAAGGTAATTTTATAATATGAGAAAAATTTAACAGAATATAAAAAAAATAGAAATTGTTTTGTAAAAAAATATAAAATATAGTGTAGCATTATGTTGTTAATTAAAAGATGAAGGAATTCCATATTATCTAGGATCAAGCTGCAAACTTATTCATGAATCTATATAAACGCATATCTTACAACTCACATTGTTTAAGGCTTAGTTTGGATGGGCGGTGTGTTTACCTCCGGTGAGGTTAAAAACAGCGGTGGCGGTGAGATTAGTTACTGTAGCGATGAGATTGGATACTGTAGCAGTAAGATTAGAAACAATGGTAGAGTGTGTGTTTGGATTCAAACGCAGCTGTAGCGGTGAGGTGAAAATAAAAAAATGACTATTAAGGACATCAGATTAGAATTGATATATAATAGAAGTTTTTAAATTATTTTACTTATATAAAACTATTAAAATATGTGAATTTATATATTCATTTAATAAAATATTAAAATGTATCTTCCAATATTTTATTATAAATATTTTAATGAATTATATAATCAATTTAAATTATTTATTAGATAAAATAATAATTTTTTTTGAATAATAATCTGACTGGATTTATTACTTAAATAAAATTAAAAAACAAACATTTTGGGCCTTAGTCCAAACATAAAGCAGAAAAAACAAAAGAAAACAAAGACAAAAAGTTGGCCTAACAAAATTAATCGAAGCTAAACCAATTCGTCCAGGAGTAACCAAACTAAAACAAAATCTAAAACAAATTTTAAATTCCAGTCAAATCAAGATAGCTGGATCCCTCTACTCTGCACCCTTTCAAATCCACCGACCCAGCATTTATGATAGCAGGTTTCCAAAGCTTTATTGATTTTTTCTGCTACCTACTTCTTTTCCACCCTTTCACTTCTATTTCACATTTTCATTTCTTTTTTGCCCTTTCAGTTCTTTCTTCCTCCATTCTAGATACTGTGCCCAGAAATCTCCACCGCTTGACGGACGTAATCCTAGAGTCCCCCCAACAGGTAATAACTTTCTCCTCTCCTTAGATAAAATGATAATTATTTTTTATAGTTAGATAAAATGATAATTATTTTTTATAGTTAATTTTTAGAATTTGGCTGCCAAATCTGAAAAAAAATAAGATTGAGAAAGAAATTAGTTTAACTTTCAAAGATAAAATGGTAAAATAATAAATAAAAGTATGGATATTTTTGTCTGTTAAAAATACCTCTGTTGCACCAGTGAACTTACTGCTGCTGAAAACTCCAGTTGGCTTTTGGGATATCAGTGTGGTGAAAATTGATTTTGGTTGCACTGAAATGCTCAACCAAACAGGTTGCCAGTGAGGTTGGTAGCCCAACTGCACCTCACTGGCGTTAAACGGTGAACCAAAGGAGGCCTAAGAAAACAAGGGAAATAAGACTTTGAGTCTACATAAAGATCTGTTTTGTAAGTTTTATTTCCACATTAATTGGTGGCACAAAAAAAAAATGGTGTTACCACATTGGGTCTTTATATAGACTAATTCTTGTAATTTTTCAAAAACTTGTGTTCACGTCAGCGCGCTTTTGCCTGACACGAGGAAAAACATGTCATCGTCAGCGCGTTTTTGAGTTTTTGATCCATACTTGTAATTATTTTTAGAAGAACCCATTTCCATAAATAATTTCGGAAATGGGCCTTTATTGGTACTATGCCCCAGATAGTATTGCCCAACTTCATTTGAAGCCCTTGCGAATATAAGAGTTTATTTTTTTATATTATACAGGGATGAGTAAAATTTGAATCGATTAAAAATTCGACAAAAAAATTAAAATTTTGAATTAAATAATTCGAGTTATTTGAGTTATTCGGATAAACTCAAATAAAAGATCAAAGTTTCCAGTTTAACTTAAATATGAAATACACAATTCGAGTTATTACGTCGTTTTAATAAATATTTATCTTTTCTAAAGTTAAAAGTCAAAATCATTGTTCATGTAATTAAATAATATTGTGACTTTTTTACCTGGATAATATAAAATAAATAATTAAATATTATAATGGTATGCCAATATAATTATTTACCAAAATAGTATGTTTGCAACAATGTTGGGGGTGCATAGCATGGAAAATGTGGCACCATTTTTTTTTTCTAACTTAATCACCAAAACATCATTAAAAAATGATATGGGGTAAAAAATATATATTTTAAAGGTGAAGGATGTGAGAGAGGCGACACCAGTATTTGGGTTATAAAAAACCTGATAAAAAAAGATCATATACAATCATTTAATACAAAATAAATTTATAGGGAGTTGTAATGTGGCAGGTGGGGTCGAGGGAGAGAGATAGGCGAGGTTTTTTCTTTTTTTACATATATAATATAAAAAAATATAAAAATATCTAAAATGGTATACCACCCCGATTAATTACAGAAATGAGGTGTTTAGGGTGGTGGAGGGTGATGCATAGGCGGCACCACTCCTAAATTTTGACACAAACAGCTGATAGTTACAAAAAACAAATTTTAAATGGTGCAACCTTGTTGATAGGCAACACCAAAATATTTTTCCCATACGATTACATGGGTTAAATACGGGTTTGGATGGTGATGCCCGTGGGAAAGGCGACACTAATTAACAGAGCACAAACACATTAACAGAGCACATAGTCATAGAGATAAAAAATTAATTACGATAGAATCCAACAATCAGACACTTAGATTTTTTAGGGCGTTACAATTTGACACACTTGAATTTAAGAGAAAGTTGTAGAGAGAAAATTATCTGAGGGGATTATTCCAGAAAATTTCTAGAGAGATTTTTCTAATTTACAACTTGACCCAAAAGTTTAAAGAAATTATGAAATTACCCCATTTGTAATTTTTGTGAACTTTTTTATTCGAAGCGAGCCCACACTCGGCAGACATGAGCTTGAGGATAGCAGAGAAGATTACTCGATCGAAGCGCTCATCCTAGACGAATCGAAAAGGTATAATTTTGATTAAGTATTTATTACTTTAGATATCACAACCAAAATTTTATTTTGGAAAACTTTTAAAACATTGGGTTTTCCCTAAATTTATTTTTCAATGCATTTTTCAAATCGTTTTTCCAACAAGGTAAACTTATGTACATAAGTTTGCAAATTTAAATGGTTTTCTTTTAACTCTTAAGTTTTTCAGAAATAGACTAAGTTTTTTTCAATTAAAAATAAACAAGTGTTTTTAAAATGTCTATTTTATAAGCCCGATAGCTTACCATGTTATATATAGTGGATTAAGGGGAATAAAAAAATAGGGACATAACACAAAAATTTGGGTCAGGAGATATCGATCTGACTGCCTACGGCGAGCATGACCGGACAATCACGGAATCATGGGGTCACCCCTTTTTCTTCTTTCTCAGGCTTGAAATCTCCCCTTTTGACTCCCATTTTTCATGCTTCTTAGTCCCGAGTTACTATTTTTTGTACAAACAATGGTGTCGCCTGACTTTCCCCCTCCACCCATTAAAAACAAATTTTTAAAACACGTATCTTCCCTGTATTTTACCCAGCTGTTCTTCATACTGATGCCGCCGTATAGAGTGGCACCACCAATAAAATATTTATTTTTTTATAACCTTATAATGGACTAATGATGGCGTCATGATTTTAGGGATAAAGTTGGGTGATGTCGCGAGCTTCTCAAGCACTACCTAGGGTTACTGATTAAGCCATACAATTTTGGTAAATAATTTGGTGGGCGTACCATTTAAGTTATTAAATTATTTTTTTGTATTATTGGGGTAAAAAAGCCAAAAATAATACAATTAAGTATTCAATTAACAGTTTATTTACAAAAATAATATAAAAAAGTAGTTACGAAAATGGGTTAAGGGAAAATTATTTACGAAAATGGGTTCGGTCGGGATTATGTGGTCTCCCAATGTCCTAGTATGTTATTCTTTTCCTCTTATAATCTCTTATAGCTTGATTCGACTTTTGAACAACTTTAATTTTTTTTATTTTTTTTAATTGCAACATATGGGAATTGTGAGTTTCCAACAGGGCATTGAAGTGGACAAACAAAGTGGAAAAGATTTGGTGAATTTTTTTTGCATTTTTTTCTTCTTTGTATCTAATATTAATTAATTATTAATTTATCATTATATAGAAGGGATAGGTGGAGTTGTTATTAGTATATTGTTGATTTTACTTTATAATTTGTCTGTCCTATTTGTATATTTGTTACAATATTCATATGGGGAAGACAACTTCTTATTTTATGCTTAGCTTTTATTTAAGTCATTTAACTGTTGAAGTTCTATCAACGAGCTCCAACAACAGATTCAAAAAATAGTACAATGTATTAATACCCATCAATATTATTAAATGGGATAATTACAAATCCCGACCAAGATGACCTTATTTGAAGGTAATATTATTTAAATGGATAATTACAAACTGTAATCAGGTTTAAGTCAACAATGGATGATAAATAGATTATAGACGTTCAATTACAGACTTAAACTTAGCTTTTAACTGTTGAAGTTCTACCAACGAACTCCAACTAAAGATTCAAAAAATAGTACAATGTATTAATACTCATCAATATTATTAAATGGGATAATTACAAATCCCGACCGAGATAATCTTATTTGAAGGTAATATTATTAAAAGGCATAATTATAAACTCTGATCAGATTTAAGTCAACAATGGATGATAAATAGATTTCAGACTTAAACCTGAACCGCTCAACTTTTGTATTGTTCGTTGGTCTAAACGTTGAGCCATTTCAGTGGTCAAATAATTCTTCCAGTCTCCAACCTTCCCTTTCCGGAAGAAAATGTTATTTTCCATCCCCAAATTTCCTTCCCTGTCACGATGTTTCCCGATTTTATTTACTTCCAGGCCACTTAAATTCTCGAAACTGCACATCTGTACAATGTTTTCAGGCACCCCTTGTTGTTGTTCCTCTGACGAGAAAGGATAACCCATAAACTCTGCTGTTTTCTTAAGATACAAAACAGTATCTTCAGCCAGTTCTTCATATTTCAAGAACATTAACTTGTCCGGATGTTCCAAACTTGCTTTCCAGTACCCCAAAACATGGTCCCAATAAGGCCCATTTGGACTTACACCTTCATAAAACAATTCGAACACTTCATCAAGTTGAATGGGTTGAATATTTTGGGATTTGCAGTACCTTGCAATGAAATGATACAAAGAAACAAATGTATCTTTAGGGTCCCTGCAAATGTAAATAAGTTTACAACCAGAATCAATTATAGATCGGGGTAAGAAAGAATAAGGAAGATGAGTGGCTAAAAGAGGAATTCCAAGATGTCAATTAGTGGAAAACTGGGCATGATCAAACTCCATGAAAGGCACAACATCATGAGGCATCTTGGAAAGCAAAGGGGTGGTGGAATCATCGTATGAGGTTCTTGTAATAGTGGCAAAAGTGAAGGATTTTAACCAGGCTGTGCCTGTTTTTAGAGAGCTACAAAGGATGATATCAGTGGGTTGAGCCTGGAATTGTTGTTGAGTCGACAATGCTCCTTGTAGAAAAAACGGGAGGAACCAAAAACCTTGATATTGATATAGATCTTCAGAATAACCCCAACAATTCGCTTTAAGAAGAGTAGATATCATCTATTTGAAAGATTTTTGAAGTGCATCTTCATTTTGTTTCTCAATCTGGGATTCCATGAGGGACAGGCTAATGGGTGCAAATACTATATTGATTATACGAGGATGGCTTTGTAAATAGGCTGCCACTCTTCTTTTTCTTTTATAAGGAGGCAGTGGGATGGAATGATACTTTTTTTAATATATAAAGAAATACTAAAATGAAAATATAAAGAAAAAGAAAATATCATTATCTCAATTATTTCCCCAGTCAACAAAAAACACAGTACTTAACACGCATTTGTAAGGACTTGAAAATTTAAAAATGCGCTCATAGACGTGCTCGAGACCGCAACATTGTTCTTTTAAAATTTTTTTTGCCACTAATTAACGTGAAAAATAAAATTTACAAAACAGATATTTATATAGACCCAATGTTTCATTTCCCTTATTTTCTTAAGTAATGTGAGATGTGTGTATATATAGACTCATGAATATTGCAGTTTGTTTCTAGACAATGTGGGATTCTATCATATTTTAACTAACAATATAAGATTAAATGCTACATTATATTTTATATTTTTTATATTTTATTAACATTTTCTCATATTATAAAATTATCTTTTAAAATATTTAATCTTGTTGCATTCTAGAATTGTTTGGTACTTAGATAGTATATTTTTTTTTTGTAATTTTAAAAAAATTGATCTCTTTTTTTTTTTAAATATTTTTAGGATTAAAAAATTAATGAGTATAGTAAAATATTTAAAATTGTTTATCACTTAATTATAAAATGTTATAAAATAGTCATTTAATTATGTTTTTTTGAATCATCTATTTTTGAAAAGTTACAAAATTGTCATTCTTTTGCTACATACCTCAAAATTCAAGATAATTTGGTGACCAAAAAAAAAAAATAGTTGAGTGATCATTTTGTAAGTTTTTATAATTCAATAGTAAAAAAATCATAGTTAAGTGACTACTAATGTAATTTAATCTAGATATAAAAATATGAAAAATAATTATTATATTTTATGTATAACTTCTAAATAGAAATAATGGAAAATTATTTTAAAAAATAGAATTGCATTAATATTAACTTCAAATATTTAAAATTGAATAGAAAATTATTGAATGTACAAGTTTCATATGTGCAATTTGTACTACTTTTTCTTTTTTTATTATGGTCGTTTTGTATATGTTAACAATTCTAAAATGCATCAGGATAAAAAAACCTCAAAAGGTAATTTTATAATATGAGAAAAATTTAACAGAATATAAAAAAAATAGAAATTGTTTTGTAAAAAAATATAAAATATAGCGTAGCATTATGTTGTTAATTAAAAGATGAAGGAATTCCATATTATCTAGGAACAAGCTGCAAACTTATTCATGAATCTATATAAACACATATCTTACATCTCACATTGTTTAAGAAAACAAGGGAAATAAGATTTTGAGTCTACATAAATATCTGTTTTGTAAGTTTTATTTCCACATTAATTGGTGGCACCAAAAAAAAATAGTGTTGCCACATTGGGTCTTTATATAGACTAATTCTTGTAATTTTTCAAAAAATTGTGTTCACGTCAGCGCGTTTTTACCTGACACGAGGAAAAAGGTGTCCTCGTCAGCACGTTTTTGCTTGACATGAGGAAAAACGTGTCCTTGTCAGCTCATTTTTGCCTGACACGAGGAAAAGCGTGTCCTTATCAGCGCGTTTTTGGATTTTTGATCCATACTTGTAATCATTTTTAGAAAAACCCATTTCCATAAATAATTTCGGAAATGGGCCTTTATTAGTACTATGCCCCAGATAGTATTGCCCAACTTCATTTAAAGCCCTTGCGAATATAAGAGTTTATTTTTTTTATTATATAGGGATGAGTAAAATTCGAATCGATTAAAAAATTCGAAAAAAATTTTAAATTTTGAATTAAATAATTCGAGTTATTTGAGTTATTCGGATAAACTCGAATAAAAAATCAAAGTTTCCAGTTTAACTTAAATATGAAATACACAATTCGAGTTATTACGTCATTTTAATAAATATTTATCTTTTTCTAAAGTTAAAAGTCAAAATTATTGTTCATGTAATTAAATAATATTGTGGCTTTTTTACCTGGATAATATAAAATAAATAATTAAATACCATAATTGTAGGCCAATACAATTATTTACCAAAATGGTATGTTTGCAACAATGTGAGAGCATGGAAAATGTGGCACCATTTTTTTTCCTGACTTAATCATCAAAACATCATTACAAAATGATATGGGGTAATATATATATTTTTTAAAGGTAAAAGATGTGAGAGAGGTGACACCAGTATTCAGGTTATAAAAAACCTGATAAACAAAAGATCATATACGATCATTTAATACAAAATAAATTTATGGGGAGTTGTAATGTGGCAGGTGGGGTGGAGGGAGAGAGATAGGCGAGTTTTTTTTTTTTTTTTTACATATATAATATAAAGAAATATAAAAATATCTAAAATGGTACACCACCCCGATTAATTACGGAAATGAGGTGTTTGGGGTGGTGGACGGTGATGCATAAGCGGCACCACTCCTAAATTTTGACACAAACAGTTGACAGTTACAAAAACAAATTTTAAGTGGTGCAACCTTGTTGATAGGCAACACCAAAATATTTTTCCCATACGATTACATGGGTTAAATACAGGTTGGGTGCTGATGCCCGTGGGAAAGGCGACACCAATTAACAGAGCACAAACACATTAACAGAGCACATAGTCGTAGAGATAAAAATTTAATTACGATAGAATCCAACAATCAGACACTCAGATTTTTTAGGATGTTACAATTTGACACACTTGAATTTAAGAGAAAGTTGTAAAGAGAAAATTCTCTGAGGGGATTATTCCAGAAAATTTCTAGAGAGATTTTTCTAATTTATAAATTGACCCAAAAGTTTAAAGAAATTACAAAATTACCCCATTCCTAATTTTTGTGATTTTTTTTATTCGAAGCGAGCCCACACTCGGCAGACGTGAGCTTGAGGATAGCAGAGAAGATTACTCGGTCGAAGCGCTCATCCTAGACGAATCGAAAATGTATAATTTTGATTAAGTATTTATTACTTTAGATATCACAACCAAAATTTTGTTTTGGAAAACTTTTAAAACTTTGGTTTTTCCTTAAATTTATTTTCCACTGCATTTTTCAAACCGTTTTTCCAACAAGGTAAACTTATGTACATAAGTTTGCGAATTTAAATGGTTTTCTTTTAACTTTTAAGTTTTTCAGAAATAGACTAAATTTTTTCCAACTAAAAATAAACAAGTGTTTTTAAAATATCTATTTTATAAGCCCGATAGCTTACCATATTATATATAGTGGGTTAAGGGGAATAAAAAAAATAGGGACATAACACAAAAATTTGGGTCAAGAGACACTGGACTGACTGCCTACGGCGAACATGACCGGACAATCACGGAATCACGGGGTCACCCCTTTTTCTTCTTTCTCAGGCTTGAAATCTCCCCTTTTGACCCCCAATTTTCATGCTTCTCAGTCCCGAGTTACTATTTTTTGTACAAAATTTAAATGAGCTGGGTTTTAACAAGGAAATTTGAACAATAAAATAGAAGCATTAAAAGTACTCAATTCCACTCTCTTAAAATTTCTAGAAATTCTCATTAATCTCACAATATTTAAAAAATAATAATTAGACCCCACTTTAAAAAATCTTATTAAACTCCTAAATTTTTTTGAAAATTTTAAGTAGCCTCCAAAAAAAAAACTTAATCTCACGATTCGCCACTAACAGCTATTAAACTAAAATTTCATAATTTAAGAAGTATAGAGGCTAAAAATAATGTAATTGAAGAACAAAGATTAAATCAACAACTTATGGATAATATGAGGCTACTAATAGAAAATAACGTAACAAATTTTGTTGGAAAAATTGTAATTTATAGGAACTTTGAGGCATATTCTCAATAGGTAAAGGTGGAGAGTTAAACTTAAAATTATTGTTTCATATTCCACTCCATGAGACATTTACAACGGTATATCATATGCTCAAAATGGTTGAGTGAAGAATGAGAAATTGATGCTCAAAGTAAGCTACTTGGAAAAATTTGTTGATGAAAAGAAAGCTTAGATCCCACATTGATTAAATACCAAGTGTGAGATATGTATATATATGAGAACCCACAATCATATATAGTGATTGAATGACTAAGCTTAGAATCTTGCCTCGCGCGAGGTCCAAACCCGTTGAGGTTGGGGTGCACCCGCATGATGTGGGCAACGCGAAATGTCTAGCCCAAAATGAGCCTGCGAATATTTTAGCCCAACACGAAATTTATTTTTCCTCAGCAAATATATATAAAATATGATATTTCCAAAAATTCATCCGATGATAGAAAAAAGGCAACATTTGTTCGTTGATCGCTGTAGAGGTGCTACTGCTTTGATCATTGTGTTGTTGTATCTTGGGAGACATTCGACCAATGTTTCTCCAAGTTCCATAGGAGCGGCCGAATTTGTCTTAAAGAAACTATATTAAACAGGCCTCAACGTTTAGTAAATCTCTTTTATTCTTTTCGATTTTAACTTTTTGTTAAGATTTTTATTCATTTACGTATTTGACAATTATAAATTATTCTATTTATATTTTATTTTATATAAAAATATTTATTTATTTATATTTATATATTTTGTTCGCTAACGTGTTTTGTCCAACGGATTTAACTGGTATTATTTGAGCTAAAACTAAAATTTTAAAATTCAAAAACCACGTACAAAAATGAACTAGGTTAAACTATAGGGATTAGATATGCAATTTACACATAATATAGGGGCTAAAAGAAAATTGACCAAAATTACACCAATACACCTAAAAGTACACGTTATTTGTGTTTGCAGAATCATTTTATGAGAAATATTTGTTTAGGATAAAATTGTTAATTTTTGTGTAATGATGGTGATATGGTACAAAATTATGGTACCAAACCCAACCCGATCGAAAAATAGTAATTAAATTATTCGAAAAATTTCATTTAAATTTTTTTAGAGTAATACCGAGAGCTTTAGTTAAAAGTTAAAAAAATAATTATAAAAGGAGAGCAAAGCAGGAAAGTCATTGCCCACCCCAGCTGGAACACACAAAAAAAACATAAAAATATGCAATAAACTCTCGGCGGCTTGTGGGTAAATGAAAGGACATAAAGCACACCCACAGTCAAGCCAAAACACAAAAACACCAACGGAGGAAAGAAAATACCTTGCTCTAAGATAGAGCCAGAGATCCAAAAAACGCAACATCCAATCCCTTAGATCTAAGAAGTCAGACCTCAGAGGTCTCTAGCCAAAAATGCCTCTGCTGCCGCTGGTAATTCCTCCACCCAAAACCTGTCTTCTGGTAACGAAATCCTCTCTTTTGCTATCATGTGGGCCATCATATTTGTTCGCCTATCAACATGGTGGAATATTTAAAAAAAAATTATTTAAATTTAAAATTATACCAACCAACGAGCTCTAACTAAAGATTTAAGAAATAGTATAATGAATTAATACCCATCAATATTATTGAATGAGATAATTACAAATCTCGATCAAGATAACCTTATTTGAAGGTAATATTATTAATAGAGATAATTACGAACTCTAATGAGGTTTTAAGTGAACAATGGATGATAAATAGATTATCGACCTTAAATTACAAACTTAAACCTGAACTGCACCATTTTTACATTGTTCGTTGGTCTAAAAGTTGAGCCATTTCAATTAGTTATTATGAAATTTTGTATATAGTTGATCAAGTTTTAACAGATCATTGCAAGTTAAATTACTCCAGCTTTTTAAAAATATTTAATGTGTTGTTACGATAAAAGGAAATTTAAGATATAATCGAAAAAAAATTAAATTTTGTTATTAGTTTTTGTATCACGAGTAAGTTGTGGATTTAATTTATGTACTCTACTTTGATATTTTAATTCTATATTTTTAGAATTTTGAAATTTCAATTTTGACCCAAATGGTAGCCGTTAAATCCTATTATTTCCAAAGCTTATGCCGTAGACATATAATTACATGTGAAATGTCACATTATTTTGCTAATTTCAAATAATACTAACAAAAAAATTATTTTATTTTAGTTAATAAATGTAACCGCCTTTGCCCCACCCTCAAAATTTTGAAATATTTCATTAATCCCTAATTTTTTTAAAAAAATTTAATCAAGTCCCTTGAATTTTTGAAAATTCTCACTATACATTTAATTTATTTTAAAGATTTTAATTAAACTCTCTTAAAATTTCTGTAAAATCTTATTAGTCTCACATAAATTTTAATAAATTTAACTAGAACCCAATTTTTTTTTAAATTCTTATTAAACTACTTTTTTTTTGAAAATTTTAATTAGGTCCCCTAAGTTTTTTTTTAAAATCTCATTATGCTTTTTATTTTTTATTTTTTTTTTAAATTTCAATTGCACTCTCCTAAAATTTCTAGAACTTCTCATTAAACTCATTGTATATTTTTTTAAAAAAAATAATATTAATTAGACCCCATTTTAAAAAAAAAATCTTATTAAACTCCTAATTTTTTTTTTGAAATTTTTAAGTAGCCTTCCCAAAAAAATTAATCTCACAATCCGCCACTATCAACTATTAAACTGAAATTTCAAAATTCAAGAAGTATAGAGACTACAAATAATGTAATTGAAGAACAAAGATTAAATAAACAACTTATGGATAATATGAGACTGCGAATAGAAATTAACATAATAAATTTAACTGGTATAATTTGAGCTAAAACTAAAATTTTAAAATTCAAAAACCACATACTAAAATGAACTAGGTTAAACTATAGGGATTAAATATGCAACTTACATATAATATAGGGGCTAAAAGAAAATTGACCAAAATTACACCAATACACCTAAAAAGACACATTATTTGTCTTTGTAGAATCATTTTATGAGAAAATCTTGTCTCTTACCAGACCCAACCCACAAGTGGGCCTCTATTTATTATCAACTGGTTAGGTCTAATTAAAAAATAATCATTGAATAAAATTTTACCAACGAGCTCCAACTAAAGATTCAAGGAATAGATAAAGTTCTACTAATGAGCTCCAACTAAATATTCAAGGAATAGTACAATAGATCAATACCCATTAATATTACTAAATGGGATAATTACAAATCTCGACCAAGATAATTTTATTTGAAAATATTATTATTAAAAGGGATAATTACGAACCCTAGACTATCAACCTTTGATTACAGACTTAAACCTGAACCGCTCAACTTTTGCAATGTTCGTTGGTCTAAACGTTGAGCCATTTCAGTGGTCAAATAATTCTTCCAGTCTCCAAGCTTCCCTTTCCGGAAGAAAATGTTATTTTCCATCCCCAAATTTCCTTGCCCATCACGATGTCTCCCGGTTTTATTTACTTCCAAGCCACTTAAATTCTCGAAATTGCACATCTGTACAATGTTTTCAGGCACCCCTTGTTGTTGTTCCTCTGACGAGAAAGGATAACCCATAAACTCTGCTATTTTCTTAAGATAAAAAACAGTATCTTCAACCAGTTCTTCATATTTCAAGAACATTAACTTGTCTGGATGTTCCAAACTTGCTTTCCAGTACCCCAAAACATGGTCCCAATAAGGCCCATTCGGACTTACACCTTCATAAAACAATTCGAACGCTTCATCAAGTTGAATGGGTTGATTGTTTTGGGATTTGCAGTGCCTTGCATTGAAATGATACAATGAAACAAATGTATCTTTGGGGTCCCTGCAAATGTAAATAAGTTTACAACCAGAATCAATTATAGATCTAGGTAAGAAAGAATAAGGAAGATGAGTGGCTAAAAGAGGAATTCCAAGATGTCGATTAGTGGAAAACTGGGCATGATCAAACTCCATGAAAGGCACAACATCATGAGGCATCTTGGAAAGCAAAGGGGTGGTGGAATCATCGTATGAGGTTCTTGTAATAGTGGTGAAAGTGAGGGACTTTAACCAGGCCGTGCCTGTTCTTAGAGAGCTACAAAGGATGATATCAGTGGGTTGAGCCTGGAATTGTTGTTGAGCCGATAATGCTCCTTGTAGAAAAGTCGGGAAGAACCAAAAACCTTGATATTGACATAGATCTTCAGAATAACCCCTACAATTCCCTTTAAGGAGAGTAGATATCCTCTCTTGGAAAGATTTTTGAAGCGCATCTTCATTTTGTTTCTTAATATGGGATTCCATGAGGGACAAGCTAATGGTTGCAAATACTATATTATACAAGGATGGCTTTGTAAATAGGCTGCCACTCTTCTTTTTCTTTTATAAGGAGACAGTGAGATGGAATGATATTTTTTTTAATATATAAAGAAATACTAAAATGGAAATATAAAGAAAATGAAAAAGAAAACATCATTATCTCAATTATTTCCCCAGTCAACAAAAAAACACAGTACTTAACACACATTTGAAAGGACTTGAAGACTTGGCAGAGCTGGTCGACCCATCCATTCAGGCGCACACCAGATGAGTCACCTTCCACTTAGATAGTAGGGCATAGTACCAGTAATGGTCTATTTCTAAAATTATTTATGAAAATGGACACTTCAAAAATAATTATGGGTATAGACCGAAAATTAAAAATAGGCTGATAGACGCGCGCTGTAAACTAAATTTTTAATGAATGTCATTTTTTAAATATTATAAAATAAATCAAATCTTTTCAAAATTTACGAGACCCAAAGTGGTAACACCGTTCTTTTAAAATTTTTGGTGCCACTAATTAATGTGAAAAATAAAACTTACAAAATAAATTTTTATAAAGACTCAAAGTTTCATTTATCTTATTTTCTTAAGCAATGTGGGATGTGAGATATGTGTATATATAGACTCATGAGTATGTTTGCAGCTTGTTTCTAGACAATGTGAGATTCCATCATATTTTAATTAACAATATAAGATTAAAGGCTTCATTATATTTTATATTTTTTATATTTTATTAACATTTTCTCATATTATAAAATTATCTTTTGAGATGTTTAATCTTGTTACATTTTAGAATTGTTTGGTACATAAATAGTATTTTTTTTTGTAATTTTAAAAAATTGATATCTCTTTTTTAAAATATTTTTAGGATTAAAAAATTAATGAGTATGGTAAAATATTTAAAATTGTTTTTATCACTTAATTATAAAATGGTATAAAATAGTCATTTCATTATATTTTTTTGAATCATCTGTTTTTGAAAAGTTACAAAATTGACATTCAATTATTCAAATTTGTCTTATTCTTCTTTCTTTTTTTATAATTCAATAGTAAAAAAATCATAGTTAAGTGACTACTAATGTAATTTAGTCTAGATATAAAAATATGAAAAATAATTATTATATTTTATGTATAACTTTTAAATAGAAATAATAAAAAATTATTTTAAAAAATAGAATTGCGTTAATATTAACTTCAAATATTTAAAATTGAATAGAAAATTATTGCATGTACAAGTTTCATATGTGCAATTTGTACTACTTTTTCTTTTTTTTTATTATGGTCGTTTTGTATATGCTAACAATTCTAAAATGCATCAGGATAAAAAAAACCTCAAAAGGTAATTTTATAATATGAGAAAAATTTAACAGAATATAAAAAAAATAGAAATTGTTTTGTAAAAAAAATATAAAATATAGCGTAGCATTATGTTATTAATTAAAAGATGAAGGAATTCCATATTATCTAGGAACAAGCTGCAAACTTATTCATGAATCTATATAAACACATATCTTACATCTCAAATTGTTTAAGAAAACAAGGGAAATAAGACTTTGAGTCTACATAAAGATCTGTTTTGTAAGTTTTATTTCCACATTAATTGGTGGCACAAAAAAAAATGGTGTTGCCACATTGGGTCTTTATATAGACTAATTCTTGTAATTTTTCAAAAATTGTGTCCACGTCAGTGCACTTTTGCCTGACACGAGGAAAAACGTGTCCTCATTAGCGCGTTTTTGGCTGACACGAGAAAAAACGTGTCTTTATCAGCGCATTTTTGGGTTTTTGATCCATACTTGTAATTATTTTTAGAAGAGCCCATTTCCATAAATAGTTTTGAAAATGGGCCTTTATTGGTACTATACCCCTGATAGTATTGCCCAACTTCATTTGAAGCTCTTGCGAATATAAGAGTTTATTTTTTTTATATTATATAGGGATGAGTAAAATTCGACAAAAAAAATTAAACATTGAATTAAATAATTCGAGTTATTTGAGTTATTCGGATAAACTCGAATAAAAAAAATCAAAGTTTCCAGTTTAACTTAAATATAAAATACACAATTCGAGTTATTATGTTATTTTAATAAATGTTTATCTTTTTTAAAGTTAAAAGTCAAAATCATTGTTTATGTAATTAAATAATATTGTAGCTTTTTTACCTGGATAATATAAAATAAATAATTAAATACTATAATGGTATGCCAATACAATTATTTACTAAAACCGTATGTTTGCAACAATGTTGGAGGTGGAGAGCATGGAAAATGTGGCACCATTTATGATATGTGACTTAATCCCCATGTCCTGGTATGTTATTCTTTTCCTCTCATAATCTCTTATAACTCGATTCGACTTTTGAACAACTTTAATTTTTTTAATTTTTTTAATTACAGCATATGGGAATTGTGAGTTTCCAACAGGGCATCGAAGTGGAGAAACAAAGGGGAAAAGATTTGGTGAATTTTTTTGCAATTTTTTCTTCTTTGTATCTAATATTAATTAATTATTAATTTATCATTATATAGAAGGGATAGGTGGAGTTGTTATTAGTATATTGTTGATTTTACTTTATAATTTGTCTGTCCTATTTGTATATTTGTTACAATATCCATACGGGGAAGACAACTTTTTATTTTATGCTTAGCTTTTATTTAAGTCATTTAACTGTTGAAGTTCTACTAACGAGCTCCAACTAAAGATTCAATAAATAGTACAATGTATTAATACCCATCAAATGGGGTAATTACAAATCCCGACCAAGATGACCTTATTTGAAGGTAATATTATTAAAAGGGATAATTACAAACTCTGATCAGGTTTAAGCGAACAATGGATGATAAATAGATTATAGACATTCAATTATAGACTTAAACATGAACCGCTCAACTTTTGCAATGTTCGTTGGTCTAAACGTTGAGCCATTTCAGTGGTCAAATAATTTTTCCAGTCTCCAAGCTTCCCTTTTCGGAAGAAAATGTTATTTTCCATCCCCAAATTTCCTTGCCCTTCACGATGTTTCCCAGTTTTATTTACTTCCAGGCCACTTAAATTCTCAAAACTGCACATATTTACAATGTTTTCAAGCACCCCTTGTTGTTGTTCCTCTGACGAGAAAGGATAACCCATAAACTCTACTGTTTTCTTAAGATAAAAAATAGTATCTTCAGCCAGTTCTTCATATTTCAAGAACATTAACTTGTCTGGATGTTCCAAACTTGCTTTCCAGTACCCCAAAACATGGTCCCAATAAGGCCCATACGGACTTACACCTTCATAAAACAATTCGAACGCTTCATCAAGTTGAATGGGTTGATTATTTTGGGATTTGCAGTACCTTGCAATAAAATGATACAATGAAACAAATGTATCTTTGGGGTCCCTGCAAATGTAAATAAGTTTACAATCAGAATCAATTATAGATCTGGGTAAGAAAGAATAAGGAAGATGAGTGGCTAAAAAAGGAATTCCAAGATGTCGATTAGTGGAAAACTGGGCATGATCAAACTCCATGAAAGGCACAACATCATGAGGCATCTTGGAAAGCAAAGGGGTGGTGGAATCATCGTATGAGGTTCTTGTAATAGTGGTGAAAGTGAGGGATTTTAACCAGGCTGTGCCTGTTCTTAGAGAGCTACAAAGGATTATATCAGTGGGTTACGTCTGGAATTGTTGTTGAGCCAACAGTGCTCCTTGTAGAAAAGTTGGGAAGAACCAAAAACCTTGATATTGACATAGATCTTCAGAATAACCCCTACAATTCCTTTTAGGGAGAGTGATATCATCTCTTTGAAAGATTTTTGAAGTGCATCTTCATTTTGTTTCTCAATATGTGATGGGCGTCAAAACCACCAAAAATAATTCCTACAAAAATAACTCTAAATTATAGTAAATAGTGGTAGTAGGGTCGAGTCCATAGGGATTGGATGTTGTAATCAACTTCCGTGTTTACTTATGAACAGAATGTTCGTTGTGTCAAAGGTCGTGACAAGAGTCGTGCCCACGACTCCAAACGTACCTGCAACAAAAATAAACAAGTAATCAAAGGGTTTCAAGAATGTTTAGAAAGTAAATAATCTATCAGCGTAAATAAACAATTAAATAATATTAGAAATAAATTTAGTTCGGGAAATAAATTCAGAATTTTGCAAACAGAAATAATAAGCCTTAGCCTTAGACTCGATAAATTCTGTATCAAGAATCAATCCTCGAAAATTAATCTTCTCCTCCAACGATAAGTTGGTTATAGCAGTTAAGAATGTCCGAACCACCAATTATTCCTCTCGTAGCTGGTCCCGATACGACCTGCAAACCAACCCTTACCAATTATCTAACTGAGATACACGAGTTCCCGATTCAAGATTCCGGCAGCCTTGCGTTCTGAAGAACCCAACTCGAATTACCACGTGGGTCATTTAAACCCGATCACTTCTTCCTTGATTTGTTCTCGGAGATCCGAATACAGCACGGCCGACTCGTTTCTTCAACCGTCAGCAAACACGACTCCAACCCAACGTGCACTTTGACTTGAAATCGAGTTTAACTTTAAGGGATGATTGGTCTATCCTGATACTTAAGAAAAAAAATGAATGCCGATTGGAAGGATTTTTAGCACGAATTCGTATCTCACGATTCCTGACCGGAAGGAACACCGACCTAAGGCTATGATGAAATTTAGAGAAGCATGAAATTATTCATGCGTTGTAAGCTTTTGAAAGTGGTTTGATGATTATGGTGAAGAAAAAAACAGAAAGGACTTGGAAAGAAATTAGCCCAATTTCGTAAAAGCAAAAAAATGCAAATGAAAGTAGCAATATGCTCACGGCAATTTGAAAGACAAAAGAGAATAATTCAATTCCAAATTGAAGTAGGAATGTAGAATTAAGTGATGACCTTCCAAAGGACATTAAGGCCCTATTTATATACATAGAATTTGCTATTTTTGGCCTTAATTAATTTAACATAAAATCAAAATAAAATAAGATTTTTTTTTCTATTTTTGGCTTTTACAAAGTCAAAAATTCTGATGAGTCCTTGGCTTTTCTCTACATTTTTGATTCGGCATCATTTTTTTTATTGTGTTTCAATTTGGTCCTTTTCTGCTCGTTTTTGTCTCTTAGCATCCCTGACAAGATTAAAACATAAAAATACTAATTTAGCAGGATCAATTCAGAAATAAACCGAATTAAACACAAAATAACATGCAAATTAATATGTTATCAAATCCCCCTACTTAGCTCATGCTTGTCCTCAAGCATATTGCTCCTTCAAACACTAGAAATTATTCTACAATTTATTACAAATCGAGCCCCTTTTTTGCATCCATAATCAATGCAAACAACATAGGCAAAAAATAAATAAATGCTCAAAATATTTAGTGTTATCAACAAGTGTCATAAAATTGAAACATGTGAACTAAATAATTTCATTAAATTGAGTTTGAATCCAAAATTTGCAAGGCATTATTAATTAATTACGCATAAAAAAATTTAGACACGGTCAAACCTTTTTACGCGAACTAGGATGACAACTCAAACACCCTATCCCTGTTACTCAATTCAAACAGTCTCTTTTTTTTTTGAAAGCTCAGTTAGCGGAATGTTTGCAAGTTATCGATTTGTCACTCAAACCTTTTTACGCGAGATAAAATGACAACCCAAGCACCCTATCCCGGTTACTCAATTCGGTCACGTTTTCGAAACTTTCACTCATAACTTGAGCATTTATTTATTCATTCATTTTATTTATTTATTTATGTACAAGCAACTTATTTATGTATAAGCAACAAGCAAATATTTTTTCAAACAATCAATTTATATGAAAAAAAAATCTAGTTACATATATCAACCTTAAAACAAAAATGTCGACTAATCTAGATACTTTGAACACTTTAATTCAAAATTTGCCCAATTGCCCAAATTGACTAAGTAATGAAATTAGAGGCTCAATGTCGGAATAAACTATCGAATAAATCTAGCATAAGATTGAACATATGCAAAAGAGAGACATGCAGAAAAAATCATGCATGCATACTTACAATTTTCAATCCCCCTACTTACTCTATGCTTGTCCTCAAGCATGTTTTATATGCAATAAAGTTCAGTAACTCAAACAACAAGCAAAGAGAAAGGTTAAGAATACTCTCCATGTGTTTCAATCGATGTCGGCGTTGGGAAATAATTGTCAGCATTTAGCACGGCGTGCCCACGCCACCATCATTATCCGACTTTTGGAAAAATTCATAACCTCCATTACGTTCTTGAAAACAGTAAATTCACTGGATTAAATAAAAAAAATATTATTTACAACCTAAATCTTACTAAAACTCAAAATTAAATAAATGAAAATAAATTTGGGTTGCCTCCCAAAAAGCGCTTTTGTTTAACGTTGTTAGCTTGACGACCATAAATGTTATCCGTTTGGCTCATTGAGAATTAATGTTTCCATCACATGCACTTGAATGTTCTTGCAGAATAGTTTCGACTTTTGCCCACTATCCTTGAAGCCCTTCCCAGATTCCCCTACCATTAATGGATTGGGGTGGCTTTGAGCTTCTCTATTCAAGTTTGCATTTTTCTCTGTCGGAATCCTTGTACGTTCTGGAAACGGTTTCAAATCTAATTTCGAGGCTTTCATGACAACTTCACATATTGTTTTTTGGATCATCGATAATTCCTCTTGCTTAACATCGAGATCTACATTCCTGCAAGGCACGATTTGTAACTATCATTAGGATGTACCATATCCTCATAAACATTAAACTTAACCACTTCTCCGTCAAATTCCATAGTGAGTGTTCCACTCTAAACATCAATTTTCGTTCGTGTGGTACTCAATAATGGTCTCCCAAGAAATATCTCAGACGAATTGGCCGAGTTGTCATCCTTCATGTCGATAATGTAGAAGTCTGCAGGAAATATTAGCTCGTTTACCTTAACAAGAACGTCCTCCAGCACTCTTTCCGGATGCACTACAGATCTATCTACAAGCTGAATAATTACATCTGTTTCCTTCAAAGGACCTGCATTAAGTAGTTTATAAATTGACAAAGGCATAACATTAATTGATGCGCCTAAGTCACACATGGCTTTTTTAATACCGACACTACCTATTTTGCAAGATATGGAAAACATACATTGGTCCTTATATTTAGGTGGTATTTTTCTTTGTAAAACAGCAGAGACATTTTCTCTGACACTCACCTTTTCATTGCCCAGGAGCTTCCTCTTACTTGTGCATAATTCTTTTAAGAATTTTGCATACCGTGGAATTTTTTTAATCGCATCAAAAAGAGGTATGTTGATTTCTACCTTTCAAAAGGTGTCGAGGATCTCCTTCTCTTTTCACTCCTTCTTACATTGGACTAGTCATCCAGGAAACAGAGGTGGTACTGCAAATGATTTTGTGGTATTAACTCCACTGAAGCCTTTGTGTCAAGTTTCTTCTTATCTCGACCAGCATCATGGGCATGACTCGTGCCAGGTACGGAATCCAAAACCTTCCTACTCCTCAACGTCATAGCACTTACATTGTGTCGAGGATTAGGCTCAGTTTAGGACGGCAGCTTACCTTGGGACTCCAAATGGCTAACCGTGAGCGCGAGTTTGCTCACTTGCTTATCCAACTCCTGCAAATACATGTCAGTTTTTTTGTTGAAATTTCTCAGTACTATTGGCTAACCTTTCCACTATGGCTTCCAAAGATGACTTTGGGGTGGTAATTGTTGATTTTGAGGTGGTCTTTGTTAGCACGGTTGATTGAACCGAGGGTTTGACCCATAACTTAGATTCGGGTGATCTTTTCACCCTAAATTATACGAGTTCGAGTAGGGGTCATATCACCTTTGGGGCGGCCCTGGAAAGTTCCCGACAATATTTGCTTGTTCTGTCGAATCCTCATGTAAAATCGGACATGAGTCCGTCGAATGGTTTTGCTTAGCACAAATTCCACACAATCATGCTAGGCCTGTTTTATCTACAAGCAAAGTTTGAACAACGTTAGTTAGCTTATCAATTTTATCTTCTAAGGATAAAGAACTTAGCCCATGAACTCTTCTCGTAGGTTTTGTAGCTGATCGGAATTGTTCAGAGTTAGCAGCCATTGTTAAAATCAACTTTCGTGCTCTCTGAGGAGTCATATTGACTAGTGCCCCTCCACTTGCAGCATCTATCATTTTCATTTCCATCGAGAGTAATCCTTCATAGAAATACTGCAAGAGTGACTATTCAGTCAGTCCATGTTGTGGGCAACTTGCACACAACTTTTTGTATCGCTCCCAGTAATAGTAGAGCGATTCAGTCTCCTTCTGAAGGATTCCCACGATGTCTCTCCTTAGTTCGGCTGCTCGAGCTGCAAGGAAGAACCTGTTAAGAAACAAACGAGACATGCCAGACCATGTGTTGACAGATCCTGGAAGTAAATAAAATAGCCACTCTCTAGCAGAGTCGGCTAGTGAGAAAGGAAAAGCACGAAGTTTGATTTAGTTTTCGGTTACTCCCTGAGGCTTCATGCTTGTGCACACCATAAGGAACTCTTTAAGGTGGGTGTGCATATTTTCGTTCTGTACTCCATGAAAAGTGGGTAGTAAATGGATCAAACCCTACTTTAACTCGAACGGCGTTCCTCCTGCCGTATAGGTTATACATAAGGGTTATTGTTCATCCGGTGCCGCAACGAGTTGGCGTATCGTCTGTTCAGCCATCTCGTTTGGTTCATCGAACGAGAAAATTTTTTCGGTGTATGATATGGTTTTGAATTTGGGATTTGGCCATTTACCACGTCGTATGGCTTCTTTTCGCAGTTGTCGGACCAATTTCTCAATCTCTGGTTCAAACTCTAGAGTTCCCGGTTCTGATCTGGTCATAAGGTAAACAAACAAAAATTAGAAAAAATATCTCCAATCCCCGGCAATGGCGCTAAAATTTGATAGGCGTCGAAACCACCAAAAAATAATTCCTACAAAAATAACTCTAAATTGTAGTAAAGAGTGGTAGTAGGATCGAGTCCACAGGGATTGGATGTTGTAATCGACTTCTGTGTTTACTTATGAACAAAATGTTCGTTGTGTCAAAGGTCATGGCAAGAGTTGTGCCCACGACTCCAAACGTACCTGCAACAAAAATAAATAAGTAATCGAGGGTTTCGAGAATGTTTAGAAAGTAAATAATTTATCAGCGTAAATAAACAATTAAATAATATTAGAAATAAATTTAGTTCGGGAAATAAATTCAGAATTTTGCAACAGAAATAATAAGCCTTAGCCTTAGACTCAGTAAATTCTGTATCAAGAATCGATCCTCGAAAATTAATCTTCTCATCCAACGATAAGTTGGTTATAGCAGTTAAGAATGTCCTAACCACCAATTCTTCCTCTTGTAGCTAGTCCCGGTACGACCTGCAAACCAACCATTACCGATTATCTAGCCAAGATACACGAGTTCCCGATTCAAGATTTCGGCAGCCTTGCGTTCCGAAGAACCCGACTCGAATTAATGGCCTCAACCGCGTGGGTCGTTTAAACTCGATCACTTCTTTCTTGATTTGTTCTCGGATATCCGAATACAGCACGACCGACTCGTTTCTCCAACTGTCAGCAAACACGACTCCAACCCAACGTGCACTTTGACTTGAAATCGAGTTTAACTTTAAGGGATGATTAGTCTATCCCGATACTTAGGAAAAAAAATGAATACCGATTGGAAGAATTTTTAGCACGAATTTGTATCTCACGATTCCTGACCGGAAGGAACACCGGCCTAAGGCTAAGATGAAATTTAGTGAAGCATGAAATTATTCATGCTTTGTAAACTTTTGAAAGTGGTTTGATGATTATGGTGAAGAAAAGAACATAAAGGACTTGGAAAGAAATTAGCCCAATTTTGTAAAAGCAAAAAAATGCAAATGAAAGTAGCGGTATGCTCACGCCAATTTGAAAGACAAAAGAGAATAATTCAATTCCAAATTGAAGTAGAAATGTAGAATTAAGTGATGACCTTCCAAAGGACATTAATGCCCTATTTATATACATAGAATTTGCTATTTTTGGTCTTAACTAATTTAACATAAAATCAAAATAAAAATAAAATAAGATTTTTTTTTCTATTTTTGGCTTTTACAAAGTAAAAAATTCTGATGAGTCATTGGCTTTTGTCCACATTTTTTATTCGGCCTCATTTTTATTGATTGTGTTTCAATTTGGTCATTTTCTGCTCGTTTTTATCTCTTAGCGTCCCAATTGCATCCCTGAAAAGATTAAAACATAAAAGTACTAATTTAGTAGGGATCAATTCAGAAATAAACTGAATTAAACACAAAATAACATGCAAATTAATATGTTATCAGTATGGGATTCCATGAGGAACAGGCTAATAGAAAGATGATTTGGGCTGAAACAAAAATCACACACATATATGGAAGAAGAAAGAGATTGATTTCTTGTAAAATGGTCATCAGTTGGGTGACTCACCACCCCCAAAGTAGGCCCGAAAGATAGAAAATATACGAGGTTCGAAAAATAAATTTGATTAAAATTTAATATTTATTTTTTATATGGACAAGACCTTAGGTAATATTTTTTTACCTGAAGCTAGTCGATTCGGTCCGAATATTATGTTATAAAATAATATTATATTAATTATATATTAAATAATAATTATATATATTTATATTAAATTACTAATTATATATATTTATATTAAATTACTAATCCAATAATAATTAAACTCATTATCCATAACCTAAAAAAAAATTAATCTAAACCAAAATATAAAATTCTAAAAATTATATTTAATACAATAAAAGATTTATTATATTTATGGTAGTATATTTAGTGTATTATAGTTTTTTTAAAAATATTTTTAAATAAAAATTAATCTAAAAAAAATTAAATATAGGCAAGTTGGGTCTGAGTTTACTTTTCTTTAAATTGGGCTGAGCTTGGCATGAGCTTAAAAAATTGGTCTAGATACCTTGCATGAGCCCGACCCAAGCACCTCTAGTATCGACGAGAATTGCAGACACATGTTAAATATGACAATCTTGATTTTAATAACTCATAATAAATTAATTAATTGAATTTGAAAACTCATATTATTTTTTAGACTTATTAGATTTATGAACTTAATAATTAATCGTGTGAAATATTGTAAAATAAAATATGCATAAAAGCAATAATGCATCTACTATATATGTCTTTTTAATTTTGTTGATTTGATTCTCACTCTCATTTTTTTTTAAATATAATTCATTCTTTATTTGAATGAAATCCATGACCAGAGGCGAAATTAGAAATTTTTTTTAGGGGGCGAAATTAAATTATAATTTTTACAATAGTAAAAATGTAATTTCACCATTTCAATAGCCTATATTTTTTAATTTTTTAAAAGGATTAAATTAATTTTTTATATTTTTAGGGGGCCAAAATATAATTTTACCTTAACTAATTTAAAATTTTAAAGAGCCTAAATAGAAAAAAAATTATTTTAGAGGAAGCTGAGGCCCCTGCCAGCCCCTAGTTTCGCCCCTATTCATGACATGAATTCTATGATAGGTTTATAACAATTATCTCTCTGTAATTACATGTTGTTATAAGTTTATAACAATCATCTTTTTATAATAGGTAAAATCTTGACAGATAAATGAAACCGTTAAAAAAGAATATTATCTATATTTTATTGTAGAAAATGCACCATTTTTATAATTAATTTATAATCCATCTCAATTTTTAATTAATTTTTTATACTATTTTAATAAATAAAAAAACACCATAGAAGAATTTGTTTACCATAAAATTGTTAATTCTTGTGTAATGACAGTGATATGGCACAAAATTATTGGTCAAGTAGTAAGCTTATCCTATCTCTTACAAGACACAACCCACAGTGTGGGCCCTATTTATTTCCACATTTCCAATAAAATGATTTATCATTTTTTAATATTTAAATAAATAATAATAATAATAATAATAAACAAAAAAGCATAGCACATTAAGGGGTAAAAACGGGATTTCGATATGGAAAAGAAAAAGGAAGGTGGTAGAAAATAGTCCAATCACATATAAAACGTGTCAGATTTTAATGGACCTAAATAACACGGCTGTGGTTAACGTGCTCCCGAGTCACGAGACGTGTCAGATTGACTTTATTCCTTGACTGCCCCTATCAACCGGTTAGGTCTCACCGGGAAACCGGCTGCTCTCGGTTAAGTTTTTGAAAAATAAATAACTTAACTTTTTTTTTTTTAAATTTCGGTAAACTCCACCTAATCATATTAATTTATTTTACGTTTTGGTAACTTAATTTTAAAAAGTTATAAAATTATTATTTAATTATTTAAAAAATTTATTTAAATTATTAAATTATTCGAAAACTTTTATTTAGATCACTTAACTATTAAGTTTTTTCTTAAAGTTTGGCTAGCGAGTTTTAAATAACGATTTGACAATCGGTACGGTAGATCAATACATGTCGAGGAATAAAAGAACATATATTAGATTTAAGTTGATTTGACTGTTAGTGTTGGACCGCAGAGAAGAAAGTTGTTTGAATTTGAGTTTGTAGATTCGTGAAGTTTAAAGTCATTTTATTAAAAAAAATGATCTGTAGAAAAAAAAATGAGAGCTTTTGACTGATATAGATAGTATGAATAGAAATAATTATACAATAACGATTTGGATAGTACCATTTAACCAAAGCCTTATTTATTATTTATATCATCTTTATAAATATATTTATTAGATAATTTTATTTTCCATCCATGGTGAATATGTCAAAATTTAATACACTTTATTACTAAAATATTTCTTTATATAATTATAGTTCACATACCATACAAATATAGTAAATTGAGATCTATACGGACCTAAATGTGAAATACTAGGCATGAAATGAGATTGAATTGTAAATTTTCAAAATTTTAGTGTTGAAATCGATATTTAATTGTTGGGTATCGATATTGAATCGATACATTGTTGAATATCGATACCAAATCACAATTCTGTTTATTTTGCAAAACAAGGGTATCGATATTTAATGAAAAGTATCGATACTCATATAAATATCGATACCATTTTGGCATTTTGTTTGTTTTAAAATTGTTCATATGGTCAAGTATCGATATGAAATGCCAAAATATCGATACTTAAGCCCAGAAATGGTAAAATCTCATCTTTAAAATGTTCATTTCATGCCAAAATCACCTAAACTCAAATGGTACCTTATAAATACAATTATAACATAAAAATCATCAACTAAGGACTTTCTTATTTATTTCCAACATATAAAAAAAATCACATTAACAATCAACCTAAGTACCTAACCAATATGCCACAATTGGCACCTCAACAAATTCAACCTTTTTAAGAACAATCGAAAGAGCACATATATATATATACCAATTCAATAAACCTTTAATGAAACTTTCACTATTATTTAAATCAAACATCAAATGACCATTCAAACAATCTCATGTTTAGTCACCAAGTTTACCAATTCATTTCAAGCATACCTAAACTTACCAATCATCATTCCATAACCAAGCATCAATCAAAGCATATCACATAACATATCATTTTCTCCACCATTAAACATTAAACATATGATCCAAACTACCTAACAAGATTACAACAACATGACTATTTCCATCACATGCATATACACTTATATACATAACTCCCAAATGCCCACCAAAATACACAATGTTCATTATAACCATTAGACATCCTAGGTACATGCCAAGACCAAAACGAATACATCACCAACACTTGAGTTTGGGATTGTTGTTGGATGCTGAAGTTGATGATTGAATAAAAAACTACCTAACCTGCGCACGGGAAACAAAACCGTACGTTGAGTATACTCAATGGTATTTCAATAATACAAATATTAATATCTAATCTAACACAAAATGATACATAAGTTAACATAAATGATGAGATGCAACATAGCAATTAATATATACCAATTCACTTATCAATTTCTCAAAACCATCACATTATTACCAATAGAACATGGCAAATTCATTACATATACCATTTCGTAATTCAAATCATATCCTAGCATATTCCATCTCATAATTTGCCATTGAATACATTCAAAGTTCATATTCATTCTTAACTCAAATGTTCCACCATCATATTTTCATTTTTAATTCCCTATTAGCATGACTCGAGCTCAGGCAGATACGCGGATCCAATCAACACACCAATTTGGCACCCAATGTCTAATGGATAAATCCGTAATAATAAATTTTGTCTTGGGTTCGCTAGTAAAGACCGACAAATAAATGTGCCCAACACTGGTCGATATAACAGACAAATGGGGTGCCCAGCACTCCTCGACACATAGTCGTATAACCCTGAACTCTTCCTATCCTATGGCATGCCAATTATATCTGACCCTACCCGAACAATTAATAGGGTAACATGTTTCTCAATACAAATCAACTAGATCCTCAATATCAAACCAAGTCTCCATCAATTCGTAATCCATTATCATGCATCTGTAAACAATGTTCATTTCTTGTATCAATTCAATTCAACATAGAATTCAACATATGTTATTTTCATAACTATCAAATTAAGTCTATTTTCACAACTAATCATTCAATCACATCCATTCAATTAGCATTTCACGCATAATTCCAAAGAACTAAGTCACTTTATAAACTTACCATATGATGTAATATTTATAAGCAACAATTAAAATATTTCGGAATATAGAAATACAAACCATGAACTCTGAGCTATTCGTCGATAACTTTATCTTTTCCTTTGTTTTTCGAGGGATTCAGGTCGACATTAACTACGAATTAAAACAACAAGACATTTCATCAATGCACAATCAAATTTTACATTCAATTTCTAATTTATGCAACTTCTGTATTTTATTCAATTTTGTCCCTAAAATCGAGACTAAAATAACTTTCACATTTAACCTCAAATTTTAATACCAATTTCACTCTAGGCCTAATTTAAATCCCTATTTCTCATTTCTACCTCAAATTTTGATATTTGTATAATTTAGTCTTTATTGCACAAAATTATCATTTTACTTTACAATTTAGTCCTTTTTCAATTCTAAACTTAAAATCTATCAAATTAATCCCTAAAACTTCAGCTATCCATCAATGACAACATTCACAATCTTTAACAGTACTGAAAAATACTATATGAGTCGACTAGCTTAAATTCTCGAGATTTTGAAAACATAAAAATTATAATAATTAAAAAAAAAAACACTAAATTCAACTAAGCTTGAAAATTTTAAGGTCGTGCGTCGACCTATGTTCTTCTCCCAAAATGGGTTGAAACATTAAACTTTCATGTTTTTCTCTTCCTTCCCACTTTCTTTTTATTAATCTAATGTTTTGTTTTGTTTTAATTTACTTTAATTAATAATTTATAATATAATATATATACACCCCATTGTTTACCAACCGGCCAAATAATCATGTAACCAAGGTATATTTCCCATTTAAGCCCCTTACACTGATTTCTAATTATAAATTCTTAACAATTCACACTTTTATCACTTATGCGATTTAGTTCCTGTACCTTAATTAATCCCTAATTCAATAAAATTACTTAACCAAAATTCAGCTCACTTCTAATATAACTTTATAAATATTTAATAAAAATATTTACGAGTCCGATTTATAGAAATGGGATTCCGAAACTACACGTTTTGACACCACTAATTTTCGGGTCGTTACATTTGGGCTTAGAAATACATATCCTACACACTCAAATAGACTAATTAGCACTACATAAGGCTTACATTGGCCTAATAGGTCAACTAACATCAATTATTGCGTAAAAATACTTATTTTTCTAATAATCTAAACCTAAGCTACTAAAGCTGAAAATGCAATAATTAAATATAAAAGAGCTATAAAACAAGCTCATTAATTGCCGAAATGTACCTAAACTACCACCACAATTGGCGACAGGTCAAACCGCTTGAGCCTTAGGAACTAAGGAACCGGAGGCAGGAATCCTTCCATTGTCACCCTCCACCATCTAGCTCTCCCTATCTTATACCACTATTCCTAACTAGCATCATTGTTGTAACTATTGAAATTACGTCACTATTTAGTATCATCAGAGGCAATGGCGGAGCCAAGGGGGGTTGGTAGGGGCCTCGGTCCCCCTTAAAATAGAAATTTTTTCATTTAGACCCTTTATAATTTATAAAATTTTAAATTGGTAATGGTAAAATTGCAGTTTGGCCCCCAAAAAATATAAAATTTTGATTTAATCCTTTAAAAGTTATAAAGATATAGACTATCAAAATTGTGAAATTACATTTTTACTATCGTAAAAATATACAATTTAATTCCAGCCCTCCAAAAAAAATTTCTAGCCCCGCCACTTATCGGAGGAGGAGGATTTCATTGAAGAGAAGGCTCTGTAATACATCGAATCAAATTTAAAATAATTACATAAAACATATGTAAGCTAAATAAAAAAATTATATAACTTAAAAATAACTACATAATTTTTTTTTCTATATTAAATAAAAAAATTATAAAATATAATACAATCATCGGTGGCGTTGAAGCAAATGCATTCTACAACTTGATGCCTGACAGATACAAACTGGATTCCATCACGGTGGAGAGTGGATCGGAGCTTTATCTTCACATCCAGCTTCATTCCTTCGAGTAGCTAATGAGAAAAATCAAACCCAGGTGATCCCTTGCCAAATAATGCTACAATGTATGGGGAGTTAGTGGTGTGAACGACTTAAAATCGGCCCTGATACTTGCCATATCCATCATTAGTTATGCGATTTGGTTGACTAAATCTCTCCCCAAAATAATATGAGGATGATGATGCACTTGGATAGTTTGCAGGGACAAACATGGCAAATCCAATTGAGTAAGCAACTTTAACAAGTGACTCAGGTCTGTAATGCTAGATAGATGGCTGCGGCTCTTCAAGCTGGATAAATTTAGTAGATTCAGCATGAGATCCTAGATGTGGTTAGAAGGGATGAGAGCTAATTACGACATCTATATCCATGCTTATATTTATAAAAGCATATAAAAATAATTTATTTCATCGATATGATGTCGAGCCACTTTGCAAAGCGAATGTTAGAGTTTTGCCCTTAGGGTGAGTTTGGATGGGCGGTGCGTTTAACTACGATTAGTGTAAAAATAGCAGTGGCGGTGAGATTAGATACTGTAGCGATACTGTAGCGTGAGACAAAAAGTAAGCTAAACGCATCGCACTGCACTCAATCGCCCATCCAAACCCACCTTTAGTTGAATGCGCTGGCCAAATCAAAATTAGACAATAAATTCAATTTCAAATGCATGCAATGAACTAAGTTGTCAAACTTGTTTGCTAACATCATTCCTCCTATCATGTATAACATCCAATCTGTGGCATATTGATCCATTTTCTTGACAATTTTATTATCATCGGGGGCAAATTGATAAGTTGTATCGTGAATTTCATCATATTCCCATCGCATTCCTTATTCTTCTTGTTTAGGACAACATCCAATGATTGATAACATAATGATAAAAAGTTAATTGAATTTTCTCCGATTACTTGTTTTCTGTCGATTGGAAGGTCGGTTATTAAAGATACATTTCCTAACATAATAATAATTTTTTCGCATGGAAAATAAAAAAGTAGGCGTTTTCGGCCTCCATCTGTAAAATAATGCGATGATCAACTCTAGAATTATTTCAAATTTGTGGCGCTTATAAACACCGCTAAAAGCCTAAAAAAATGCCGCTAAAAGTCTGTTTTGCTGTAGTAAAAGTGGGGCATTTTAGCTGCCTTTAATAAACCATCTCTTTCCAAAGAGCCTTAGATATGTTTATTTGGCTCACCAAAATGAAGATTATGTTAGGCACAAATAGTTTAATATCCATCTAGACCTATTCATGGGTCGGGTAACTTGTCCAAACTTGAAGGCTCGTCTGAAATTTGAGAGGGTTTGGGCAAACATATTATGCTCGAAAATGGGCTTGGGCAGAAAAAATTAGGCTCTTTTAAAATATGGGTCGGGCTCGGGCTTGAACATTCAAGGCCTGAGACCGGCCCAACCCGACCCGTTTTTAAGTTTATAATACTTTATATTACGTTATTTTTATATATTATGTAATTTGAACACATTTTAAAAAAAAAAAAACCTATACTAAATATATAATCTTACTCTAATGTAAATATTAAAATAAATATAATTTTTTTAAAAAAAATTAAAATCTAATATGGGCGAGCCTAAAATTAAAATATAATTTTACTAGACAATTAAAATGAATCTAAAATTTTAATTTATATTTAAAGTTTTAAATGGAAAAAATCATTTATTAGAATAAATCAAAGATATGAGTCAATTAAAAGAAAACTATTTGACACATTATTAATAGAGTTTTTAAACTCCACAAGTAAAATTGAAAGAGTAACACATATTTGATTCGAGAATAGTAAATAATTAAATATAAATATTAAAAAGATAAAGGGTAAATTATAGTGGTAGTTACGCAACTATTGGTAAGATTCTTTTTTTGTTACCTAACTATGAAAAGTTACAAAATCGTCAACCGACTATTCAAAATTTTTTTGTGTCAACGAACGTTAACGGAAAGATAACTGATCGCTGTGAAGTCAGAGTTTTAAAATTTATAAAGAGAATGATCGAACCTGGAAACTAACTATGGCAACGATTGAGGCAAGTGCACCTATCGAACAGTAGTATAGCTTAGGCAAGACCGAATTGTCGAACCCAAAGGAACTAAAAGTACTAATACTAACTTTCTTTCTATTATTTAGCCTAAAATAAGTGAAGTTGTTTATTAATCTAAATTAACTAATTACTAAGCTAAAGACGCAAAGACAAAAAAGAATGAATTGGAGAAATACATAGGAAAAACTCAGTTGATTAAAACGATACCCTTAGGAAGATTCCACCTAGACTTCACTTGTTATCTAACACTGAACCAGACGATTTATTCACTTGACTTGATCCGTAGGACTCCCTAACGTATATTAAACCCTCTCTCGAGGCGAATAACGTCTAACCCTAGGTTAATTAACGAAAATCTCTTTCTCGAATAATAACCCCCTAGAATAGCAGTAAATCGATCTATGGACATCCCATATTAGGTTTCACCCTAATCCGGCAAAATCTCGTCACCCTATCTCTAGGCGCGCGATCAACTCCGCTTAATTATGCTAGATCTACTCTTAAGCAGGGACTTTTGCTCCACCACCTAAGCACATCATACTTGAATTAATATCCGCGAAATATCAACACAAGAATTAAGCACACGTAATTAAGAACAAATCAAGTATTTATCATATAGTTCAGAAAACAATAACAAGATTCAACTAGGTTTCATCCCCTTCAGGTATATGAAGGGTTTAGTTCATAACGATAAAAGAAAACATCTCAAAAGAAAATGATAAACCGAAATAGTAACACATTTTAGGCCCACATATAGTATGCTTTTGGATGAATTATCACTTATTTTATGTAATTTGGTGCTCTTAATCCTTTCCTTTCATGTTATATACTCGTGAAAGCACCAGGGGATGAAAAGAAGCATAAAGCGGGCTTAAAACGAGACAAATGGGCCAAAGCATGAAATCGACACTACTGGACCAAAGATCACACAGCCGTGCCTCCTTAAAGATCTTGAACACGGCTGAACCACGACTTACACGGCCGTGCCTCATCAACGAAGTCCACGGCGGCACGACCACGATTCACGGGCGTGTGCCATGGCCGTGCCCCCGCCGCGGCCAAGAGGAGTTTTACTCGGATTTGGATGCTTGGAGGCAAAGAAACACACTCCAAAGTCTAATTAAACTCCCAATTAGGAATTGCACTCAAATTAGGATACTTGGAGGCCAAGTAACACATCTCAAAGCCTATATAAACACCCTAGGGGGCAACTTAATAGGGGAGTTCGGTGAAACCCTCTGCATCGAGGAGCCCAAAGCCATCGTCTAGGGGCGCCGTGCTAGGCCAGAGAAGGTAGATTTGTGGGGATTTCACTCAGGGATAGCCAGTTGATCCATCCCAAGAAGCCAGAATTATACTCAAGACGGAGGATCTCTCCTTCAATTCCTTCAGGGGGTTTTAGGGATTTTTTATGTTTTGTTTTATCTTTTCTCTTGAGATGTTTTCTTATTTTGTTATGAACTAAACCCTTCGGATACAGAAGAGGGGATGAAACCTATGACGAATCTTGTTATTGTTTTAAGAATTATATGATAAATACTTAGTTTGTTCTTAATTATGTGAGCTTAATCCAAATTTAATGTGCTTAGGTGGAGGAGGAATAGACCACGCCTAAGAGTAGATCCAACATAATTAGCGAGAGTTGATCGCACGTCCAGAGATAGGGTGACGAGATTTTTTGCCAATTAGGGTGAAACCTAATGTGGGAATCCATAGATCGATTTCTATCGCTATTCTAGAGGGTTATTATAAGAGAACGAGAGTTCCACTAATTAACCTAGGGTTAGGCGTTATTCGCCTCGAGAGAGGGTTTAATATACGTTAGGAGTCTTACTGATCGGACTAAGTGAATAAATTGTATGGTTGGTGTTAGATAACAAGTGAAGTCTAGGTGGATTCTTCCTAGGGTATCATCTAAATCAACTGAGTTTTTCCCAAGTTATTTTCCAAAGTCATTCTTCTTTGTCTTAGAGTCTTTAGTTTAGTAGTTAATTAATTTAGATTAGATAAACAATCTCTCTTTATTTTTAGGCTAGATAATAAAAAGAAAGTTAGTATTAGTACTTTTAGTTCCTTTGGGTTCGATAATCCGGTCTTGCCTAAGCTATACTACTGTTCGATGGGTGTACTTGCCTCAATCGTTGTCAGAGTTAGTTTTCAGGTTCGATCATTCTTTTTATAAATTTTAAAGCTCTGATTCACAGCGATCAATTTTTTAGCGCCGTTGCCGGGGAATTAAAATATTAAGAAAGCTCTATTTTATTACTTTAGCCATTTTTTTTCTGCAATTTATTTTTATTTTTATTTTTACTTTGCTAATTTTTCCTCCATTTGCTTTTTGCAGATAATTTTAGTTTTTAGAGAAGATGTCATTGAATAACTATCAGTGGCAAGTTACAAGGACAAGGCCAGCCAAAGCAGCCAGTGTCTTCAACCTCGACGTACACCCAATAATGCAATATGACTCAAATCTAGGAGGCGTGGCAAATCCTGAGTACCCACCCTACGGATATGGCATGGAGAACGAACAAGTCCATTACATGGGTAACTATTCTAGACCTCAAAATAATTTTTATGATGACACTTATAATGCAGGTTGGAGGTACCATCCAAATTTCTCGTGGGATGATCAAAGTAGCCAAGGACCGGAACTTCCTCCAAATTTTCAACAACCACCTCACCAACAGGAAGATGAGTCGAACATTGAAGAGATGCTGACAAAATTCATGACAGCTACAGATAACCGTCTCCAAAATCTGAGACAACACTTAATGAACAACAAGCATCGATAAAAGGGATCAAGAACCAAGTTGGGGAACTTACTGAGTCAGTTGGGGAACTTACTAAGTCAGTTATACAACTTGCTAAGCTGATCTCAGAACTACCACAAGGAAGCTTGCCAAGCAATACTGAAACTAACCCGAGTGAGCAAAATCAAGCCATTTACGATAGTGAATGGTTAGACGAACCAAACCCAAAGGAAGAACCTGTGGTAAGTGAAAGTAAAGTTGAGGTGTGCCATGATATACCAAAACCGACAATTACAGAGTACCAACCTCGTGCGCCATATCCCGATGCAATAAAGAAAGACCACAGAGAGGAAGAATTAGGTGAACTCACACTTCGTGTAGACAACGAAACAATCACTCTTCAAGCTCTTGACTCAGCTAGGACATCGAGTAATAAAGGTACGAATGTTAATTCTATTGATAACCATTTGGTTCAACCTTCTTTACAGGAAGCATCACGAAATTACCTAGCTGAGCTAGATCTTAGACCTCGTACCCATAAAGAAATAATTCATGAAGAACTAAGGCTTCAGGCCGATGAACTAGACGAGTGGAAAACACACTTTAAAGAGAAACTAGGAATACACAAAGTGAAACCAAAGGAAACCCCAGACGAGTTGATAGGAACAACAAATCACTTCAAAATAGGGGATCAGGTATTGTTGAATAAGGAAGACCCTCGAATCACCAATTCAGACCTCAAGACAAACGAAGAAATCACGTCTGAGGTAATTAATGTCTTCCTATACGGCACAGTCGAGGTAAACATTACTCGACTTAAACTTTATATCGACAACCGAATTGATCGCATGAGAAAGAATTTTCACCTCCTCAAACCACCTTGACCATACGAATGAGAGGTAAAGTCTAGCTTAGGACTATAAACGAGCGCTTCTCGGGAGGCAACCCGAGCACTAACCCTATTAATTTTTACATTTTTTATTTTACTTTTATTTTTCATTTTAGCACCTAACCATAAACTAACCAAAGTACAGATTTCCATGCTCACACGGCCTTGCACACGGCCGTGTGGAAGCTAGAAAGACAAACCACGGACGTGCTAGTAACCGTGCATGACAAAGAATGATTTCTTTTTCCAACACGGGCTGCGATAAAAAGCCACGCCCGTGCTGACTTCCCGTGTGAGGTTACTAACTTATTGAGCACGGGCGAGACACGGCTGTGCCTTACAACCATGCGAGGTTACTGACTTGACGAGCACGGGTTAAACACGCCCGTTCTAAAGGACCGTGTGAAGAATACACGGGCGTGCTACGAGACCCACGGCCGTGGTAAAACACCTAAACGCACCCAAAATTCAAAATCACGAAAAACACAGGCTGATTAAACTCGAACAAGGGCGTGGACCGTATCACTATTTAAATATTTACTTTTATTTCTATTTTTATTTTTATTTTTATTTTCATTTTCATTTTTATTTTATTTTTATTTCCTTTCTTTTATTTTCTTTATTATTTTCTTCTTATTATTCATTCCATTTAGATTTAGCTTAGGATACAAAAAAAAAAATTAGGATGGCTGCTTCGAGGACTCAACCAGTTCGAGACGCTTCCCCACGCTCACCTCCAATCCTATCCGGTTTCTTTTCATTGGCTTCATCCAAAATTTAGGAAGTTTCCCTTCTCTCCCCATCTTACGATTTTATGATTATTTTGATATTATCTACCTTTGTACATTGAGGACAATGTACATCTTAAGTGTGGGGGGTGAATCTTAGACGTAGTACCAAATTTTTTTCATTATTCTCAAAATCCCTGAATTTAGTCTTGTTTTTAAGTAATTTACTCGTATTACTAATTAGGATGAAATTTCTGATGATTTATGATTTTTATTGATATGTTTTAGATTAAGTCATTGATAATTGTGCATTGATGATTAAATTCTAAGAATACTAGAGAATCAAGCATAATAAGTCTATTTTTCTGAATTAAAAATTTTCTAGGTCGTCTACCTGAATTTAAATATTACCTTGAAATTTGATATTTACAAGGTTGATGTCAAAAATACCCATAATTTTTGTTAGTTTTTGAGCCTTATAGAGCATAAATTCTTTTTCTTGCTCACTTTATTGATTATGAGTATGTCAACACTGATTTGTTATTCTAGAACTTGCATCGATTATACATGTCGAGACCACACTTTTGATTTGATATACAGAAATGATAAAGGCACCTAGGTTTTAACCCACTAACTCCATTAAAAAGCCTACCTTCACAATTAACCTCTAGTGAACCCCTTTGATCCTAACAACCCCTTTTTATTTACTCACCCACTAATATTAACCCAAAAACCCTTTGTAATTGTTATCACCATTCTTTCTAACTACCCCTATATCGAGATTTGATCTGATTAGTTGCCTAATTATGAATTTTAGTAATTTATCCTTTATTATGTATTTAGTTTGTTCTTAAAAAAAACGACGAAGTATATTCATTATTAGTTATGTGATTAAACGAGCTTATACATTTATTCCAAATATCGAAGAAGAAGCTCGTATTATTAGTATTATTAGTTTTCAATTGATGTAATTATTATTATTGGTTCATTAGTTCTTAGTTAGGTAATTTGTCAATTCAATCTTGATTCTAACCCTCTAATTCAGCCTTATTCCACACCTTAACCCTAGCCCCGTTACAACCCTAGCAAAGACCTTTTGATTTGTGTTTCATCTCATATTTTAGTGGTGGAGATTTGATTTTCATGCAAGCCTATGGGATTAACTTTTCATGTTCGACTTTTGAGTGCCTAAATTTTGAACCTTAAACACTTTGAGTGATTTGAGTGAATCTCTAGTGAGGATGTCAATCCTTGTCGGTTTTGAATTAAAGGTAATTATTTAGATGAGGGGAGACACCTATATTTTCGAGCTACAAAATCTATGACTTAGATTGTTTGAATTTTTAGAACTCTTTGAGTTGAATTATCCATGTATAAATTATCTATGAATTATGATAAAACATTGTTGATAGGAATTATGAATTATAGAAAGTCCATTTTAATTATAAGTTGAGAATTTTGCTTGAGGACAAGCAAAAGCTTAAGTGTGGGGGTATTTGATAAATCAAAATAGTAACACATTTTAGGCCCACATTTAGTATGCTTTTGGATAAATTATCCCTTATTTTATGTAATTTGGTGCTCTTAATCCTTTCCTTTCATGTTATATACTCAGGAAAGTACCAGGGGATGAAAAGAACGCAAAACGGGCTTAAAACGGGACAAATGGGCCAAAGCATGAAATCGACACGGCCTGGACCAAAGATCACACGGCCGTGCCTCCTTAAAGATCTCGAACACGGCCTGGACCATGATTTACACGGTCGTGCCTCATCAACAAAGTCCACACGGCCTGACCACGATTCACACGGGCGTGTGCCATGGCCGAGCCCCTGCCGCGGCCAAGAGGAGTTTTACTCGGATTTGGATGCTTGGAGGCAAAGAAATACACTCCAAAGTCTAATTAAACCCCCAATTAGGAATTGCACTCAAATTAGGATACTTGGGGGCCAAGTAACACATCTCAAAGCCTATAAACACCCTAGGGGGCAACTTAATAGGGGAGTTCGACAGAAACCCTCTGTCGAGGGGAGCCCAAAGCCATCATCTAGGGGCGCCGTGCTAGGCCAGAGAAGGCAGATTTGTGGGGATTTTACTCAGGGATAGCCAGTTGATCCATCCCAAGAAGCCAGAATTATACTCAAGACGGAGGATCTCTACTTCAATTCCTTCAGGGGGTTTTAGGGATTTCTTATGTTTTGTTTTATCTTTTCTCTTGAGATGTTTTCTTATTTTGTTATGAACTAAACCCTTCGGATACCCGAAGGGGATGAAACCTATGATGAATCTTGTTATTGTTTTCTGAATTATATGATAAATACTTAGTTTGTTCTTAATTATGTGAGCTTAATCCAAATTTAATGTGCTTAGGTGGTGGAGGAATAGACCCTGCCTAAGAGTAGATCCAACATAATTAAGCGGAGTTGATCGCACGCCTAGAGATAGGGTGACGAGATTTTTCTGGATTAGGGTGAAACCTAATTTGGGAATCCATAGATTGATTTACTGCTATTCTAGGGGGTTATTATAAGAGAACAAGAGTTCCACTAATTAACCTAGGGTTAGACGTTATTCGCCTCGAGAGAGGGTTTAATATACGTTAGGGAGTCTTACGGATCAGACTAAGTGAATAAATCGTATGGTTCAGTGTTAGATAACAAGTGAAGTCTAGGTGGATTCTTCCTAGGGTATCATCTAAATCAACTGAGTTTTTCCCAAGTTATTTTCCAAAGTCATTCTTCTTTGCCTTAGATTCTTTAGTTTAGTAGTTAATTAATTTAGATTAGATAAACAATCTCTCTTTATTTTTAGGCTAGATAATAAAAAGAAAGTTAGTATTAGTACTTTTAGTTCCTTTGGGTTTGATAATCCGGTCTTGCCTAAGCTATACTACTGTTCGATAGGTGCACTTGCCTCAATCGTTGTCAGAGTTAGTTTTCAGGTTCGATCATTCTTTTTACAAATTTTAAAGCTCTGATTCACAGCGATCAGAAAAGATAACACAAAACATAAGAAATCCCTAAAACCCCCTAAAGGAATTGAAGAGGAGATCCTCCGTCTTGAGTAGAATTCTGGCTTCTTGAGATGGATCAACTGGCTATCCCTTGAGAGTTTCCCACAAATCTGACCTTTTCGGCTCGGCTTCTTGGCCTAGCTGACCGCCCCCTTTTAGGTCATACTTAGGGTCTTTATATAGGCTTTTGAAATAGGTTTCTTTGCCCTTAAGTATCCTTTCCCGAGTGAAATTGCTCTTCTCCACGGCAGAGGCACGGCCATGGCACACGCCCGTGTGAATCGTGGTCAGGCTGTGTTCGGACTTCTAATGAGGACACGCCCGTGTAGATCGTGATTAGGCCGTGTTCTAGTATTTTGAGGAGGCACGGCCGTGTGGGCTTTAGTCCAGGCCGTGTCGATTTCATGCTTTGGCTCATTTGTCCCTTTTTAAGCCTGTTTTTCGTTCTTTTTATTCTTGGGTGCTTTCCTGAGTATAAGACATGAAAAGAAAGGATTAAGAGCACATTTTTACATAAATTAAGGGATAAATCATCCAAAAGCATACTAAATGCGGGATTAAAATATGTTACTATTTCGGTTTATCAATAACTTGACAGTTTTTAAAATTGGCATAATTGCAACTTATAACTCTCTTTGGTTATTGGTTGTTTATCAACTAGAAGGTCGGTTATTAAAGATACATCTCCCAACATAATAGTAGCTTTCTCGCATGGGAAATGGAAAGTACGCATTTTCTACCTCCATTTTTTAAATAAAGCGGCAATCAACTTCGGAATTATTTCTTAGTGGGGAATTTTAGCTACCCTTAATAAACCATCCCTCTCCAAATAGCCTTAGATCCGTTTATCCGACTCACCAAATGAATATTATGTTAGGCATAAATAGTTTGATATCCATCCTATGAAAAATTTCAAAAAATAATTAATATTAAATTTATAAAATATAAAGATAACGAAACGATAATTTGACAGTTTTTAAAATTGACATAATAGCAACTTTAACCCTCAATATTTATTCATTGTGTTAATTTAGTATTGATTCTAAATTTAATTCTAAACATTTACATATTGTGTAATTTGATTTGTTATTGTAGTTTTTGTTTTTCTTTGAGATGTTGAGGGCTAATTTTAAAACAATGAGAAAAACTTGGATTTTTTCAGTGTTTCCATTTTTTGGTAAAATTTTGATCAAATTTAGTTGATAAATGTGTCTGTGTTTTAGCTTTTTAGGTGAAATTTTCACAAAGAAAAATAAAATTGCAAAAAAGACCAAATTACATAATGCATAAATGTTAAGGGTTAATATTTTTTAGAATTAAGACTAAATTGACACAATGTATAAATACCGAGTAACCATTTAACGACCACATAATATTTTCGATAACCATTTAATGGCCAGTGACCAAAGAAGAAAGGGTAAATTAAATAAAGATGCTGATTTTTTTTAAAAATTTAAATATTTAGGCTTTTTTAATATATTTACCGAGTATGCTATTTTTGGAGAGAGAAATGAAAATGCGTCCTACAAGGCGCGTTTTCAATGACAAGGCAATGAAAACACACCTGTAAGACGCGTTTTCAAGGCAACGATAACTTTTCCAACGGTCACAATTCCAACGACTACACCCCAACAACCATATTTTTTTCCTATATAAGCCCCTTCAAACTTCATTATTTTCAATTCAAACTCAATTCTTAATTTTCAATTCTTAATTCTCTTGATAATTTTGTTTTAAATCTTTCTCTGAATCCTATTCTCTTCAATTTTATTTTATTCCTTATAATTTGTAAAATGGTAAATCAACTTATTCGTTTGGATGACAAGCACATCTCTAGCGTTCAATTACAAATGGTAAGAAAATATTATGAAATTATTTAATTTTAATTAGTAATTATTGTGTTATTAACATCATTATTTCTTATGTTTATATTCTCAGGCCGAAGACCGGATTTTGGAGACGTACATACACAATTTAAGAAGGAGTGCATCAGTTGCCATTCATGGACACTTGCGAGATGCAAGATTCTTATACGTGGCTCGCATGCTCGGGGGGACTAAATTGGACCCCCAACTTATCAGTGCTTTGGTGGAAAGATGGAGACCCGAGACACACACATTCCATCTTCCCTGCAGTGAGTGTACAATTACACTTAAGGATGTTGATTTACAACTCGATCTACTGGTCAATGGGAAAGTCATTACGGGGCTAGTGGCAAGTGTCGATTGGAGCGCAACATTCAAGCAACTACTTGGGAAGGTGTTAGAATTTAAGGTGAAAAAGAATAATTCGTGTGCCCATTCATCTTAAGGTTGATCTGGGTAATGCTTATGCCAGATAAATCTCGAAATCTGGTACATTAAAAGTGGCTAATACTACTAGTTGACTTAAAAGTAGGGGGACAACTTAGTTGGGGATTAGCGGTGTCGAGCAACAAAACTAGAAAAAATTTAAAATTTGTGGTTGCACGCTCCTTTTTCAACTGGGGGCATGGTATCGACTACCATTTTTACAGCCTCGAGTGGACCCCCTTATGAATTCCCACTCGTAATATGGTAAAATTCATTTCATAATATCATTATCCTATTATTTTTTCATTGTTGTAATTTTGAAAAAAAAAATATTATTTGAATAGGTGGAATAATCGCACAAGACACACAGGTATATCGTCTGAGCTTGAGGATATCCGGCTAGCTTTAATCAACAATCTGAAGAGGAGATTAGTTTATGAAATTTAAATTTATATAATATTTATTCTAGCATTTGAAATTAAATAGTAAGCACGTGCTAAAATTTATAAATTCTTACTATAGTTTGTATAGATGCCATATGCGGATCTAAGAATTAAAGAATGCGTACCGACTGAATTTTTGGTCAATCGCAACATATGGTACATCAAAGTGCCATTGATTATTTTTTGCAACGGTCGAGATGCACGAATTTGACCAACTGATACGGGAGTTTGGGTGTACGCAACGTATTTCGCCGCCACCCCAGGAGCTCGATGACCTACACAAGATTGATGTAACACCCCCTACCCGTATTCGTCGCTGAAATAGGGTACAAGGCATTACCAGAGTTTACCGAATTAATTTTTCGTTATTACTATTCATTTACCGAAACATGACATGACGTGACATCCTTTAGATGGGACTCCAAAGCCCAAAACATCCTTCGGGACCAAACCGGAATTAAATCAAAACCATAGGAAATTTTTCGCAAAATCTCAAATTTTTTTTTTATGAACTCAATATAATCCCTTTATAAATATCCAACCTTCCCTGCAATTTTAAAACCGAGACCAATCCAATCCATTTCAATTAATTTGATACCAAATCATGCTTCTATTATAATTATACCATTTAGCATATTCATCACTCTTTACTTTAATACATATTTATTAAACAAGTTTTGGCATTTATATAGTCATCAAACTATGTACATGCCATATAAATCAAAAAGGAAATTTACAAAAGCTACCGGAGATAATCTGGGTAGTGTGATCATCATTGTTGATCCGATCCTCCGTATATTTTCACGTCAATCTATAAGAGACATTGAATACACTCAAGTAAGCTTATAGAAACTTAGTACGTTCATAGATGTAACACCCCCTACCCGTATCCGTTGCCGGAATAAAGTACGAGGCATTACCGAGGAATACGGAACACTTACAGTCAATTTAAACCATTTATCACTCAAATATCGAAATTGATTATAAAAGTTTCTTTAACGGACCCTCGAGGTCCAAATCATGCATTAGGATCGGGTCGGGACTAAATCAGAAGCGTATGAAATTTTTCACAAAATCCCAAAATTTATCTCATTTTTAAGGGTCCCACGCCCGTGTGACTGGGGACACACCCATGTGGCATGGCCGTGTGGCTCACATGGCTGTGTCTCCGAGGCGTGTAACTCTCTGAATTGCATCTATGAAGGAACTCGGGTCACACGACCTTAGTACACGCCCGTGTTACTAGGCCGTGTGGTAAAGTTAATTTTCACAAATTAGGCTATTTTCCAAACCATATTTCTCACTCATTTGATCTTTATTCTAAACCCACATTTAATACATACAAAAACCAATTTAAGATATTCAACTGAGCCTTATACTTAATACCATTTGTTAGTCGTACACTTCATATAAATAACAAGAAACGTATATGAGCTCAATTCTCATTTATTTTCTCATATATATATAAACAATTTCACATTATGTAATCATATAACGTATAGCAACCATATCTTAGTATTTTAAATACATTTTCATAACAACTTCTCTTAATTTCATACTATTTTATATTTAAGCTTTACTCATCAAAGTATTTGAAATATCATCTTTATGCAAATAGAAACATGAGGTACATAATTCCATAATTATGAATGAACATATTTATCAAACATATTCCATGTTCATATATCATAATCTTGTGTCTCCATATATCAATAACCATCATTTTCTTGTATTTCAGATAAATACTTGTAACCATACATAAGCATGCAATTCGCTATTTCTTCCTGTCAATCACAATTTTAAATGATAAATTCTTGTGAATACGCTCACCAATTTCATAATTCCATGTATTTACCGTTTTCCATATTTATCCCGTTGAATTCATCAAAATTTCGATGGATTTCTAGTAGTACACTCATGGTGTACAATCTCATTAACCGTCAATTCGTACTCATATATACATAAGTCCTTTTCAAAGAGCACACTCCCGCGAACCTCATTTCTTACAGCAAGATTACCAGTCCAGGCTAAATACCCTGTAAGAGAGCACACTCCCGCGAACCTCTTACAGTAGGATTACAAGTCCAGGCTAAATCCCCTGTAAGAGAGCACACTCCTGCGAACCTCATTTCTTACAGCGGAATTACCAGTCCAGGCTAAATCCCCTGTAAGAGAGCACACTTCCACGAACCTCATTTCTTACAGCAGGACTACCAGTCCAGGCTAAATCCCCTGTAAGAGAGCACACTCCCGCGAACCTCATTTCTTACAGCGGAATTACCAGTCCAGGCTAAATCCCCTGTAATATAAACTCATAGAGTATTGTCTGGATTACCAGTCCAGGCTAAATCCCTTGCAACGACAATTACTCTAATGAGCTTGGATCTCAATTACCAGTCCAGGCTAAATTCAGACCCTAATTCGGATTACCCATCCGGGCTAAATCAATTTTCCACATATTATTCGGGAGGGCTATATCAGGATCACCCGTCCGGGCTAGATCCTTTTCACACATATTCTTCGGGAGGGCTTATATCAGGATCACCCGTCCGGGCTAGATCCTTTTCACACATATTCTTCGGGAGGGCTATATCAGGATAGGATCACCCGTCCGGTCTAGATCCTTTTTTACCGTCAATTCCTTTTCAGAGATCCATCGAATTTTCCTTTCATTCAACTGGGATTTATTTTCCATTTTCATCAAGAATATCAATACTTCATCAATTATCATACAATAAACATCCAAATAATATTCACATCAATAAAAATATGTTTCAAGCATTTAAGAATATAATTCAAGTTACACGAACTTACAATTCGATTTTTAAACCATAACGATAATCTTAGTTTCATAATAAATATTTGAAATAAAACATTATATCATTTCTAATTCAACGTTTATAGATTATAATCAGGCATGTGATCAATTTATGCATAAGTCATTCATATATTTTTCTTCCTCCTCCTCTCCATTCCACATCCTTAGTATAAATAACACATTTGTAAGTAACATTATCTATAATTTTTCACTATTTATTTATGTGAATATTCAAGCTGTTCATCCGTGTCACAGTCACTAAATTATTTTTATCTTGAGCTACAGAACTTCAAATTAAGATCCGCTAATTTTTCCTGAAACTAGACTCACATATCTTCTTACCATAAAATTTTCAGAATTTTTTTTTAGCCAATAAGTACAGTTTATTTTTTAAAGTCACCCCTACTCCGCTGTCCGACAGTTCCAACCCCTCTTCACTAAAAATTAATTATATCCCCGTATGGGATTTGGATGATGTTCCCGTTTATTTATATTGAAAATAGACTCATTAAGGATTTTAAAAATATAAATTTAAGCCCATAATTATTTTTATTCAATTTTTTATGATTTTCCAAAGTCAAAACAGGGGAACCCAAAATCATTCTGACCTTGTCTAACAAAACCTATTATATCTCATGATTTAAAATTACATTTCTTACACAATTTATTCTATAAGAAACTAGACTCAATAAGCTTTAATTCCATATTTTATTTATCCTCTATTTCGATTTCTACAATTTTTGGTGATTTTTCAAAGTTAGGCTACTGCTGCTGTCCAAAATTGTTTTAGTGCAAAGTGTTGATTTCCATTTTGCCCCAAATTTCACAGTTCATGCAATTCAGTCCTTATCCAATTAACCCCTCAATTGGGCTAATTTTTCTCAATTAATACTTTATTCTATCATTTTAAACTACTTCATTACCCTTGAAAATCATAAATTTAGCATTATACCTTAATTCCAAACTCTTTTACAATTAGGTCCTAAAACCAATTTCCATCAATTTTACTTGATAAAATCATCATATATCAAAATTAAAGCTTCAATTATATATTTATTAATCATATGCTTCCAGAAATCATCCATAGGAACTTTAAAAATTAGCCATAGAATCAAAAACTAATGACATAGTAAGTTGGACTCAATTGTAAAAGTCCAAAAACATAGAAATTTCAAGGAGAAAGCAAGAATTAAACTTAAATGAAGCTAGAGTATGAAAACCAGCTTGAACCCTCTTCCATGGTTATTTTTCAGCTGATGAAAATGAAGAGAAATGAAGAGAATTCTAGATATTCCAATTTGGTCCCATTTTTATTTAGCTAATTTTGGCAATTTTCCAATTTTGCCATTATTTCAGCCATTTCCTGATTTTTCTCAGCTATTGCCGCCCAAAATATCTCCTTTGGTCTTATTTGCACTTCAGGTCCTTCCTCATTTGACAATTAAGCTATTTAATCCTTCTAGCAACTTTTACACCTTTTTCAATTTAGTCCTTTTTATTGAATTAACCACCCAAACGTCAAAATTTTCTAACGAAATTTTAATACTACCTTATTGACATTCCATAAATATTTATAAAAATATTTATGACTCGATTTATAATACCGAGATCTCGATACCTCTTTTTCTCAATTTCTTGACCAAATAAATATTTATAAAACACAATTTACTATTTCAAAAATCTTTTAAAAGCTACATTTGACTCGTAAATATTAAATAATATAATCTACGAGTTCATTTGTCAGATTTCGTGGTCTCGAACCACTATTTCCGACATCGCTGAAATTTGGGCTATTACAATAGGCATAAAACATAAATCTTACCAAACATCCATACACTTATGCATTATACACAATTACTAAGTTCACCTGTCAACCACAATCATTGATGAGTCCTCTTGTATAAACTCACTACCACTTATCCATTTACTTTAACTCTTTTGCGCCCATTTGTCACTTACCATCCTTAATCAAATTAGGGAACGGTTACAGAAAATTGAGTATTTCACTTTCACTTTGCCATAGTATAACTATGGCCTTGCGTATGATCACTTATCACTTTTCGAAACCATAGCCCTGCCACAGTCTTACACTGATCACATTTATCACTTGTCACTTGTCACTGATTAGAGAAGTGTAGCTAAAGCTACCACTTATCACTTGTCACTTGTCACTGATCAGATAAGTGTAACTAAAGCTACCACTTATCACTTGTCACTTGTCACTGATCAGATAAGTGTAGCTGAAGCTACTACTTATCACTTGCCACTGATCAGAAGTACTCAAATCCGACGTTCCGCTCAATTTGATCATTTATTCAGTTTTCGCATTGTTATTTTATTCTCAATTTATCAACAAATATATCTCATCATACATTATATAATTCATGAAATTAACATTTAATCATTAAATTTCAGCTATATGAACTTACCTGTGTCGATTTGCAGAATTTGTGAAACTTCAAGGACTAATCAGCTACTTTTTCTTTTCCTTGACTTGCTTCGGGTTCTCGATCTATCATTGTAAAATCATTCACTTATCAGTATTGACTTCACCTTCACTCTATTTCACATCCTTAATATTTATAACCCGCTTATAAGTAACATTATCTATAATTTCACTATTTACTTATGTATATTCAATGCTGTCCATCCATGTCATAGTCACTAAATTATTTTTATCTTGAGCTACAGAACTCCAAATTAAGATCCGCTAATTTTCCCTGAAATTAGACTCATATATCTTCTTACCATAAAATTTTCAGAATTTTTGGTTTAGCCAATAAGTACATTTTATTCTTTAAAGTCGCCCCTGTTCTGCTGTCTGACAGTTCCGACCCTTCTTCACTAAAAATTAATTATCTCCTCATACGGGATTTGGATGGTGTTCCCATTTATTTCTATTGAAAATAGACCCATTCAGGATTTTAAAAATAAAAATTTAAGCCCATAATTATTTTTCTTCAATCTTTTATGATTTTCCAAAGTCAAAACAGGGGAACCCAAAATCATTCTGACCTTGTCTCACAAAATTTATTATATCTCATGATTTAAAATTCCATTACTTACACTGTTTCTTCTACGATAAACTAGACTCAACAAGAATTAATTTCATATTTTATTCATTCTCTAATTCGATTTTCATAATTTTTGGTGATTTTTCAAAGTTAGACTACTGCTGCTGACTAAAACTGTTTTAGTGCAAAATGTTGATTTCCATTTTGCCCCAAATTTCACAGTTCATACAATTCAGTCCTTTCTCAATTAACCCATCAATTAAGTTATTTTTTCTCAATTAATACTTTATCTAGACATTATAAGTTATTTCACAACTATTGAAATTTAGAATTTTTACATAAAACCCTAACTTCAAACTCTTTTACACTTAGGTCCCAAACATTCACTTTCTATTCAATTCTTTCAATAAAATCGGCATATAAAAAATTTAAAGCTCTAATTCCATGCTAAATCATCATATACTTCCAACAAATATTCATAGAAACTTTAAATTTCTTTCATAGAATCAAAAATTAATGAATTCAACGAGTAGACCTAGTTGTAAAAGTCACAAAAACACAAAAAATTCAAGAAATAATCAAGAATTGAACTTACTTGCAGTAAAAATATGAAAAGCTTAAGGAAACCCTTCTATGGTGTTTTTTCTGATGAGAATGCAGAAAAATAAAGAGAAATCTAGATAATTCCACTTTAATCCTAACTTTATTAAGTAAATTTTGCAATATTCCAATTTTTCCCTTAATGCTCCTTATTTTCTTGCTGATTTTATGCCTTTGCCACCCAGCCCAAATAGACCTTGGGTCTATTTTCCTTTTAAGCCCTCTTTATTTTATCATTTAAGCTATTTAATCATTTCCTATAATTTTGCATTTGTTACAATTTAGTCATTTTTGTTCAATTAACTATCGGAACTTTAAAATTTCTTGATGAAACTTTAACACTAACTTATTAACACTCCATAAATATTTATAAAAATATTTATGGCTCGGTTAAAAATCTTCAAGGTCTCAATACCTCGTTTTCGATTCTAATTATTTTAATATTTATTTCTAGTACACTATTCACTATTTCAAAAATTTTCCTAACTTCACATTTAACTTATACTCACTAAATTAATAATATTTTCTACTCACTTGTCGGATTTAGTGATCTCGAATCACCGTTCCGACACCACTGAAAATTCAAGCCATTACAACTGACTAGTGGGGGAGACTCGAGGAAAATTTGTCAACATTCCACAAAAAGTATATTGAGATGTGGCAGCATAGGTATGATTACTTGCCAACGTGTGAAACATTTCTCACACCGAAGTTGACGACATCTCCAGATTACATGGATTGGTTCAGCCATAACGGCAAGCCGTATCTACTGTGGGATGCGAAAAGGAGTAGGCAACATCGCCGTAGGAGACCAAGATGAGGGCCCATCAATACTAGGTTAGGAGAACATGCCACGAAGGGATCAACATTTGCTCTAGCTCCACACAAGGACCCGATTGCCGTGCAACCTCCTAGTTAGTATGGTTCATATTTTTTTGTGCTAATCCAATTTATTTTACACAACCACTACAGCACGCACCATCATTCACTGCATCAACACATTCTCCAGGTGTATATTTCGCACCACCGCCACCCACCGCACCATATTACATGTCGATATCACCAGCAACACCGGCGTATCCAATATCGTCGATAATTCTCACCTTTTATCCATAATCAGATTATGCAATGCCATACAACTATCCGTTGATAGTGTCACAAATAGCCCTAGCATCGTTGTTCTACCGATGAGGATTATCCTCACAACCGCCTATTCATATAGGGGGGATGTACGATGGGCAACTAGGACCCAAACGTAGTCAACCATAGAGAAATGAGGTGAATATGGAGATCAAGATCAAGGTCCATGTGAAGATAAAGATGGAGACGAAGACAATGAGGAGTCGCCACCCCAACTTTTTCGATGGAACCTTAGGCATACCCGATGCCCACCCAGCTATGGCACACATTCTAGATGATAATGATTATGTTATTTGTAATTTTTCTCAAATATTTCATTCTTTAGTTTGTTAAATTTTAATCTATATTATAATAAATGTTTCCACCCATAATGTACTTGTTCCACTTTCATTGACACCAAATTGTATACTTTATTTACATCCTAAATGGACACTTATTTACAATCTACACAACAAATTTATTAAATTGGTTTGTTTTGTACCATATTGTATAGTTAGTTCCAATCATTTTTTTTTTTCATTTTTTTTTTTACTTTTTCATTTAAGCTTCTCTCTTTACATTTATCAATTAAAATATTTTTAAAAAGTGATGATTTGTTTTAAAATATTTTATTTCGTATTGTAATATATTTTACTTTAATAATTAATATTAACTTACAATTTCCAAAAAAAGTAAATGAATAAAATAAACATATGGAATTTAAACCCTTTTTTTATGTTTTTTTTCTTTCTATGTTTATCAATGAATGGGTTAGTGTTTTAATTAACTCTTCTCCTCGATGTTCCATCCAGTTGTGGACATGTTGGCTTAGTGTGCCTTGTGTTTCTACAGTAACTACATAATCTCAGTTGGTTTGTCCACTCTCGAATATTCATATTGTCTCTTATCTGAGTTGAGTTTGGCTGACCTTTTGGCTTGCGCCGCAAGTTAATATCCGGTACCAACTTGAAAGGATTGTGCGAGGTAAGCGGCTACATGCTTTCATCCAGGACAGGTGGGAATTCAGATTCCCAAACATTATATGTGCGTTGTAGTTTGTAAACTTCGTCAACGTAGGTCATGCAATCTACACGTGCCAAGGCACATGTCGCAATTGCATGTCTGCATGGATAACGAAGTGCTTGAAATCTCTCACAATTGTAGGTCTTTTGTCTCAGGTCTACACGGTACACTCCCCCAATAACTCCTTTGTCGGGTTTGCGAAACTCTGTAACCCGAAATATTTGATTTAGACACGAGTGACACACTAAAGACAATGAGTTCACTCTTTCTGCATTTTCTCTAATATCTTTCAACACCAACTCGCACCAAACCTGAGTGCCCTGTATCTGTCCCTCGTATTTCTCAGCCCACTTTGGAAATAATGATGCTAATAAGAAATATGTTTGTTTGACCATCAAGGTTATCGACAAATGATGCATCCCCTTTCTTACGAAATTAATGTATTTCGCTTGGTTCGTTGTCATGTGCCTGTATCGTAGTCCTCCATCATACGATTGCGTCTACTACTCCTTGGGTATCCTATAAAGGTACACCGCACTATGTTCATTTACAACTTGAAATTTCTCCAACATTTCATGGAATCAATGTTAGACAAGCTCATACCCTGCCGAAGACAATAAATATTATATCCATGCATTGCGACCCAATGTATATGTTAAGCAGTGATATAGAAAATACCATGCACAACATACACATGTTAATGACATGTCACCGCTCTGCACGGTTCCAAATGCTTGAATGTCAATCGGTTGCAACTTGCATTCCGATTCCCCTGTCGTAAATTATGCATATATTAGGTTACACCACAACATGCCTTCTCAGGCTAGTCAAGAAGAAATCTCAATCATCTCTGGATTCTTCGAGCGTTATTGTAAACATTATTAGTAGGATTTTCCGATTACCATCTTGTGCAATAGCCAACAACAATTGATGTTTGTATCTCTCGTATATGAATGTGTCGTCAATTTGTATAAGTGGCTTACAATACTAGAATGCAGTTATGCATTGCTTGAAAGTCCAGAAAAAATGATGGAAAACTTTTTTTCCAGGGACCAAGCGATCGTGGTAATACGAAGGCTTCGTTTGTAGATCAGTTACGGAACCTAGTACGTACCACTCCAGTATCTGACATCATTGTCACAAATCATTATATGATTTCTCCCACCCTCTATGCATCTTATCCAATGTCTTCTATTTTGCCAACCATGCCTTATGGTACGACATAGTGTAATCGTACTCGCTACGGATGTGTGCGATCAAAATTGGGATCAGGATCCTAGAACTCGTTTTCACCGTAGGTAATATAAAGTTAGATATCATGTCTGAATCCAATTTCGAATGATCAGTCGACATGCTTAAAAAAACACAAGTACCTCACCATACGTAATAGAATCTCGAATAAAGGTTAGAATGTGAATCGATATTGTTAACCATGACACGTACTTGCAACAACACATGTATGTCAACAAACAATTGATGACGGCCCGATTCGCATTTCATCTTTTATGCACCGCACAATAACTCTTTCCCGTTGGAAACCTTGTTGCCGCCAACTCTGTAATATGTTACCGTAATGAGCTTGCCGCATTTGGTGGAGACGGATAAAATAAATAATTTGATTATACTGAAAGGCCCCTGTGTTTTTCACTATGATTATGATCTTAGACTTCTATATGGGTTTTATAAAGCATCCTCCTCTGATGAGGTGAAACTCATTGATGTGTTTGCATAACTACTGTCAATTGGGCCCCTAGTTGGACTTCATCCCTTGACAGCATAACCTTTGTAAACTTGAAGCCCTAGATACATTTCAACCCCTGACCGTTTAATCAACATCAACTGGGACCTTGAGTTGCAATGCAATCTCGACTTCTCAGGTGATGGCTCCATTCTCAAATGGCAGATGAAATTTGTAGGTCACCATGCTCCAAGGCATCAATGTAAATTCAAACATACCTTAAAACTATAACACTGTCTATCTAAAAGACAGATAAGAATAAATATATAAACTTCTAATTTCCAACCACAAGAAAAAAAAATAATTTTTAACAAAGTAAAAGCACGTCCTGTAGGACGCGTTTTCATTTCTCTCTCCAGAAACAACATATCCTGGTAAATATAAAAAAAAGTCTAAATACTTAAAATTTTTAATATTTCTTTAATTAATCCAAAAAAAAATACTAATAATTGAATGATTACATGTGTACTTTAGAAAAAATAAATGATATAACGATATATAAATTTGTTTGTAAAGTTAAAATATTGCACCAAAGTAGGGCTAAATAAGAAAAATCGAAAAATCGAAAATCAACCCAAATTGAGTTGTTTGGATGGTTTATAGAATGTAAGTTTAAATATCGCAGTTACACGAAACTAAACCAAAATATATTTTTATTTAATATATAATTTATTTTAATTTTTATTATATAAAAATAAATATTTATATTTAAATTAGTGAAAATAATTTAAAATTTATTAACAATTAATATAAAAAAAGCAATAATAAAACCGAATTAAAATGAATGATTCAAAAAATCCAACCGAACCAAATCGATTTCATCCTTACCAATAATGTATGAATCAAAGGGTAAATTAAATAAAAAGGCCATTTTTAAAAAATAATTAGAGATTTAGGTTTTTTTTATATTTAAGAAAATAATTCGATTTTGAAGTCTACGTATTTCTTAAATATAAAAAAAAAAGCCCTAAATCCTTAATTATTTTTAAAAAACGTCTTTTTTTTATCTAATTTTCCCTTAATCAAATTCTAACTCTTCAATCACTATAAATTAAAAGATTTTTAATATGATATAAAAAAAACCATACAAAAATAAAATAAAAAATCCTTTCATAAAAAGAAATAAAAATAATTTATGTGTAGATGAGAAGGGTTGGCCTCCCCCTCCTACCTTGGTGCCATCCAGTTCCCATCCCACACCTATCTCCTTCTTCTTCAAATTGTTTGTCCCTGTCATTTTGTTTGGTTTTCTTTGATCTCTCTCTCTCTTTCATCTTCAATCTTTTTCTTTTCTTTTCTTTTTTAAATTTATATAAATTTTATGAATATATTAGTTTTGGGTTGGGTTGATTTAGTCAGTTTACTTCCTTTTTTATCTATAATCTTTTTTTCATCATCAATCCCCTTTGTACTTCTATAACAATTATTACCATTTATTTAATATTTTGAGCTTATACACTTTGATTTTGGATAACCCTTTTGTGAGATTCAAAAAAAATCCCATTTTTTTTACTTATTTTCCGATGAGGAGAGGGAGGGGTCCCGCCGCCGCCGTCGTCCCCGATGGAGAAGAACCCAAATACAGAGGTGTTCGAAAAAGACCATGGGGTAGATTCGCAGCTGAGATCCGAGACCCGTGGAAAAAAACCCGGGTTTGGTTAGGTACTTTCGATTCCGCCGAAGAAGCGGCTCGAGCTTACGATACGGCGGCGATGACACTGCGTGGACCGAAAGCCAAAACGAATTTCCCAATCAATCCCTCGAACACTACCGCTTTTCCGATCGATCACCACCACCGACGGTTATACCCGATGGGTAATTTTCAAGACCCGGAAATGAACCCACAAAGACCGACGAGGAGCAGTATGAGTAGTACGGTGGAGTCCTTTAGTGGACCAAGACCAACCCAACCGCCGCCGGAATCGGTTGTGTCGGACCGGAAATATCATCATCGGAAACCGCCGGTGTTGCCAGAGGATTTTCACAGTGACTGTGATTCATCGTCGTCGGTTGTCGTCGACGATGGGGATATGGCTTCATCTTCATGTAAGCAAAATCAAACATTGATGCCTTTTGATCTCAATTTTCCACCGTTGGATGAAGTTGATGATCTCTACTGCACTGCTTTATGTCTTTGATCAACATGATGATCATGATTGATGATGAAGAATTATTCAAATCTATTTTTCTAATTTTTGTTATTTTTAAGCGAAAAAAAAAAAGAGATATATGATTAAGATGGAAAAAAAAAATGATCCTAGTCTTTTTTATGAGTATGATGAAATCTAAGCCCTTCGATTTCGATCAAACGGTGATTATTATCTTTGTTCTTAGAGAATATCTATGATTTAGGGTTTGGTGATGTTATTATTATATCTCAGATCTGATTTTTTTCTTCTTCTTTTTTGTAACTTTTAATATTTGTATAAAATTTTTCTCTTTTTTTCAATTTCAACCCTTCAAAAAATGGATTAAAAAGTAAAAACCCCATTTTTTTCTGTTTTTTTTTCTTTTTTGGGGATTATTTTTGTTTGAATGAAGCAAAGATTAAAAATGGGATTTTTTGTTTTATCATTTTGATGATTGTAAATACTTGTAATTAGGAATATATAGTAATGGTGATTTAGGGTTTTGTTTTGTATATAAATTTTAATTTAGAACTTTAAAACAATGGATCCAAATCCCCAATTCTTGCCAATTTTTTTTCTTAGCTTTTATTATTTGTACATATTTTGGTACCAAATGTTAAATTTCGAGTTTTAGGGTTGATCGGATAATTTTAACTACTAAAATTAGTAGGTTTGTATTTTTCATTATTTTATTAATTGTAAATTTGTTTAGTTTTATATTTATTTTGTTAAATATAATTTGATAGATGATTGAATACGGGTTTTAAGATTGATTTTATGAAAATTAATTGTTAATATTATTAAATAAGTATGAATTTTTATCAAATCAGCTTCAAAACTTAAATTAAATATTAAAAAGTTAACACGGTTATCTTTAAGTAGTAAAATGTATAATTTTGTCAAATATAGGTACTACATTGAATTAAAAAATAGGTAAATTACATCAATAGTCACTCAATTTTGATGCAGCTGATAAAATAGTCACTCTGGTTTCAATTTAATCACTCAACTTTTGAAAAATGACAAATCAATCACTATCATAACAGACGTAACAGAAGGCTGAGGTGACTCGCTAACTTGCTATGTTGGCATCCCAAGTGAAAACGGCGACCTTTATGCCATCTCCCGTTAACTTGCAGTAAAAAAAAAGGAAGAATAAAAAAAAATCTCTACTCAGGCCACCTTTGATTCATCAACAGTAGTCTTTACACCAACCCCAATCTCTTACCTTACAAGAATCCAACCCTCTCTCTCTCCCCCACCACTCCTTTCCCTCTGCTAATCATTTTGTGTGTCTAGGTCATCGAAAAAAGTAAACTATAAGAAAGCCATTTATTTGTATTTTTTTTTTTTTTTTGGGGAATTTGAAATACGAAATCAGAAATTAACAAAGCAATCTTACGTGATGGTTTGCGTGGACAAAGGGCTAACATGAATCTTCTTCAACCAGAAACCTTGGATCCCCTCAAGTAGAGTACTCCCAACCTTTGTTTATCAATTCACTAATGGCCCCCCAGGCCTAAGCGATGATGGCTCCAGGGTTCTTGGCAGGGGCGAAGCCAGAACAATCTTTTAGGGGGGCCAAATAAAATTTTAATTTTTTATAGTCTATATATTTATAATTTTTAAAGGATTAAATCGAATTTTTATAATTTTAAGGAGGCCAAAGTATAATTTTACCTTTACTAATTTAAATTTTTTAAAAAAATTAAAAGACTTAAATAGCAATTTTACATTTTAGGGGGGCCGGGGCCCATACCAGCCCCCTCTAGATCCGCCACTGGTTCTTGGTCAATGATGTCATTCATTTCTCACCTTCCAATTTGTACTGTAAAAAAAGGCCGTCAAAGGTAATTTTTTGGGGGATTTACGAGAGGGCCTTTCCCCATACTCGATTGTGTGTCGAGGGGATGAAGTGTTGTGGGAGATTGAAATTTATCCATGACAACAACAACTAAAGGAAGAAGAAGAAGAAGAATATGGGGAAAAAACCCTAACCCAGTTTAATGGTGGTGCAAGTGGTAGTGGCTGGAGCACTTGTCATCGGTGCTGCTGGTTTGTTTGTGGGGTTGGTTGTATTGGGACCGTTGGAGACTTTGAGAGGAATTTTATAGTCTCTTCTTTTTCTTTTTCTTCTTCTTCTTTTGTTATTGAGTTTTTTTTTTCTTCAATTTCTTCTTAAATTGGGTGGGTTTCCACCGTGGACATATCCAATATGGCTAGTTAACTAGCCACTTCAGCTGTCGCGTTAGGTCTGTAACGGAAAATGTTAGTTGATGACTGATTTGTCACTTTTCGATAATGTTAGTGACTGATTTGTCATTTTTTGAAAGTTGAGTGACTAAATTGAAACCAGAGTGACTGTTTGTATAATTTACCCTTAAAAAAATAACATAATATATATATCACATTAAAAAAAATATATGAAATTCAAGTACTTAATTATGCATTAAGCGAATGTTGATCCCTTTTACTCAGAAATCATTCATAAAACTTGAGATCAAAATTAAAGTTATATTTATTAAAAAATTATATAAAAATAAAATAAGGCTTTAATTGAATTAATAATGGGAAGATTTAAATATCATATCTGTTATTTTTTTATACAATGCCTTTTTTTATACAATGCCCTTAAATAGGAGGATGATGCGTCTCAACGCACTCGAATTCACGTCCTCCTGCACTGACAACAATGCTGATGTTAATCAAGCTAAAACTCAGTTAACTCTACTGTGCCATTAAAGAAGTAGTACAAATTAAAAGTCCAATTATTTATACGTAATAAATTAGCAAAAACCAACTGTATAAATTTATGTATTTACTAATAAATGATTTAATTTATACGTGAATTAATTGAAAATTTATAAGCTGATACAACGCTTAGAACTACTCATAACTCATCCCAACCCTTAAATAGGAGAATAAATGCTCTTCAGCACCACTCGAACCCACGTCCTCCTGCACTGGCAACAATGTCAATGCCAACCGAATTAATACTCAACTGATTTAATACAATAAAACAATTTTATGTATTAAATTAGACAAATTTTGATGTATAAATTTTACAATTATCCATAAAATAAATGAATATATATTCATATTTACTGCATCATATTTAATCATATTTATTATAGAACTTTGTGTACTTGATAGTTATATTGGATTTTGATTAAATTTTGAGAGGATAATGTCACGTTTGATACCTGTACTTTCATAAAATATCTAATGTGATACTTATACTTTAAAATGAACGTCCAATGTGATACATGAACTATCAAAATGTGTTTTATTATGGGGTTTGTATTTTCATAAAATTTTCAATGTGATACACGTACTTTGAAAATGTCTAATGTGGTACATGACCTATCATAATATGTGTTTTATTATAAATTCTAATTAAATTTTGAGTTGAATTGATTGAATGCTTAAACGGGTGACAAAACTCTCTTGAAGTTGTCTTCTTTATCCAGAAGACTTGAATCCTATCCAAAAATCATTTTAATGTACATTCATAGTCAATAATGCTACTCAACAGGGGCGAAGCCAGGGGGGCTGGCATGGGCCCTGGCCCCCCTAAAAGGTAAAATTGCTATTTAGGCTCTTGAATTTTTTTAAAATTTTAAATTAGTAAAGGTGAAATTGCACTTTGGCCCCCCTAAAATTATAAAAATTTGATTTAATCCTTTACAAATTAGAAAGATATAAACTATAAAAATTTAAAATTTCATCCGGCCCCCCTAAAAAATTGTCCTGGCTTCGCCCCTGTTACTCAAATGTGTCATTTGAATCACGAGTGGAGTGATCAAAAATTGATTGTAACACCCCAAAAATTCTAGTGTCGCCAGTAGTAGTATTTCGAAACATAAATATCAAAATTTCCCAAAAAGCAAGTGTTTATCAATTAAATAATGATAGTAAAGCCAAAATTTGACATTGAGAAAAAAAAATATGAATAGTGAAATTTTAGTAAAGATTAAATTGAAAATTTGTGAAAGATGGATTAGAAGTGCAAATTTACTATTTTAGAAAAAAAGGGAAAAATTTAAGAAATATTCTTTTTATGAATGTGACATGGATATGAATTGATAGGTGAAACCCAAAAATTAAGATATGGACTAGATTGGAAAGTGGTGAAAAGTATAGGGACTAAAGTGTAATTTTACTATTTTGTGAGAGAATGGCTTAATTATAATTATACCATAAATAAATAATATTTACATGCTTAGGACAAATAAATATGCCATGTTTCAAAAAAGACTATTGTACCCTTATGTCTTAAATATGACAAGATATTTTAAAGGGTAGTTTAGTCATTTTGTCATTAAATATTATTTTTGAATTTTAAATTATAAAAAGAGAAAGATATTTTGATGGAAGAAATTATAACCATTAGATTAAAATCATGTAATTAAATGTGAACCATTGATTTAATTAATTAAATGTTGATAATAATTGTTTTTGATGGGTACTATTGACATAATTAGATAATTGTAGATATCATTGAAGATATCATGATGCCCAAGGTCATAGAACCGAGCCGTGTGTACATTTAAAGAACGCTATTGAGAAGGTCATTCGAAAGGGTCATCTCAAGCAGTTCCTAGCCTAAGAGCCTCGTCAGTTTAACAGAGTTCAAGATAGAGGAGTAGTCATGGTCACAACACGATGATAGGGGAAAGAAGTCGGTTAGAGGGATCATCGAAATGTATTGGTAGGAGGAAAGCACACAAAATGGGTTGCCTTGAACTCAAAGCGGAAGGCTCACATGGGAAGTCTCCTATTGGTTTCAGCCATAATAAAGAAACCTTCATTTCTCCGACCAAGATGATAGGGATGTTCTAGATGTGAAAGGACAAGACCCCCTGGTGGTCTCCTCTTCCCAAGTTAGGAGGATTTTACTTGACAATGGTAATTCAGTGAATATCTTAACAACCAAAGCTTTCTAGCAAATGGGGCTAAAAAATGCAAAACCCAAGCCTGCGAATAAGGAATCCATTGTCCTTCCGGTAGTCCTAGGAGATGGTGAACACACCACCACAGAAATGGTAGATTTTCTAGTGGTTGACCACCTGACGACCTATACGCGAGGATGACGAAAATAGTGGTGGCCACTTTTTGTATGACAACAAAATTTTCTACCCCCACAAGCGACGAGTATATGAAACTGATCAGAAGACAGCTCAGGAATACCATATTATCTCTCTACAATTTGTGGGAAAAGATCATAAGAAAGCAAACGAAGGTAATGAAGCTTGTTTAAAGTATTTATAAATAGAAAAACCAAATCCAAAAAGTTCTTTACTCCATTTAGAATGATTAAAGAAAAAATTTTCTACAGTCCCTCAAGATTGTGAGGATTTAAATCCATATATTAGGGGATATTACCTTTTTGTTATTGGCTACGTGGTATGTCCAAATAAATTGGGGCCCCAATCGAATTTTTGTACACAATGGATGATACAAAGGAAATAAACAAGTTTGGTTGGGGCTCTAACTATTTTTGCCCATATCATGTTTAACTTGGACAGTTTAAACAAAGGCAAGAGGAAAAGCATACTTTGAAGACTTGCATCTTCCAACAGTAGTGCCCCTTGCTGAGAGGTGGACACAGCTGTTGAAGAAATCCAACAGAGGTTCATGCAATTTCAGAAATACAGTATCAGCCCAAGATTCATGGCTTCTTCTTCTTCTTTTTCCCACTCATCTCCTTTATATATTGTTGTGGTTTCTGGAGCTGGCTCCGCATAGAATAAGGAGGCCTATGAAGAGGTTCATGGAGGAGAGTTTGAGTAGCATTATCGTGCGTTCCCTGCGTATATTTGAGCACCAGCAGAATTTACCATCCTCTCAGCAGCAGGTGTAGGATCATCCTCAAAAGTATGGAGGGAAGTTTAAAGATCCCAAGTATTGTCCATAGGAATGTCCTCCATCATGTCATCCTCAAAATGTGCAAGAATATATGGAATTGATGTTGAAGAATTGTCCACCAGAGTAGGGGCAACTAGCAATTTCTCCAATCATCTAAGTTCGGCCTTGAAGTAAGCAAGGCAATCTTTTTGAGCCGTTTCTCAAGATCGATGTGCTTCCCTTTCCATTTCCATCTACAAGAAGAAACAGTTCTAAACCAATGATCTTGGTTGTTGTTACTTCAAATCTTTGCACTTAACAAAGCAACGCAATCCACACACTTTAGTAAACTGTAAGACTTGCATAGACAAAAAATAGAAGCTAAAGTTATGGTACTAATTTTACATGGTAGCCACAACACTTTTGGAGCAATTGAAGCTTCCCCTTTCACATTAGAGATGCTCAGGGGCAATTTTCACAGTGGCGAAGCTAAGGGTGCTAGCAAGGGCTCCGGCCCTCTTAAAGGCGCATTTATAATTTATAAAATTTTGATTTAGTGATAGTAAAATTACATTTTGTCTCCTCAAAAATAATAAAAATTTGATTTAATCATTTAAAAATTATAAAGATATAGGCTATTAAAATGGTGAAATTATATTTTTACTATCGTAGAAATATACAATTTAATTCCACCCAATTTAATTATATTTTATGTAAAATATTTTGGTATTTTATTAAATATACATTTTAATTTAATATCATTAATAGTCATTTTTAAATTTTATCTCTTCACCATCGTTGCGTTTGAATCCAAACGCATTCCTTACTATTGGTTTTAATCTCACTACTATAGTAACTAATTTCACCGCCACTGTAACCTCTACAACCCGGCTTAGACGTCAAGATCGAATTCGAAAGATTATATTGGTCATCGAAATGGCCTAGCAGAACTATCGGAATTTAAAAACTATTGTTTAAAACATTTGCTTTGATTTCTGAAGAAAAACTTAGCGTGTTTTCAAAAGGTACAATTTAATTTTTATCAATTATTAAAAATTATATTTTATGTAAATCTATTACATTTAAAAATAAATATTAATTAATTATTTTTAATATTAAATTCAATAATACTATATATTTTAAAAATCATATCTTATATTTTACGACGAACCATATCTAATAAATACCAAATATTTTAAAAAAAATCTAAATAATATAACAGCCAAGCAAATCTCAAAATTCCCAAACCAATCACCATCACATAATGCACCACCTCAAACCTACTTCTTTTGAAAATTTGGACATAAAAAACTAAAAAAAATAAAAATTCAATCTAACCCCGCAATGTGATACACAATTTTAATTATGCGCGATTTTATACATAAAATTTTGATTAAATTCAAATTTTGTAAATTATTAATACCATTATCGATAAATACCTTTTTACGTTTACGTATTACATGCACAAATGATTACACTTACGCAGCATCAAAAAGCATTAATTATTTATTCTTTTAAATATGCACAATTGAATCAAAATCAACATTATATTTAAACCACTTTTAAAGTTCTATACGTATAATTGCACAAAATCAAAATTTACTTATCGAATTTCATATTAAATCAAAATTCGAGTATAATTTTGATATTTATCCGATGTAAAATTATTTCTTTGCCAACTTTTTTCCCAATTAAACAATTCAATGTTTTTTTTTTAATCTAAATACCAAATTCCGCAATGAAAAAGGGACTCAAACAAAAATAAACCAATAAATTTTATTTTTTATATAATATTTTGTACATCTAGATAAGTATAATTAAATATACTTTAATATGAAGTAACTTTTCACTTCTAGGATAATTTTTAATATTATTTTTTATATATCTTAGTGTGGAATTCGAGTTTTAAGATTAATCGGATGAAAATTAATTGTTAATATTATTAGATTTAATTTTTTTTATTATTTTAATTAGTAGAATAAATTTGGTGTTAATTATGAATTTGTTTAATTTGTTAAATACAGTCTGATAGATATTATATAATTCGGGTTCTAAAGTCGATTTGATGAAAGTTAATTGCTAATATTAATTACTAGCTGATTATGAATTTTCATCGAGTCAAACTATAAAACCCAAATTAAGTACTAAAAAGTTAACACCGTTTTAAATACCAAAATATATAATTTTTGTCTAATATGGGTACCACATTGGACAAAAAAATAACACATGTACAACATAAGAAAAAGGCTAAATTTTACTATCAGTCTCTATACTTTACAAAAGTTATGGATTTAATCATTATACTTTAATTTTATCGTTTTTAGTCTATGTACTTTTTAAATTTTAAAATTTCAGTCCTTGCCAAACGATAACTATTAAATTATTATGTTGAGTTGTACTATTTTCAAAATCTGATGCGGCAAAGATTTTTTCATATCTGTAATGTCATACCAGCTTGTTTTTTTTTTTCCATATATTACTCACTAAAAAATCATGTTCATAGATTAATGATGGTCGTTTGTGTCGAGATTAGAATTTCAAAATTCAAGAAGTATAAGGACTTAAAATGATCTATAACTTTACGCATAGTACAAGACTAATAATTAAATGTTTGGGTCGGGACTGAAATTTTAAAATTTAAAAGGTATAAATACTTAAAGTAACCGATTCGAAAAGTACAAAAACTATAGGGACTAAATCTAAAATTCCAAACCAATCCCATCACGCAAATGAATACAACAAAGGGGATTTAATTTGCCAACTTTATTCCCTAATTAACTAAGATGAAATTCTTTTGAATGCAAAATGGACAAGTAAGAGTCAAATGTTGAGTATTTAACACAAGATTAAAGAAAAACATTAAGACATTTGGCAATGTCAAATGTGGGAGATTTGCGTGAATGACGGCTTCACATTACACGTCGCAACTTGATGATGCTTGTCTTGTCCCTACACCAGCTGTCTTTTTTTTTTTATGTCTCAATGCCAATTAGCTTGCTTCACATGGGAAGTACCTTTCTTTGTTCAATAAAGAATCCAACAATAAAGTAGAAAGAATTGGTTGGGGAAAATACTATTTTCTAGAAATTGGATTAAATTAAAAAATATATTTATTTTTAACTCGATGATATGAGTTTGAATGCGTTGAAACTCATTATCCTCCTATTTATGAGTTGGAGAGGGGTTATAGATAATTCTAAACTTATAATAAGATAAATAAATAAAAAAAACAAAAGTAATCTAGTCTTTTTTTAATACGTTAAATCATGATAGTCGATATCGTACTGGTCAGAACGTTCTGTTCTGATAGTAAATCAAAATAATAAACTTTAAGTTCTATTCTGGTGCTTACTGGCCATACCAGTGCGTACCAGTTGATTTCACCTGTATCGGCCGAAATATGATGTACTGACCAATACCCAAAAAATTAATTTTAAATTTATTTAATGATATATTGTATTTTCAGAACTTATTAAGTATTTTTTATCATTCTAGATATGACAAAGAAATGCTACTATTGTCAAAGATATGACGCAATCCTCATAATTGAAACATAAAACTTGACATTAATACCTTCTAAAAAAAATGATTTGTTTTGAATATTAATATTTTATTTTTTTAGAAATAAATAAAATTATGTTTTAGGGAATTGTTGTTCTAAAACTAATAATGAAGTTAACTCAAAATAAGTTGCAACGTTGTTTCACTTAATCTCTCTTTCAGACGAACAATTATTGTTTAGTATAATTATTGTTCAAAACAATCGTTATTTCAGAATAGCTATATTGTGAACAGTTATATTTAGAATAGGGCTTCGGGTTAGAATAACCATCATCTAGCATAATTGTTATTTGTGAATAATTCCAGTTGAGAACAACTAGTGTTTGAAACAGCTCTTTTTTAGAATATTTGTGTTTCAAAAACAACTATGTTCAGAACAATTGTTGCTCAAAATAACATCTATTTAGAACAACTGTGTTTTTTAAGAAGAGTTATTATTCAGAACAAGTTTTTCCAAGAAAAGTATTACCACAGAACAACTCTTGTTCAGAATAACCTTTACTAAAAAACATTTATGTCGAGAACAACTTATTATTCAAGAACACCTCTTGAAACAACCTCATTTTTAAGATTAGTTTGAGAAACAACCCCAGAAGATGGTAAGATTCTTAGGGTAACTTTACTCTTGGGATGTTTTAGAAAACTCGGCTTGGTGGATCAAATATGGAGGTAGTTAAAAGGTTTTCTCTTAACAGTTTCCTTCTCCTTTCATAAATATAACAAACTTTTGTTAACTATTCACCGCCAACAACTTAAATTCTCTTAATCATTAATGCTTTCGTTACTGAAAAAGTTAATCTCATTACTCCTACTAAATGCTTGATTTTGTAAATTTTATTCCTCACACCTATAAATATGAGTTCTCGCAACTCATTCGGAACATTTGACATTCTAACCCCCAAAGCTCTCTCTAAAATACTTTCGAAACAAACTACCATCCACCACTAAAGTGTTATAGGGTTAATTCCAATTTTCCTTTCTACAAGTTTAATAATCTTTCATCTAAATAAACCTTGGGTTTAAGTTTAATAAACCTTAATTTACGCTAACAATTGCTTAAGCTTAATTAATAATCATTATGTCATGTTATATTTTATTTTTTTCGTTATCGATTTTTACGGTGGTCGTGTTGAAGTCTCGAAAGGCAATTGTATTAAAATCGTGTGTACCAATTGACGAGCAATTTCACCTTAAAAATAAAGGGTTAAATCCTTGACAACCATGTTAAGTTCCGATTCTTCAAATTTAATCTCGACAGGTAGTTTTAATCAAGTTTATAAATAATAAAACAAAAAATATGTTAGTATTAGTTGACTAACAAGATTTGATTAATAAGAATTATATCTTGATAACTTAATTAAAATATTTTAAAATTTAGATTATAAATTTCAATATAATTCAATCAATTTATCATTTAAAATGTATAGCTTTCATTGTCAAAGAAATGATGCAGTTGTCTTAATTGGAACATAAAATTTAACATGCCTCCTAAAAACATGGTGATTATGATGTTTTTAACCTTAAATTCTAATCCTTTCATCAAAAGTATCATTATGCTTTTTTGTCCCCAAATCCAAGTTTATGATTTCACAAGATTATAACCACTTGATTTGATGCTGAAAAACCCAAAATTAATTAATAAAATTATCAAAATATCATGTATTTCTAATTAAAAAAATTACCATATATTGGGCATAAGTATTATTATTAATATAGGAGGATGTGGGTTCAAACACGCTGAAGCCCGTTATCCTCCTATATATGGGTTGAGAGGGAATATGGGTAGTTCTAAGCATTATGTCAAAATGAGCAGATAAAAGAACAAACCGATCTTATTAAAAATTCACTATGGATGTGGAAAATAATATTCAAAATAGAATTAATTTTTTATTTGAAAAAAACTTAAAATATATGAAAAAATTCAAAATAGAAATTAATGAAAATTTTAAGAGAATGATCAATTTGCTATTTTATTTACAATGATTAATTTGTTATTTTTTAAATAAATGGGAGAAAATGCAATCAAAGTCTTAGGATGGGTTTGGATATGCGGTGCGGTGCATTTAATTTACTTTTTGTCTCACGCTACAGTATCACTACAGAATTTAATCTCATTGCTACCGCTGTTTTACATTAACCGCAATTAAACGTACCGCCCATTCAAACTTGCCCTTAATACAAAAACTTTTATAATACTTTTACTCAAATAATTATGTACTCAATAAGCATAATTTATAATTAAAAAAAAAACTTTTGATGAAAAATACAATTGATTGAAATATATTTTTAAATAGAATAAATATATTTTAATAATTCTACCAATGGGAAAAACAACAATCACAACATGTTAGGATTTTCCAAATAAAACCAAAAAAAAAAAAAAAAAATTGTCAATTTATAAATGATTGTTCAATAAAAAAGCCAGACCAGAACAAGTTTCAGACACTTCCTTTAAAACACATATTTCCTGTCTCATAATCCCAACACCTGTTTTCCTCTTATAGGATTTAGAACATCTTTAAAACTCCATTAATCCCCCCCCCCCTGGGTTTAAGGTCCTCACTTTTTGTTGTTCTTTTTACAGCTAAACAAACAAGTCCTTTCATGGAAGATACTACTAGGGAACCATTAATGGACCGATCAACCAGGTTCCAAAGAACCATATCCCATGCCCAAGATGAACTACACAGCTTTAGAACATACTTACGTTGGATGTGTGTAGATCAATCCAACATTTGGACAACTACTTTGTCTTGGTTTTTGTTCATCGTTTTAGGACTAGTGGTTCCTTGTTTGTCTCATTTTTTCTTAGCTTGTTCTTCTTGTGATGCTAAACATGCTAGACCTTATGATTGGGTGGTTCAATTGTCTTTGAGCAGTGTTTCGGCCATGTCGTTTGTTTGTTTAACTAGGTTTGTGAAGAAATATGGGTTGAAAAGGTTCATGTTTTTCGACAAGCTTTGTAATGAAAGTGAGATTGTTAGAAAAGGGTATACTGCTAAGCTCAATGTAAGTTCTGTTCCTTTTTTTTAGGGGGGTGTTGAAGAGATTTTATATGGGTTTTTGATTTAATTTCTGGGTTTGATTTTAAAATTTTGAAAAAATTTCTGTTTTTATGAAATTATTTGAAGTCAAAGATCCATAATTGACTGAAATTACAGCCATGATCATGGTTTTTGACTAATATCCCATATTTCTGAATTGGATGAATTCAAGTTAATCATTTTGAGTTTAGATTATTTCGAGTTTGAATTATTTTTGCTTGGAATCACTTTTAGTCTAAATTTTTACATCGAAATCAACTCGATTGAGTCTTAGTTTCGAAGTAGTTCTTTTGGCCTGTAGTTTTAAATTAAGAGGTAGAATATGGTGCCCCCCAAGTGTCTGTAAAATTGTCTCTTCCAACTTACTTTTTAACTCTTTTTCTTTTGGGTTATGGGGTTTGAAGATTCGGGATGATCAACATTTGAAAAAGTTCAAATTTCTTTGTGTTAATGTGATTTATCTTTATGTGTTTTTTTATTTGCAGAGATCGTTGAAGATCGTATCGTCTTTTGTTATTCCGTGTTTCTTAGCCGAGACGGCATACAAAGTATGGTGGTATGCCTCGGGCGCTTCGCAAATTCCTTTCCTCGGTATCGTCTGGTTGAGCGATAGTGTAGCTTGTTTCATGGAGCTATGCTCATGGCTTTATCGGACCACGGTTTTCTTCCTCGTATGCGTCCTCTTCCACCTCGTTTGTAACCTCCAAGTTCTCCGGCTCCAAGACTTCGCTCAGGTTTTCCAAGTTGATTCTGATGTGGGTTTTGTTTTGTCCGAACACCTACGAATCCGGAGGCATTTACGGATCATTAGCCATCGGTATCGTTCATTCATATTATGGTGTTTGATTTTGGTCACAGGTAGCCAATTCACTTCATTGCTTGTAACTTTGAAGGCTACTTCGGAATTGAACATTTACAAAGCTGGAGAACTTCTTGTAAGTGTTTTATTTTCATCAAAAATCTATTATAAAGTTTGGGTTCGATCTAATCTTCTTATTGGTTTATCGTTCGTAGATGTGTTCTTTAACTCTTGTCACCGGACTTTGTATATTATTACGAAGCGCGACGAAAATAACACACAAAGCGCAATCGGTTACGTGCCTTGCTTCAAAATGGCATGTTTGTGCAACCTTAGATTCTTTCGACGTGAACGACGGTGAGACGCCGACGACACCGGCTATTCATGTCCGCCAATCGTTTCCTAATGTGGAAACCGACGGTGAATCGGAGAGTGAAGATGTCGGGGAAGAAGAAGATGACTTGGATAACAATAAGTTGATCCCAGCTTATGCTTATAGTACCATTTCATACCAGAAAAGACACGCTCTAGGTAAGAGTAGTGCCTGGTTTCTCTTTTAGTGTAGTTAGCCTTGTTAGTTCTGATTTGAGTCTAGAAACTTGATCCGGTTAATCCGAATATGAGCTCAACTCATCCTTGTTTGACTATAGAAAGTCAACAACTTGAACTTGCCCAACCCGAACGTAAAAACGACCCACTTTGACCATAAAAAGTTAACCCGAGCTCTCCCTTCCCAAACCTTAAAATGATTCCAACCAGAAATGGCAGAATTCAAAATGACCCAAACTGAAAATTCCCAATTTCGGAATGACTCAAATTCAAAAGGATCTTTAACTTGAAATGACCCAAACCCAAAATGTTTAAAAAAATGATTCGAACCAAACCTAAAAATTATTAGAACCAGAAATGTCTGAACCCAAAATGACCCAAGCTTGAAAAGATCCAATCTCGAATTGACTTAAATCCAACATGAGATGACCCGAATTCGAAATGTTCTAAACCTAAGTGTCAAACCTAAATGACAACCTCAAATGACTTGACGATAGAAACTAGTTAGTTCTGATCCGATTAATCTAAATATGAGCTCGACTATAGAAAGTCAACAACCTAGATAAACAACCCATTTTGGCCATAAAAAGTCAACCTGAACTCCCCCACTTATTTATAAATGATTCAAACTTAAAATGACTTACTTAAAATGATTCAAACTCGAAATGACCTGTCTTGCGTACGTACGTGGTAAACATGAATGACTTGAACCCAAAATACATTAAACTTGGAATGATTCAAACTTGTAATGACTCAAAGAATTTAAACTCAGAATTGATCTGACATATGTTAACTTGAACCAAAATCAACCCGACCTACTCAATCCACACATTGTCTAAGTGTTGTTAATGTTATTTGATGTGCCATTGATGGTGTTTTTGTGGGGATAATTTTGCAGTGACATATTTTGAGAACAATAGAGCTGGGATTACAATCTATGGGTTCATGTTAGATAGGAGTACACTTCACACCATTTTTGGCATTGAATTATCTCTTGTTCTATGGTTGCTTTCCAAAACCATTGGTATTTCTTGATTTCTCACACAATAGGAAATTCCAAGACTGCCCTTTTCGAGGGAGTGAGAGGTTCACAGTGTTTGGAGGGTATTCTAGAGTTTTTCTTTTCTTTGATTGTTTTTTCCCTTTTTAAATTTGGGTTATATAGTTTATTTCCAATTACCTCATCTTGTATTTTTTTTTTCTTTTTTTAAAATCATTTAGCTGTCCATATTGTTGTTCATTATTTTACGAGAAGTATAATGGAACTGAGAATCCCGTGTGTTAGTCTGATGGTTAAGATATTTACTATCCCAGTTGTGATCTGGGTTTAAATTGCGCTAAACGCGTTGCTGTTAGAGCTTTACATTTCTCTTGTAATCCACCACGGTGAGGGTGTTAAAAGAGATTGTATTTATGAACTTACATTTTTTTTAATAATTTTTTCTTTTTTCATAATAATGGTGTCTATTCGAGTAATCCAATTTTTATTAGTCATTTAATATTAAGGGTAAATTTCATTAGTAGTCACTCAGCTATTGTTAAGTTTTTTTTCTAGTCACTTAATTATGAAAAAGTTTATAAAATAATCACATTTGATCGTCTTTTTTGGCCGCTAGTTGCTAAATGGATATCGAAAAGATAATATAGTAGCTTTTAAATTTTGCATGATAACAACTTTAACTCTTAATATTTATACATTGTGTCACTTTATTCTTAATTTTAAAAAATTTAATCCTTAACATTTATACAATCTTTTTGTAGTTTTGCTTTTTTTTTCCTTTATGGTCCTTTTATTTATAAAGCTAAAAAAACAAATTTATCAACTAAATTTAATTGAAAATATACCAAAAATGGAAACACTAAAAATCTAAGATAATAATTTTAACATTTTCACATTCTTTTAAAATTAACTTTCAATGTAATAAAGAAAAGTAAAATTAAAAAAAAAAATTACACAATGTGTAAATGTTGAGGGTTAATTTTTTTTAGAATCAAGACTAAATTGGCACAATATATAAATGTTGAGGTTAAAGTTACTATTATACCAATTTAAAAGTTGTCAAGTTATCTTTCGGTTAATAATTTAACTCCTAATAACAAAAAAAGAAGAAGTTAAATAGTTAGATGACGATTTTATAACATTTCATTATCGAATAACCAAAAAAAAATAAAAATACTAATAATTAAGTGACTACCATAATAGTTTCTCCTGATATTAATTAAAATGATAAAAATATTATATCTATATTTTTTATAATTAAAAAAATTATATAAATTTTTAAAATTTTTTGAACAATCGTATTATAGGTTTTGATGATATCTGTTCTTTTTAGCACAATGTCTAGACCTACCCATAAATAGGAGCATAATGCACTTTAGTGCACTCAAACTCACGTTTTTTTACATTGGCAATAATACACATGCCAATCGAGCTAAAGACTTAATCAACATAACTTTTTAAATTCTTAAGTGATGATGTAAAACAATTTTAGTGCCACATCATCGTATGTTGAAAAAATTACCAAATTCTTCCTAAAAAAATACTAAATATTATTTTATCTTATTATGGTGTTCGCCATTACCAATCCGTTATCCGACTAGGATCGACCCAATCCTCTTTACTTCAGTAGTGATAATTTGCATAGTTCGCTTATATGAGTTCGCACGTGGTGGGTTCGCATAATTATGTAAGCGAACCCACGCTTACGAAACGCGTGTTAACCTTAGAATAAGATACGTGTACATATATAAGGCCTACCTAGAACGTCACATCCAAAAACCGTATCATATAAATAGAATAAATTAATCTCCACAAATGCAAGATTATGTTAAAAATTATTTAATAAAAACTTTTATGAAAATTTATGTAAGTATCCAAATACAATAAAAACATACAAAATTTTCACTTGCATTAAAGTTTGCCATACGCTACCGTTTTGACCACACGTCCTTACCGCATATATTTAATAATAATTAAAAAAAATAAAAACCTTCTCGATGCTTCTAAATTCTTATGCATCAAAAGAACTAACGACCAATTAATACAAAGACAATAACACCCTCAAAGAACGTTCAAATTCACCAATCTACCTATTAAAACGATGTCGTTTTCAATCCTACTAAGAGGATACTTTAGTCAACCAATAAATAAAACCAACTTTTTTTTTTCATCTCTGTATTCACGGTCTCTCGCTCTAAATTTCTTCCCTTCTTTCCCCTTTTTTCTCTCTCTAAAAACCCTATTAATATTTTTTAAATTTTCCCATTTTTGACCCTCTAAAACCCTAAGCCTCCTTCTTCTTGTCCGAGATGGTGATGTCCAGGGCTCTGTCACGCGTCTCAAGGAGCGTTGGTGCACGCTCCTTGCTTCTCTCTGCTCCGAAGAGCTTTCAATCTCCAAGCCTTTCCACTCAGTTTCACTCTCTCGTTAGTGAATCTCCGAATAAGGTACAAAAATTAGTTACAATAAATGAATTTGTGGTTAGTTCTGATAGGGTTTTGCTAGGGTTTAAGGGATTTGTTCTTTTTTTTTTATTACTATTGATTTTGCTTTTTTTATTTAAATTATGTGTTCTGATTTGTAAAGTTGAGCACTTTGAAGTAGAATTTCAGTTTCTGTTATTGAAATGAATGTTACTAATTGCATTATTAATGATTTATTAGTTTTAATTTCATATTTTTTCATGTTCATTTTTATCAGCATCTTGTTTGGTTCTAAGGTTCTCATTTTTTTTTTCTTTTTTAATCAGATATTGAATGACCATTTAGGAATTATTATCTTAAACTTATAAATTGATTCCTTGAAAGCATAATCAATTTCATACATATTGATAAAAAATCGGTAAAAGTATCATTGAGGCACATGTACTAGGAGCTAAATTGTTAAAAATTCATTCATTTCTACTGTCAAAAACTGGTATATGTTAGAATGATATGATGTACACGTGGCGTGTTATTCTGTCAGCCACACTGGTTTCTAATGGTAGAAAATGGATGAATTTTTTAATAAAAATGACCCGTTTTCTCTTTGATCTGATATACAATGATTAATTTGCTCATTTTTTTTAGTAAAGGGGGCAAAATGCAATTTGACTCCTAGTACAAGGGTCTTTATAATACTTTTACCTAAAATTTCTCATTTTAGTGCATTTTGTTTGAATTGTGGTGCATTATTGTATGTTGCATTCACTTAGTTTATCTATGCAGGTGATTACAAACGGTGTGTGTTTGCTGCATCATTCGAACCTCCATTGGAACGCTTTCCGACGATTTGGGATCTCTTCGTCGGCCTCACCCGAGCCTTCCGAAAAGGAACATGGAAGTGCCGTAGACAATAATGGTCAAGATCCTGTGAAGCCGAGTGAGGATACTAATCCTGGAGAAGCTGAAGCTACAAAAGAATCAGGTTTTAACTCAGAATCCCAAAATACAATGCCTCAATCTGATAAAAGGAGGAGAAAAGCCGCTAAACGAACTGCGTTTTCTGATTCAGATTCCGAGAGCGATGGTGACTTATCGATGGCTGATATGGTGAAACTCGTGGAGGAAAAAGAAGAACTCTTGAAGACCAAGCAAACGGAGATTGAACAAATGAAGGACAAAGTTGTTCGAACTCTTGCAGAAATGGAGAACGTTATGGCTAGGACAAGACGGGAAGCGGAGAACTCGAAAAAATTTGCAATACAGGTAACGTTGATGAATCAATAAACCACCCAAATTCTGTTTAGGATATCTGAAATCGATTGTAATTGTTTGTCGTTGTGCTGCAGAATTTCGCAAAGGGCTTACTCGATGTTGCGGACAATTTAGGAAGGGCTTCTACACATGTTAAAGGTAGTTTCTCTAAGATCGACGAATCCAATGACACTGCTGGAGCTGTACCGCTCCTTAAAACACTCTTAGAAGGAGTTGAAATGACTGAGAAGCAGCTTGGAGAGGTAGGCTTTTTGTTATTTCGCCAAAACTCAGGTTGTTAGTTTTGAACCTGTCTATAATTTTGGTAGTTCTCATGAAGCTGAGTTGTTAGAATTTTCATACTCGAACTTTTGTGGGTTCGATTATCGCATCTGTTTACTGGTAAATGGGACAAATTTGGTGAATTGGATTCCTCTTAAATCATTGAACTTCATCTGAAAATGTGTTTACACAGTGATGTGTGCTTAGTTAATCCTGCAAGTTATGAATTCTTCCTTGTTTGACACATTTTCAGACTTGGGTTTGGGGAGACCCTTAAGGAGTCTCTAAATACATGAAAAAGAAGAGAAAAAATTGTAGATACCCATCTCAAATATATACCCGTGTCCGATCATTATATCCTAGTCCAAGTAACATAGGTTTCTTCTATGACTTGGACAATGTCTGGCCTCAACATCTGTTTCTATAACATATTATAGTTTTATTACTGACCAGTTAGAATGTTTACTGCTTTCAGGTATTTAGAAAGTTTGGAGTGGAAAAATTCGATCCTACAAATGAACCATTTGATCCACACAGGCACAATGCGGTATTCCAAGTACAGGATAATTCCAAGCCTCCTGGCACGGTTGCTCATGTTTTGAAGGTATTATCTTCTAATCCGACTTTGTGTCGAGAAATATGATTAGTAACCGATTACATTATTTGACTCAAGGCCCCTTGTCTCTGTTAACCACAATTTGCTGTTTGAAGTTTGAATGACTGAAATATTCATAGCTCATTTAGTTGCCAGTAAATGTATGTTTCCGTTGTTTATTACAGGCAGGTTACATGCTCTATGATCGAGTTATTCGACCGGCTGAGGTCGGTGTTACTCAAGCAACGGATGATGGTGCAACCGAGAATAACACAAGTGACAAAGTCTCTGATGCTTGATTGTAGGTTGAGTTTTTAATGGCAAATTTTCAAGAACTTTGCCTATGTGATAAAAGAACTATATACATATGAAGGTTTTTCATGTTAAGCTTCATCTATATTTTTGGTCATCAATCTCTTGCTTAGGGTTTGGGTTATGAATGAACTACTTCTTGATTCGATCATTATCGAGCTGAGCTAAACTTAGGCAATTCGAGCTATCAAGTCGGCAGTAACAAAGTGCTTGAGTAACTGATAAAATTGATCGAGTTTTTTAAAAAAAAAAATTAAGGTGAACCTACCTAGTAGGCCCTTATATTATAAGGATAGGATCGAATTAGTACCTCTATTATTAAATGGATTAATGCCATCGAGCAATCAATGTAGTTTCTCATTCTTAACTTATCACGTAATGTAGAAAATGTTGATTTTGGATAGTTAATTTTGTTTTATTAAAAATCTAAAATAAATTATCTTTTTTTTTTAAAAAAAAGATGTTCAAATCATCATATTTATCTTTTATTCAAAACTATTCAAAATAATATTAAATCATTGGTATTTGATTTGATTGGTTCAATCGAGTTGCTTAATTGACTTAAATAAATTATTAAAAATAAAAAAATGAATTTAATTTGGTTCAATCAATCCAATCCCTTATTTAAATTAGTACTCAGATTGGACCAAGTCTAAAAACAATGCAAATATCCAAATCTTCTATCTCAATTAATGTGCCAAGTTTGTAACATTATAATAAATTATGGCACGTTGGTGAAAAAAAAAATTTAATGAAACTATAAAAAAATTGGTATGAAAATTAAACGTGCCTTTGGTTAAAATAGTAACAGTACGTTTGGTTCACTATAACGGAATAAGGCTGTAATTGAATAGAGCTGTAATGGAATAGAGTTGTAATCAGTAATTCAATTGTTTGGTTGAATGTAATGGAATAGAACTGTAACAGTATTCTTGTGTTTGGTTGAATGGAATGATGTTGTAATAGCATAAAGAAAAAAACTAAAATGACCAGAATACCCTTAGCAGAATTTCTTTAGATATGGTTATTAAATTTTAGTAAGATTATTATTTCTATCATTTTAGAATTACAAAAATTAATTTTATTGTTAATTATTGAATATTAATTATTTTTTTTATTTTTAAAAGATATTCATTTTCACAAATATTATAAAATATACTACAATATTGGTATTTATCATTGTTTAAAATTTTAAAATTTGTATAGATAATTTCTTATAAATTCTGTATAAAAATTTTAAAACTTTTAGATAATATGTTTATAAAAAATTATTACTTATTTTAAAAATTAGAATAAGTAAATTTTTATACTAATTCTATGCTCTAACAATATTTTGTGTATTGTTAACCCAATGTGAATGGGAACAGATTAGTCTAAAAAGGAAAGATAAGTCTATATTAGTACATGCATAATTTTGTGTTTATCTTTGTTCACTTGTGTTCTTTGATTAATGATTCAAAATAATAATAATGAATAAACAAACCAAACCCACCATTTTCATTCAAGCTTCTTGGCAAATTTAACAATTAAGTAGCCCACGATTTCGACTTTAATCCAACATCACAACTTCTCTGCATCTCCCTCTTCCCCAAGATCAGTTTGAAATTCCGGTTTTGTCATTTTCGAAACCATCCAACCGGGAAAAAAACGAGTCGGTTGGGTCAGTTTAAGCATAACTTCAGTTCGGTTTTGAGTTCAAGAAAAAAGAAGTTGGCTTGATCGGTTTTTGGTTTTTCTGGACCGAACCGATCGATTGCTTACAGATAACAAGCTGTATTAAAGAAAATAACATGTTTTAAACGAAGGCAACTCTAAAATAACGTTGTTACTAAAAGTATCTGCAAGGGGCAAGACATGTTCGAAAATAAACCTTTCCAAAGGAGAAGGCTACTTATGCAGGAAGGCCAATCACGCGAATGATAGGTCAAACTTCTAAGGATCGGACTTTGGATGAAGATTGACATACCAAATAGGAACTTAGATGCACACTTTATCTGGTTTGTGTTGTATAATTAGGGACATGATCTAATGCCTTCAGGATTGAAATTTGGTGCACTAAAGTGTATTTGGAGGTTTTGCAGTTATGTGCTCATGTGATGGGAGGTTTTGCACTTCGATGCACTCTTGTATGCTTGGTTAGATTTGTGTTTAAGTGTAAGGATCATAAGATAAATATATGAGTATGAAGCTTTTGGTTATGTATGCTCCTAATAAAGGAAATAAAAATGTAATGTTTGACTTATATTTGCAACAAATGGAAAATTAGCTAAAAGCGAAGCTTATATATGATTGTGCTAAAATGATGTTCTATTTTTCTTAATGCAATTGTCATTTAAATAATTTCTATTCAAAAAATCATTTCACTAGTATTATGTACATTTTGGGATATTTTTAACTTTTAACTTTTAACCATCTCTGTTTAATCTACAAATAATTATTAGTAGATAGACACGATAGTTCAAAATAATAAAGAAAATCAAATCAGACTTGTTTTAGTGAGAAAAGCAAACTTTATCAGATAATACCAACAATTTTAATTAAATAATACTGTTTATAGTGAATTTGATGGAAGAATATTAAAAATATTGTAATTATATATGTTGCTCATGCCCTCGATAGCCCAAGCAACACCAATATAACCAATTCCAGCACCAACGGAAGAAAGAATATGTTTGATTATTGTTGTTGATAATATCACGACTACGAAAGATCTAAAGAAATTAGAGAGTACCAATGAGCTTAGCAACGATACCTATGAAAAGACCAACACTTAAGCTCTACCACATCCCACAACAAGGCCGGTGGTTGGTGTACGTAGTCCCTCGCATGTTGCTCATCAACTCGGCATTGTCTAATAATGATGTTTTCCATTGCCGGTGGAGGGTGTACGTAATATAAAACGTCTTCGGTTCAATTATATCCCCACTTCCAACCATACCATGCATTTAAATATTACCTGAATATTTCAATCAAAATCCATTTCCAAATCATATATATAACAGTACACAAACAATCCCAACTAAGTTATATTAATTTTGATTTAAACATTGATGGGCAAAAAATTGTAAGATGTAATGATACAAAAAAGAAAAGGGTTAGATTAACAGTTGTCATCACAGGAAGATGCCGATTTATAATAAACATGAGAATGGCGAAATAAATTAACAGGTTAACACCAACCTAAAATGTCTTTCTCAAGTTTTGACAAATTTAACAAGGTACGTTTATCTAATGAAAAACCCGCCATACTGGCCTCCTTACAAACCTCCTTACACTTGCCCACCCTCCCTGCAACCATATACATATTAATCAAGTCACGATACATATCATATGTCGGAGAGAAACCCGCCTCCTTGAGTTTGGAAAAATATCTCACCGCTCTTGCCAAATCCTTCAGGCCAATAAAAAGCTTGATTACTACACGATAAGCAGGAAGATCCAAGAGACATTCCCTGGCCTCCATTTCCCAAACCAGAGCTAATGCTTCCATGTACTTGTTCTCAGAATAACGACTATGAAGCAATGTTGTGTACATCACCACACTGGGGTCACGCCCTGATTGCTTGAACCAGTAAAACAAGCTCTCCACAATCTCAAACTTCCTATGCCTAATGCAAACCTTCATGATCGCTGTACAGTCCTGCTGACTCAAATTCAAATCATCTCTTTCTCCAAGATCACCCAGTAACTCCTCTACAAGGATGTGTTTATCAGGGTTCTTTCCAAGCTCCAATATTAACTTTGCGTAAATGCCTGGATCCAGCATTCTTTTACTTTGCTTCACAACCGAAAGAAGCTTCCATGCAAGGTTCAAGCTTCCACCTTTAACGAATCCTTTCACCATTGCCTCAATCAGACTACGATTGGTCGAGCTCGTGAACTTCTCCAAGTTGACAGGCAATTTTAATTCACGCTTCCTAGCCAATACTTCAACAGTTGAAGTCAAAATCCTATCATCCGGGTACAAGTGAGGCATCTTCTGAGCCCAACAGAAAGTTTGCAGAGCTCTTTGTGGAAGATCCATAAGACCCAATTCCCGAATTGTGATTGATAACGAACCCTTACGCAAAAAGGGAGCCCATTTATTGAGGACTGCAGACACATCATCATCGGAAGCCAGGTCTTTAATCTCTTTAGATAAGCCAATAAGAAAGCTTGGATTCTTATATAACTGTTGTGATACAGAAGCACGAGATGAGTTAACCCCAGGAGAAGCCTTCTTAACGTGTTTCTTTGGCATAGGAAATCCAGGTGGCCGTAGCTTGTGAGGAAGTGGGAGAGGAAGAGGCCTCTCTCTACCTACTTTTCCAGGTTTTTGAGGAATTCTTCCCTGAAAAAGTGAAGATATGGCTTCAACCTCATCTGATTCCCAAGCAAGATCAATATTCACATGATCTTCTTCGTCGTCTTCTTCTTCAGGTGAATCATTATTGTGACCGTAAATTGACTTTATTTGTTCAGTGTCAGTGGACATGTCGATTTCAGTTCTAGGTTTCTCCAAGAATAAGTTAACGCCAAAGTCAGGAGGGAGTTTGGTGCGACGCGGATAACGGCGGTTCTTGGGTTGCTTGCTATAGCAAATTCTTGTGTTGGGATGCGCCAGGTTAGTAACACAAATGCTCTGTTGTAGTTTTCCTCTCAAAGTTATGAAAGGATATGTGGTGATGGTTGAGAATATGCAATCCATTTTCTTAGTATTTATCGTTTGTTTGTAGGATGAACCTTGTGCATAAAAAAGGAGATTCCAATACCTAACGGGAATTTCTTCAAACCGCTTATCTGCGACAAAAGTTATTCACTGACGACAGGCATTTTAAAGTATGCAGCTCTGGGCTTGAGAGCTGAAATGAAGGAAACTATGTAAGGCAAACCGGTACTGGAATTGCAGGGGGAGAATTTGATTTCTGGAAAAGGAATTGAAGTTGAACAGATTATGAAAACTTACATTAAATCCATCGCCTTTCGATCAAAACCAACACCAAACCAAACCCACCTTCACCCAAGTCCTACACATCAATCAAAATATAAAATCAATAACCCAAAACCATAATAATCCCGTGAGAAGAACCAAGGTTTGTTTTTGGAAAAAGCTTTAAAAAATGAAAAGATTATGAATTGAATAATAAACCCCCAATTTCATCCAACAACTTTCAATCAAAAGTAGCACCAAGCCAAACGCTCCCTCACTCAAATCCCACAACATCCAACAGAGTCAGAATAAAAATAAAAAAAATCAATAACCCAAAACCAGAATAATCTCATATTAGAAACCAAACGAACTTGAAACAACTAAAAAAACAAAAATAAACGATGTCTCACCCACTGTCGATTGACGAAGACTTTGTTGGAAAGGTGTCTTCTTTGACAATCCCCTTATGGTGGAAGAAGATGTTGAATCCTAGGTTTCTGGTTAGAAATTCAAAGTCTCCATCCCTCCTCTTGCAGCAATCGCTATTAAACCATTTCCACAGACAACATCAAAACAATGTAAAATTCAACAAGATAAACTATAATGCCAGGAAAATAAGAGAGAAAAAAGGGTGAGACGAGAGAAATTTGGCCTAAAAAATTTTAGTTGAAAAAGAGAAGCTGTACCAACAAGGTAAATGATGACAGAATAAGTAGAAAATTATCATGAGTTAAAAATTTTCTTTCTAAAATCAATTAAAGAAATATATATTAAGATGTTCAGTAAATAGAATGTTGGCAGATGGCACATCATGCTATCATTTTTCAGAATGATACCAAAAGAAGAAAAAAAAGTACCTAGGTAGCATAAGATAACGATATGATCATCACTATAATGGCTCTAGACAATGAAACCCAGATAACTAAGACTGCTAGGAGATAAAAAGTAATTTAATATCTTCCTTAACAACTGAACCTTGGCCTGGTGAAGAAGGGATTCACCAAAAATATGCCAATGGAAGCATAAAATAGAAGACTTGAACACAGGTGCCAACAACATAATAAAACAAAATGCAATCACGGATGACTCTGAGCAGCAAGGGAAAAAAGAAATCAAAGAATAAATTCCATGCTACCTCTAGACAAGTTCTACTAAAAAAGGAAATTGAAATGAAAACCTAACTGAACTCAAGCATTACAGGACTTTGTTCCTTGACCTCCATAAGATGTCTCAAGCACGAATCTAACGGTTTATTGAACATATAATATGCCGCATATTTTGCAAGTCATGCTATATACTTCTTGATTCATTACAGACAACTTATACATCAGAACATTTCAAGATAAGAAACCACAAAGTAAAGTTCCTCACCAATATCCTCCAAGGTCAAAGGTTCCGTCTCTGTACTCCTACTCCTATCTCCATTGGATTTACCTTCAGTCCCATCATCCTTCTTATAATCGTTTGGTCTAAGATCAGGACCAATATCCCTAACCCAACTTGCAGCATAAAGCCTAGAGGCCTCCTTCAAGACCTAGAGAAAGATGACAGGTTTTTACTACTTATATACTAAAAATAAATAAATGCCTCTTATTCCCTAATGCATAGGCAAATAATAGGTTCTTGAGCATTATTTGGCATTCAACTAGTTAACCATCAAGTAAGCAGAACAGTACATAAAAGTCATTTGATCATTTCAATATCCCAATGATCTAATTTCCACCCTGATCACCAGTTAGCATCTGTGAAATTTCAAATTTCCATTATGCTTCTTTAAAATTTGTTAAATTGAACAGAAGCAAAAATATATATATTATAAAAAGGAAGTGGCAAAATCATCATATTTGAGTAGAAATTGCTAATAGTTCAAAGTAAAGTACTTCCATGGACTGACTAATATGCACCACCTTAGCACCATATAAAATGCGAGACTTAAACTCCAAATATGACCACATTCTTCTAGTTAAAATTGATCCCAAAATCTCTTCTTACTTCCTTCCTTAATGAACTACAAAAGGAGGTATTATTTCAGGTCTCTCAATCCAAAAATCCTTCAAATATTAGTCAAACAAGGAAAAATTAAGTTAGAACATTCCTTGGTCCCATAATTCAAAATGGGGAAAAAGATAACAAAAGGACCTAAAATATTAACTTCCATTTTAGGACTTAAGGATAAAGATCCTCGTCTGCTTACAAAAACACTCTTAAACTTAGTTGAGCAAGTATTTTCCGTAACTAAAAGTCAGAACAACAATACAACACCTTGCAATACCCATTTTCCCTCAGTTTTATGAGCAAACAAACAAGGAAGAATGAGAAACACAATGTTACAAGTTCAAAACCACAATAATTCAGTAAATCATGATAAGAGACAACATGCACTACTCACAACTGAACATGGCATCGAGAAACAGTGAAAAACAAATAAATTGTCAGAAGAGAAACGAGAACACTATCAGCTTCTGAAGAAATCAAATAGACGAAAACCTGGAAAATGAGAATAAAAATGGATAAAGAACTAATCATTCCACGAAAATGTCCTTAACAACCATGTAAATGCCAGATGAAATCTTCAGCTTTTGAATAAATCAAAATAGATGAAAACCAGTGGAAAAATGAGGGTAATGAACGATTGCCTGCAACTAAATACAAAAATCCTACGATGGACTGGTGATCTGTCCAATCAACTATTAACATTATGAAGGAGACCCTTAATTTAAATTGCATAAAACAGATGAAGATAGGTACAAAAGATGATCATGATTTCGTTAGTTTTTAAGGAGAATTACTATACAACCTTAGAAAATAGAAACCCAATTATCTGCTGCCTTCAAAATGTAGGGACAGACTAATAACAAAGAAAACCAGTAGAAAGTTACAACTACAAACTTAAATATTAAATATTCAAGATCCATTGTGCCAATTCGATATTAAAAAAATTGAAACTTTGAAATTATAAATGAACGAAGCATACCAGATCAAATTAGATTTAAATTAAATATAATATCATTGACTCACTGTACAAATACAATAAATATCTAATATTCTAGTTAGTACTGCAAGCAAGAAGACAGCAAATATTATAAAAACATAAATGAAAGCATCAAGTTTTTCAATATCAAAATTTAAGAATCACTATCAAAACACTAATTACATTACATACAAAGACAAAACTTTCAGGGGTAGAATTCAACAAATCCACTTAAAATCACTATCCAAAACCCTAATTATATCTTAAAAAAGCTAAGTAGAATTCGTCAAAACTACTTCAATAACTCGAAACTAAATACAGACTTTACCTTTAGCCGGCTGCGCTGAATAAAACCCTAGGGGAAAAGGAAAAAAATTGTAAAAGCAAAAAGCATAAGAAGAATAAAAGGAGGAGCGAGTTTGGTTTTATGAGCCACTTGCATGCCAAAAATGCTACTGAGTTATAGTTGAGTAGTAACGGGTTTGCTCTTACTTGAAAAAAAAAGAAAAGAAAAAGAATACAATTTTAATTTTGCTCTTACTTGAAAGAGATTGACGGGTGGACCGATGGTGACTACCTGACTGGTGAACGATGATGGTGGACCGGTGGTGACTGCCTGACTCGCGAACGACAATGGTGGTGGCCGTAGGGTGTCGGAGTGGAGAAGGCAAAGTTATTTTGTTAGGGTTAGGGATTTAGAAATTAGCAGTTAGAAATTGAGGACAGTGACTTGAAGAGGAAAAGTAAACTAACTGTTGTGATTCATCAACCGCGCGCTCACCTAAAGGACAGCGCGACTGTCGTGCTTTATCCACCCATGTCGAGCGACACAAATTAGCTTTAGCGCGAAGTCGCGAGAGCTAACGGCAGCCTGTATAAATATATCAGGTATGGTATCCGATAAATCATAATTGATAGCAACAGGAGGAGGAGGAAAAAAAAAAAAAAAAACCCTTTGGTCTCTGAAACTATGGCCCCTTTCTTGTCGCTTGGTCGTCTTCGGGTTGCCGCACGAAGTAGGAAAGGTTTCAAATCCAGATCCAGGGCTAAACATGTAATGGTAATTTCTGTACTGTTTTTCGTTTGTGGGGTTTAATCACTTTATATGCTTACTGTTTTTATATATCGTGATCAGGGAAAGAAGCATGGAACCAAGGAGTTGTGGGGAAGAGTGGAGAGGTTGAAGACAGAGATGGAGAAAAGAAGCGAGGAACAGAAGGATATCAGGGAAAGACAGAGACAAGTGAAAGACAAAGTTACAGCAATTGAAGCCGAATGCGAGGAATTAAAGAGAGAAACTAGATTCATTGTTCAGCAAACTGCCAGAACCCAGATCAAATTGGGGCTTATGTTCCGCATATTGAAAGCAAGGGAAACTGGTCACTTGGATGAAGCCGCCCTTCTCACTCAGATGCTCCGGTCAGTGAAGTGCACTTTTTGTTAGTCTCATCGGATTTATTGTTATTTTTGTGATAATTGTGGACGATAGACTTGTTTTTATGTGCAGAGAAATTGTAAGGTTTGAGAAGGAGAAAGAAGGGTGAGGGCTGCATCTCTTCGATAAACTACCTATGCTCTGCCGCGGAATAAACTTGTTCGACAATCAAGTATAGGCTTTCTGCGTTTGCTAGTAATTACTAGGTTCTATTTTTATTTTCTGCTGCTGTTTCTAAGGCCTTTTCAATGACTTTTATATTTTATATATCTCTTCTTTACTGCTTGTTGCCTGAGTGGGAAGTTGGTGCTTCTAGTTTTGCTTGGTCGACGTCCTGCATTTCTGCACTCAATTTTGCCACCACAAAAATGAATTAAGGAATAAAAAAGAAGAAAAGATTGGTGATACAGATACAGAGATGATGCACATTTTCTCTTAGGCTCAACCTACCCTCCAAGTATCGTTTTCCCAGGATTTTAATGCTAACAACCATCCACAACAAATAGAAATAAGATGAAAAAGGGGTAGAATGTACAAACATTAATCACAAAGGCCATACAAGACCTATCGAACTGAAATATTCAAACATTCCTCAAATCAAATAACATAAATAGAAACGCTTATGCTCATGAAGAAGGTGCTCCTTTCAAAAAGATGGCTGACGACAGACTACTATTTAATTTAAAGCTTGTGGTCATTTACTTAATGGATTTCCTCATACAGGAGATGGACTCTACCCACAGCAACTCACGATTGAACCAAACTAGGGAACGCCCAATCCATCCCATTACCAAAAAGGACGCTGTAAATCGTAATATGAAGGGCTGCCATTCTAAATGCCTTTTATGCTGTTGGGAAGCTAATACACGAAATACCCATCTGCTTTACACTACATCATCATCAATTGCCTCCCCATTTGCAAAAACAAACTAGAGATGGAGGAGCTCATTATGGCCAATGTAACCCAACAGTCTCTTAGAATAGATGAAGATAGGCAATCCAACACTAAGCATGAACTCTAAAACACATTTCTTAGTAGTTATTTCTCTTTCAGACTAGACATTAGTTTTTGTACCCAGCCAGCCGCCTTACATATATATCATCATTGCTACCTATTACTATTTTTTTTTTCATAATAAGACTTCAACCCTTCAACATTGAAGAAATAAAAAGAATGTGTGATTATTTACCAAAAATAAAAAAATAAATAAATAAGAGTGGGTGATTTAATCCTTGAATGACATTTTACAAAAGATAATACAACTCCATGTAGTTGCGGAATATTTTCTCCAACCTCTTAGATGTACGCAGTTTTGGGGGGTAAAGAAGTGTGAAATATGGATAAAAACCTGAGCAATTCCAGCACTGATGAATAGCGGTATTCACGATGAAATAACACTTCTAAAGGTGGTGTTATTTTGAAGTTAGCTTACATTTTTTGGTTGATGAGCCAAAGATTGAATACTTGTATCATATACGAAGAACTCCGAGTATTGTATGGGTGGGTTGGAGCAGTCGCATGCCAGGGTCCGATTTTCTGTCATTTCCGTCCCTCTAAACAAATTTATTTGCTTCGCCCTGAATTGGAGGAATAGAATTTATAAGAGAGGTGGTAATAGAAAGATGTGAGGACACATTACATGTGCTTCGCGTGATTGCTTTGCTACTAGCTAAAATAATATGGACATGGTTGTTGGGGAAAGCAGTTCCGTTTTCACGGCATTACATGAAGACTATTTGCAGCACCAAGGCGAGAGTAATTTGCTGGAGGATTTGGAAATGGCGAAGCGAATTAGCTCGGCCTCACTTAAACAAGTAGAGGCGCAGTGTCCTTGGGGATTGGCATGGAAACTAGGTATGGGGTTTCTTTAGTTATTGTTGGGAGAGTCGCATTGAATATGCAGAGCTATGAGGTCTTTAGTAAGGCATCATGCTAGCTTGGAATTTAGGGTAATAAAGCCATTCATTGTGAAATATCTGATTCCACTACTTCTATGGACATGCTGAAGAAGGGTACATCCTCTATATATATTGTCTAGCCAAGGTGATTCGAGGCTTGTTTGCAAAAGATGAAGTATGTTCCTCCACAGAAGAAGAATAGCCTGGATGGCTAAAGAAAACCTAAAACGCAAACAGAATTTGATTGTTCTTCACAAGGGATACTTAGGCTTAGTTTGGATGGGCGGTGTGTTTACCTCCGGTGAGGTTAAAAACAGCGGTGGCGGTGAGATTAGTTACTGTAGCAGTGAGATTGAACACTGTAGCAGTGAGATTAGAAACAACAGTGGAGTGTGTGTTTGGATTCAAACGCAGCTGTAGCGGTGAAGTGAGAATATAAAATGACTATTAAGGACATCAGATTAGAATTGATATATAAACTTTTACAAAATTATTAAAAATATGTTAATTTATAAATTCATTTAATAAAATATTAAAATGTATCTTATGATATTTTATTATAAATATTTTAATTAATTATATAATTAATTTTTATAAAAATCCAATTAAAAATAGTATTTAATATCATGAAAATACAAACAATATTATTATAATGAAACATTATTTTTAAATTTAATAAAACTAAAATTTTAAATATAAAAGAGATTGGGATAAAAGATAAAATGAGATATATTTTATCAGAGTTCTATGTCGTGTTGTGTTGAAATCATGAAATGCAGATGTTACCGTTAGTATTTTCTTGTATTTTCCATCTCTGGTTTTAATCACATATGTTTTTTTGCTAACAATGGTCAATGGAATTCCTCATGCCAAGCAGAAATTTATGGCTAAAAGAGAAAGGGAAAGACTTGCAGCAAATTGTATTAAAACTTGGGAGGTAACATGACAAAACAGGGTTGATAAAAAAAATTTAAATCAAATAGCAGGCTGTTATTTCAGGTTAACCCTAAAACTAGGATTAGAATATAAAAACATTTTAAACATTCCACCAAACAGGGTTGGCATTCTAATTCTTGCCTCTTTCTTGCTAAGAATTTTCCTTTTAGTACTCTCTACAAGAGACAGATGAGATGAATCAGGGCTCAGCGATGGGTGGATTACGGATCCTTCTTCCCTGATAAACAGAGCAATGAAAAAGCCTTCTTTGTCCTCAACCGGGTCAGTCCGGAGCAAATGTTCAACTACAAAGCAATAACGCAGTATGGATTTTAACTAATTAACACACATAGATACCGATGTCCAAAAAGCAGCTAAACACAGACATGGATATTGTGGGATAAATCATCAACTTACAGCCTTCTAGAAGAAACAGAAGACCATGACGGTGCCAATGTTGCTAGTCGAAAACCATGAGATGCAGCAAGGGGTAAAATAGACTTGACAACATCTTCATTTTCAATTTGGTGGATGGAACAAGTGCTGTAGACTATTCTCTCTACTTGTGGAACTGTAGTTGAGAATGTAAAACATATAATCAACCCATAAGTTAAATGCCACATAAATAAAAGCATAAACATATATATACTTAACAGTACAGTGCATGTGTTAGCGCTTTCTTTTGAAAGGAGGCCAGCTTGGTAAGTCTCTCTGTTTCATCAACATTTGCTAATTGACCTGAATAATTTAATATATAGATAAGAGAGAAAACAAGGAGCAATTTGGACAGAGTTAAAATCTATGAGCAGCATAATTTTCACATTGTAATGAAATAATTGTAACTGCAAAACTCATTTGATAATAAATACTTAAATAGGAAACTAACTTGGTATGACAATATAAGCAATACCAAATAAGAAGTCCGCATCAGTAACACTTGCTTCTAGAAATTTTATGATTGGAAAGATAGTGAGGAGATAGCCCCAAAGCTCACTATGTTTAACAAATTGAAAACTAAAATGAAGAGAAAATTACTATAACCACTTAAAAAAATAAGGAAGGAAGCTATTACCACACTACAAAGATGCACATAATTACCTGCAGCCTGAGATGGAAGCAGATGGTCCAATCTCACAGCAACTGTACCAGATCCAGAGCAGGAAGGATCTAAAAGAATGGCATGGACCTGCAACGTCAATTTGCTTGAGAACTCGAAGAATAAGACTGTAGCATTAAAAGAAGCTAGAGGAGAAAGACATTCGATGTTTAAAACTAGTGAATGGAACTTCACACCCTGCTGAGGTGAGCTGCTTACCTTCAATTGAAAGCACAACTGGCTAACAAAAGAGCCATGCTATTAAAACTCATTTAGTTTCCACTTCTAAGACTCAAACAAGTTTAAGTATTGCACAAAGATCTGCCTTTTGAAAAAGGCATGTCTAACCTATTTTAACTCAGGACACAAACGAGTGCATGCTTACCTTGGAGTATGGAGGATCTTTTGGGTCTAAACTTAGAAAATCGCAACGAAAAATTTCATTATCTACAACCAATTAAGAATAACATACCACAGCAAAAAAATTTAATTCAGAAGCAAGGATGATGATTAACAACATATGCGAGGAGTTAACTGAAATGAAAACAAAGAATCATAAAACACGGATTTGAAAATACCAATTCTTTCTTCTCGAAAAATTTTAATTCAGAAGCAAGGATGATGATCCAAAATTTTCTTCTTGAAACCGTAAAATTAATAACTACCAATTCTTTCTCACTGTATTTGAAAATACCAGTCACCGTCTTTCTCACAAATCGCAGCAAAGCAAACAAATACCGCATTTTCAACACAATCCCATGAACCAAAGGGAGCTAGATAAAAATCTTAAACCACAGGTAAATCAAAACTGGCCTGGCGGCATATCTAAACTCTAAAGCCCCATACTTCATATTTAAAAGAATGAACTTTAGCATCACAACATTAAATCAAGCTCGATACTAACCCCCGAATACACTAATACTCAACCACTAATCACAACAAGCGCACAACTACTGCACTTTCAAAACAACCCCATGAACCATGGGGAGCTCAAAAAAAAAAAAAACATAGACCGGCATATCTAATCTCTATACTCAAAATTCCCATACTTCAAATATATATATATATACATTTTTCCAGTCAAGAATGAACTTTAGCATCACCACATTACCACAAAACCGGCCAATTAATCAACCTTGTCTTGTTCTGATGTTAAGTTCAATAAAAATTTAATCAATAAACTCCTACATTTAACCAAGTATTCATTTAAACCTGGTAGTAACATATCAATGTCTTAAGCAGCTAAAACATACCCAAAGCTAAAAATTCTTCTCCAATTTGATTTAAGCCAATCAAATAAGCAAATTGATTTTAAACAAAAAAAAACAAAAAAATTTACCTAAACAATTTTCTCCAATAATAAAACATGATCAAAAACACAAAGGGCACAAATTGTTGGAATCCCCTATGAGCAAATTAACAACCCAGAAGACGCTTACAAATAAGAGGCAGCTCATTTTTCAGCTTCATTTCGTTCAGAACCTGCAATAGGAATAAGCTGCATTGAACCCTCTTTTTGAAAACTCGCAACATATTCAGAGTTAACAACATGTTCCTGTAAATTTAGCTTAAAATAAGCTATGTTAAAACTAAACTAAATTGCAGCAAACAGAAAAACCAATACTGCTATGTTTTTTACTGAATTAATTTTTTACCGAATCCTACAACTTATAACAAAAAATACATTATAAAGGGGTTTTTGTTTTTGGTAAGAAGGAAACCACAAAACAAAATGAAACAGCAGCCCTGAGAAGAAAAGACATGCGAAAAGTTGTATTGATGCAAAGGAGAAAAGGAAATTAAATGATGAAAAATAGAAGAGGTAGGAGGAAAGTACCTGGATGGAGAAGAAGGGAGATGAAGAACGGGTAATTGTAGAAAATTTATCTGAAGAGGAAATCATAAGTTTGAAGGAGATGTTCAAAAATGGGTATTTTTGTCTGTCAAAAATACCTACGGCCCCAATTGCTCTAATCACGCTCTCTCATCCAAAGCCCCGTTTCAACACAAAGGTGAGATTGAAATCAATTTTCATTGCCTTTGAAATGCTGAACCAAACAGCAGACCAGTGAGTTTTGTACCCCAACTGCACTTCACTGATGCTAAACGGTGAACCAAAGGAAGCCTTAGGCTGGGTTTGAATGGGCGGTGAGTTTATCTGTGGTTAGTGTAAAAATAGCGGTGGCGGTGAGATTAGATACTGTAGCGATACTATAGCGTGAGATAAAAAGTAAGCTAAACGCACCGCACTGCACTCAATCGTCCATTCAAACCCACCCTTAACCTCTTAATGGGTGTTTCGTTTTCTCCATTATTTTTTACTTAATTTTCTTTAGGGCTTTACCTTTTTCTTAACCAAATAAATAAATAGCAAGAGAGATGTGAACGTCTTAATATTAATCCAAAATATAATTTTTTTTATCAATGCTACATGAATAGAATCGTCGCGCAATTTTCTGCTTAAAGTATTGTCACAATAGTCACGTGGAAACTTATCTGATTAATGTTAGTGCAAAAATTCAATAGAAGGTCCCTGCCTTATTTTTTTTTTTTATAAATTTAATCTCTCCACTAACATTTGAACATTTTTACTCTCTATTTTTGGTAATATAAATTTTTAGGCTTGAGGCCGGATTTTCTTTTAATTTTGTAATAATTTGAATTTTTTTTACAGTTAGATAAATATATATACCTTTTAATTTCTTAAAAAAAATATCTATTTTTTATTGAAAAATATCAAAGTATATACGTCACCTCATCAAAGATTAGGTTTTAAAATAATAATTCGCAAGAAAATTAATTGATTAAATTAATTGAGGAAAATTAATCTCGAAACTAAAAACATATTTTTCAAAAAGTAGAGAAATTAGATATGATTGGAATATACTAGAGAGGCTAAAGTAAAAAACGCAGAGTTTAGGGACCTTTTATAAAATTTGATCAAAATATTTATTTTCTTTTTGCTAGAATGAATTTCTTTCTAGAAGTATTATTTTGGTAAGTCATAAATAATGAATAATGACATAATTAAAGCCGGCAAGGTTGGCTTGACAAATTCTTGTGTTTCCATCGTCCGATGTTGCGCAATATCCCCAAATCGCAAGTTTCGCGCGAACGAAGTCCTCACTATCTAACATAAAGAAATTCTGAATTTTTTAAAATTGACTCTTTAACCTTTTTAACTTTTTTTAATCTACTTTTATATTAAACTATAAGTAAAAGTATTACGAAGGCTCTTGTAGTAATGGTTGGATTGTAATTTGTTATTTTTATTTAAATAATAATAAATTAATCATTGTACGTTAAATAAAAAATCAAATTAATCCTCCTATTAAAATTTTAATCTATTTTTATTGTTAAAAATTAGTCATTGTACATTAACATAAGAGACATGTCGCACATCATCTGTCCCTGTTTAATTATTCTGTTGATCATACTATTTTTTAACAGTAGAAATAAGTGATACTTTTAATAATAAAAATTATTTTTTAAAATTTATTAATTTAATTATTTTTTAATAAAAAATATAATTTGACTCTTAATAGAGTACAATAATGTTAGTTTTACCACTATTATGTGTTCACAATTCACATAGAATAATAATTGTTGAAATTCATCGACCGCACGCTCACCTAATGGACAGCGCGACTGTCGTGCTTTATCCACCCATGTCGAGCGACACAAATTAGCTTTAGCGCGAAGTCGCGAGAGCTAACGGCAGCCTGTATAAATATATCAAGTATGGTATCCGATAAATCATAATTGATGTCACTATTATGTGTTCACAATTCACATAGAATAATAAGAAATGTGGTTTTTAGGTCTTAAGTTTAGATATTTATGTGCATGTATTTTTCAAAATGTATGTAAAAAGAAAATACTCTCAAAAATATATTTATGGTTTTATAAAAATATTGGATTTTTAGTAATTTTACAATTGAATTAAGACCCGATTGAAAGTGACATTACATGTACGCTAGTTACATGTAATGTTTAGTCACAAGGGAATGTTAATATCATTTAGGCTTTAAATATGCTGTTGTTACGTGGGATTTGTCTTATGATAACAATAATCGAAGTTACCGATAAGTGTTAGGTATAGTAGTAAAATACATTATATTTTTAAGGGAGAACGTAAGTTCAAACTTTAGAAACAATATTGTTGAAAGCAGAGGTGAAGCCAAAAAAAAATTCTTAGGGAGTTGAAATTAAATTGTATATTTTTATGAGAGCTGAAGTGTAATTTGACAATTTTAATAGCTTAAATTTTTATAATTTTTAAAAGACTAAATAAAAAATGTATATTTTTAGGGGTTAAAGTGTAATTTTATCATTTACTAAATTAAAATTTTGTAAAATTTAAAGGGCCAAAAATAAAATTTTATATTTTACGGGTCCTTCCCTTCCCCCAGCGCGGCCCCTTATTGGAATACAAATCCTCAAAAAGATTAATTTTCATTTAACTTTAAAACAATAGAATAGTTTAATTATTAAAGAATAATCAAAATTGGTTTGAACAAAAAATATATAAATTTTTTTACCTAATGATGTTTAAAATTTTATATTATAATAATCATATAATTTTGAACTAGTTTCTTATCCCGTGCAATGTACAAATTTAATTACTTTTAGAATTTTTATAGTTTATATTACAATAGATTTGGATCGATTTCTAATTTAATTTTAAAAAAAAGTTTTAAGTCCAAGCATGACTTAAGATGGGCCGTGCTCAGGGGCGTAGCCGGGGGGCTGGCATGGGCCCCGGCCTAATTTGGTCTTTAAAATTTTTAAAAAATTTTAAATTAGTAAAGGTAAAATTGCACTTTGGCCCCCTAAAATTTTAAAAATTCAATTTAATCCTTTACAAATTATAAAGATATAAACTATAAAAAATTAAAATTTTATCCGCCCCCCCTAAAAAATTCTTCTGGCTTTGCCCCAGGCCGTGCTAACTTGGTTGGTTATTAGTAAGATTGCTTTTCGATCACTTAACTTTAAAAAGTTATAAAATGATTATTAAACTATTCGAAAGTTTTCATTTAGGTCATTAGACTGTTAAAATTGTTGTATGGCTTCCATTTGCACCGGTTGCACCAGTCGAACGCTACAAATTTACGAACCAAAATCCAAATAAATTTTTTCTCTAATCTCTGAAACCAACCGTCAGCTTAATTTGGATCTGAGATATGTTCTTCTATTCGTTGATGGGTATTGATCCACCATATTGATCGTGAATTGTCACTTGAAGCTCACTAGCTAGACTTAAAAAAAAAAAACCTTAACATCTCAATAACCTAAATAAAAATTTACGAATAGTTCAGTGACGATTTTGTAACCTTTTGAAGTTGAGTGACCAAAATGTAAACTTACTAATAGTTCATTGACCTAAGGTGTAATTTACCCATCATTTTAAATTTGGGTAAACTTCATTAGTAGTCACTCAGCTATAGTTTTCTTTTTTTTTGTCACCCAATTATAAAAAGTTACAAAATGGTCACTCAACTATTCAATTTTGTCTTTTTTTTGTCACCCAACTATCTTAAACTTTTTGGTGTTTCCATTTTTTACGTTAGCCGACTGGTGAGAAAAAAAAGACAAAAATTGAATAGTTAGGTGATCAACACCTAAAACTACCCATAGCCCATTATTAACCCATAAATAGGAGGATAATATGCTTTAACGTACTCGAACCTACGTCCTCCTAAATTGGCAACGATGCCGATGTCAATCGAACCAACACCTTTTATTTTTTTAAGTGAATATATTTATGAAATATCAATTTAATTTTTGTACTATAAAAAAAATTAAATAATACCAAATTTGAACATAATTAACATTTTCTATTTAAATAGAATTATTTTATAGTCATTAGGACTAATTTTACCAAGTACATTCACCAATTTTCTTACGTTGACAGTGTCATATTCGTAAATATTCCTAAAAACACGGGTACTTATCCACCACAAGAATTTGTAAGGAAAAAGGGTCCCATTCCTCTGCATTTTTCGGCTTCTCGTCTCTCCGTATCTCTCTGCTTCTCTCACTCCCATAAACTTTGTTCAGTCTCCGTCAAGATCAAAGCTTTGGATCTGAAAAAAGTTAAAAACCCAGAAATCTCTTCTTAAAACAAGATCTGGGTATGTATTATACTTTCTTTCTTTATATTTGCTGCATTTCAGTCGTCTTTATCTTAGTGCAAATGGTGAGAAAGTTGTGAATTTGTGAAGTTGGGTTTTTATTGTTGAAGCTGATTGTTTGGTTTTATAATGAAATCGAAGTAAGGGCTTGTTGATTTTTTGAGTGAAGAATGTGATAATGGAGTTTCATATTGCTAATAAGTTTTGTTTTTGTGTTGCTTTTTTGGTGAACATACGGGAAGCTCAATAGTTTAGTTTTTATTGGTTCTTGAATTAAAGATTCTTGAAGCAAGACATTCAAGATTACTTTTTGTAGGTTCTTGGATTAAATTCTTTGTAAATTTTCTGCTGGTTTAATTGCTCCATCAATTGCACTTTGGTGCTTTTTATAATACTTCAAGTTACTCACGTTATTTCAATTCTAGTTAGAGGCATTATATAATATAATTTCTTTGCTAAGTGGCATAGTTGAATCTCACATTATTTATACACCTTTTGAGGTTCTTTTATATGGCTTTGTACATTTTGAATTTATACTTTTGTTGCCACTTACATCATGTTAACACATGTGGACCAATTTTTAACAGCAGAAATGGATGAAATTTGTACAGAATGATCAGTTTGCTCTTTGGTCTAACTGACAAGGACTAATTTGCTCATTTTTTTTTGAGTAATTGGGGCAAAATGCAATTCGACTCCTAGTACAATGGTCTCCATGATACTTTTGCCCATATTCTTTAGTTACTACTATAATTCTTGAAACTTCTTCTAATTTAATGATTTGCCATTGTTTGTGACTTTTGCTGTTAGGTGTTTTATGTCATTCAGTCTAGAAAAGTGCTGTTTCTAGCTAGTCAATAAGGTGTGTGTTTGTGTGTGCGTGTATATATATTATTTTCTCCTTGTTGCTTTTTTTCGTGTGTGCTTCAAGATTTTAAAGAAAAACGTAGTAATATTTGTTAAATGCTCCCCATGGTGCAGGCAAAATGGCGGATGCTGAAAACCCTCTTCAAGGAGAAATCACTTGTGGTTCTTTAATGCAGAAACTGCAGGTAATATGGCTTCTAAGTTTGCTTTCTCCGATAAAATCTTTGTTTCTAGCACCTGTTTGTTTTGTAAGAAATATAGCTGGTAAAATGTTATCCGTTTGATCATAGGAAATTTGGGATGAAGTGGGTGAAAGTGATGAAGAGAGAGACAAGATGCTTCTTCAGATAGAACAAGAGTGCTTGGATGTGTACAAGAGGAAGGTTGAGCAAGCTGCAAATTCGAGAGCACAACTTCTTCAGGTCTTATCCGATGCCAAACTCGAGCTTTCAACACTTGTATCAGCTCTCGGAGACAAAAGTTCTGTTGGCATTGTGAGTAATCACTTAATTTCACCTTATATTCAAAGTTGCTATGGATAAGTGGGAAGCTATTAATCTTGGTATGCAAAATAAATGTTTATTTATAAGTTTACTGTAAAATAGTTCGAGCTACAGCTCATGTTATTCGTTTGGGTTTGATAACAGCCAGAGAAGGCATCCGAAACAATCAAGGATCAACTTGCTGCTATAGCACCAGCACTTGAACGGCTATGGAAACAAAAGGAGGAGAGAGTTAAGGAGTTTTCCGATGTACAGTCTCAGATTCAGAAGATATGTGGGGAATTTGCTGGAAATGCCAGTGAACAGACGGGTGCTCTTGTGGTCGATGAATCCGATTTGTCCTTGAAGAAGTTGGATGAGTATCAAGTAAAACTGAAAGAACTTCAAAAAGAGAAGGTAAAATTCATTGGCTTAAATATCCTGTGGTAAAAGTACCATGGTAGCCCTTGAGTCGGATTGCATTTTGTTCCCTCTACTTAAAAAATGGGCAAATTAGTCCATGTACATTAGATCAAAGAGTAAACTGGTCTTTTTGTTAAAAATTCCTTCTATTTCTATTATTAAAAAGTGATCTGTGTACATCAGCATGAGGGTACACGTGGCACGTCACATGTCACTACTTGATTATTCCGTTAGTTAACTAGTTTTTAACAATATAAATTGATGAAATTTTTAACAGAAAGGATCAATTTGCTCTTTTGATCTAACGTATAGGAACTAAGTTGCCCATTTTTTAGTAGAAGGGGCAAAACGCAATGTGGCTCCTAGTATAGGGGCCTCAATGGTACTTTTTCCAATATCTTGGTATCTAGTCTTTACACAAATCAATACCATTAACTTTTCTCATTGCATTGCAGAGTGATAGACTTAGTAAAGCCCTTGAATTTGTCAGCACTGTACATGATCTTTGTGCTGTCCTCGGAATGGATTTCTTTAGTACTATAACTGAAGTTCATCCAAGCTTAGGTGACTCTACTGGTGTGCAGTCAAAAAGCATTAGCAATGATACACTATCGAGGTTGGCCAAGACGGTTTCAGCTCTAAATGAAGATAAGAAGCAGAGGCTTCATAAGGTCTCTTTTGTTTTTTATAGCGAATATATCCTTCTTCGTTTTTAAAATTTGAAGTCAACGTTTTCCTCTTTTGGCAGCTTCAAGAGTTAGCTACTCAGCTCATTGATCTTTGGAATCTGATGGACACTCCTGAAGAAGAAAGAAGATTATTTGATCATGTTACCTGCAACAGTTCTGCATTGGTTGATAAAGTGACTGTTCCTGGTGCTCTTGCTCTAGATCTGATTGAGGAGGTAATTGAGTTTCTTGCTTGATTGTTTGTAAGTTTAAGCGAGAACAATTGCTTATTTAAATTCATTTTCTCTTGTCCTTAAGGCGGAGGTGGAAGTTGATAGGCTCGATAAGCTAAAGTCAAGCAGAATGAAGGAAATAGCTTTGAAAAGACAAGTGGAGCTTGAGAAGATATTTGCCTCGGTTCATATTGAGATAGATCCGGAAGCTGCTAGGGAGAAAATTATGGCTCTGATTGATTCTGGTAATGTTGAGCCTACTGAATTACTAGCTGACATGGATAATCAGATAATGAAAGCAAAAGAAGAAGCCCTTAGTCGAAAAGAAATATTGGACCGGGTTGAAAAGTGGACGTCAGCTTGTGAAGAAGAAAGTTGGCTTGAAGACTACAATCGGGTATTTACGATATCACTCATCAGCCTTTGTTTCTCTTTGACTTCTTGCTGCCACCGCTCTTTTCCCTGTTGGTGGGTGTGCCGATTTGTCTTTATATAGTTGTCCTATATTTCATCCTAGCACAATACAATTAAGAATATTGGCCTGAAGTGCCATGTTCACTTATAAACATTTTGTGTTTTTTCAAATATGGTACATTAAGTATAAAAATATTACTAAAGACACCGATATGCTGTTCTTCCTTGTGAATGCTCATAAGCAGAGGCGATTCTTGGTTTTTTGGGGGCCTAAAATGAAAAATTGCCATTTAGGCCCTCTAATTTTTTTTTAAAATTTTAAATTAGTAAAGGTAAAATTGTACTTTGGGCCCCCCTAAAATTATAAAAATTTGATTTAATCCTTTAAAAATTATAAAGATATAGATTATAAAAAATTAAAATTTCATTCGGCCTCCCTAAAAAATTGTTTTGGCTTTGCCCCTGCTCATAAGCTTATTTCTTCTATCTGAAATTAAGTGTTTTGCTTCCACTGATACTTTCCTGCTGAAACAGGACGAGAATCGGTACAATGCAAGTAGGGGTGCACACTTAAATCTCAAGCGTGCTGAGAAAGCTCGGATTCTGGTCAACAAAATTCCAGGTAGGACCATCTAGAGTAATAGTTTAATGATGTGGCTAATGTGCACTCTTGCATTTCCCTGAACTATTGTTAGCAATTCAATATATTGCCTTGTAATCTACCTTTGATGAGGCTCAATATATATATACACAAACATATGTATGCATATATCAAAGATGGAGGTTTGATAGTGAATAAAATTCGTGTATATACCTTAAGATGGTCATCATATTGCTATTGCATGGAATTCAAAATTTGAGAGATGAACTGATGTTTAGCATGCATGCATGCATGGCAATAGTTTTTTATTCATTGGTATTATTGGGCTTCTGTAGGTATGGTTGACACTTTGGTTGCCAAAACTCGAGCTTGGGAAGAAGATCGTGGCATATCGTTTATGTATGATGGTATTCCCCTTCTTGCCATGCTAGATGAATACGCAATGTTGAGGCAAGAACGAGAAGAAGAAAAGAGGAGGCTTAGGGTATGATTTTGACGGTAAAAGTACCATGAAAACCCTTGTACTAGAAGTCAAATTGCATTTTGCCCCTCTACTAAAAAAAATGAGCAAATTAGTCTTTATACATTAAATCAAAGAGCAAATTGGTCTTTTCTATTAAAAATTTCATCCATTTGTACTGTTAAAAATTGGCTTGTTTGATGGAATAGCTAAGTAGTGCCACGTGTACCTCATCCTGATGTATGAGGACCAATTTTTACCAATAGAAATGGATGAAAATTTTAAAAGAAATATTAATTTGTTCTTTGATCTAGTGTATATGGATTACTTTACCCATATTTTTGAGTAGATGGGGTAAAATGCAATTCGACTCCTAATACAGTGGCCTTCATGATACTTTTACCGGTTTTGATTTGTTATTAGTTCATACTATATAACTTATAGCATGAACCTAGATCTTAATTTGAAGAATTATGTTGCTCCAACTCTTCATTTTCCTTAAAGTACCAATGCTTTAGACCATTATACGACACATATTTAGTCATGAGTATGAGGTATGATTCTGCATTGAACATACTCATCTATCATTTCGGGGTTAGATCATTCAGGTTTGACAGTCAAGTTCGAGTTATTTTGGGTTCAGGTCATTCTAGGTTTGAATCATTTTTCGGATTTAGGTTGGTCAAATGAGATTAGGTCAGGTTCTAGAAGTCCAAGAAGGTGAACTAAAAAGATTTTTCAGCTAACACAGACATTTTTCATATTTAGGGTCAGAAAAAGGTCGGTGAGCAGCAAAACATGGAGCAAGAAACCGCCTTTGGTTCAAGGCTAAGCCCTGCTCGGCCAGCTGGTCCAAAGAAGGTGGTAGGGCCTCGAGCAAATGGAGGAGCCAATGGAACCCCGAGCAGGCGGTTGTCTCTAAACGCTAATCAAAATGGCAACAGATCTGCAGGAAAAGACGGGAAGAGAGACAGTATGAAGTTGGCGGCTCCAGCCAACATCGTTACGGTTTCAAAAGAAGACGCTGCCTCCCACGTTTCGAGAACGGATTCGGTTCCGGCATCACCATGAGAGATTTAACAACCCCTTTTGTCCTGTTATTACCAGATTGTTTATTTAGTGTATTGGTTTGAATCCAAGAGCTGTTGTTTGTAAGGGATATAGTTAGTGACTGGATAGTATACTATATGCTGTTATATTAGCTTAATAATGTGATATAAATATTTAGCATTTGGGAGCTGGTTTTCATCTTTTTGCTCAGTTTCAAGCGTATTATCTTTCGTTTTAAGGGTTTGAAAGATTTTCGTTGAGCTCATAAATGGTAATTACGTATTATCTTTCGTTTTAAGAGTTTGAAGGATTTTTGTTGAGCTCATAAATGGTAATTACACATGAGACTCAGAACTTGGATTTTCTATGACTTAAAAACTTCAACATTATTGTATTTTCGATTTGAACCAAATTAACAAACTAATAACTAAAGAAATACCAACATTATTTTTATTTCAATTTTATTGATCCGGTAAAAAAGGTATAATATCAAATTTAGCCCTTAATGATTACATTTCTTGTCAATTTGGTCTTTATTCTTTTTTCGAGTTAAATTTGACCCTTAAACTTTTAAAAATAGTCAAATCTGACCATCAACCTTTTGATAAAAAGTTTAATTGATTTTTTTAATGGGAATACGGACTAAAATGTTAAAATTTTAAACATGGCAGCACACATGTACTTCATGCTATTTTTTTTAATCTTTATGAATTTTTTTATATATTTTTTGAAATTTGATATATATATATATATATATATATTCTTTTATAATTATTGAATTTAGCATGAAATGCACATGGATTGTCACACGGGTTGCAACACCAACATTATTAAAAATTTATGTTTTAGCCAACATATTTTAAAAGAACAGTTCGACTATTTTTTAAAGATTAATGGTCAAATTTAGCTAAAAAAAAGAATAAAAACCAAATTGATAGAAAGTATAAACATCGAAAACTAAATTTATCATTATACATTTAAAAAATACGACCAATAAATTGAAGTAAAAAGAAAGCATTGTTTTCTTCTTTTTAAAATTTTTCTTAACTACAAAATTGTCATCTAAACTATATTATTTTTACTTAAGTTTTTGATAATAAAAAAAATACTTGAACTATCATTTTTATATCATTTTATTAAAAAATTGTATGATTTCGTGTCATATATCGATTTTTTATTGATTGGTATCAACCAAAAATATCATGAAGGTCCTTATATTAGGACTTAGATTGCATTTTACCACAATACTAAAAAAAATGAGCAGATTAGTCTATGTTTATTAGATGAGCAAACTGATCATTTTTATTAAAAATTTCATTCATTTCTACGGTTAAAAATTGGTGTAATTGATGAAATACCCAAACAGTTATATGTGGCGTGCCATGTGTACTTTATGTTGACGTACAAGGTCTATTTTTAACAGAAGGACCGGTTTACTTTTTGATCTAATGTATAGGGACTAATTTATCATTTTTTGAGTAAAAGGGGAAATTGCAATCTGACTCCTGGTACTTTTACCCATTAATAAATATAGGTGAACCAAATAATACCAAATTAAGGTATAAGGACTAAATTTTAGGTTAAGCATATTGCAGGGATTAAAACCAGAATTTCACCTTTGTCATAACTTTCAACTACGAAGGTTCTTGCTCGTATAAAACGACGTAGGTTTTGTTTCTTTCACTTCTTGAAATTTCTCTCTCAACGCATCTTTTTTCCTTATTTGATTACAGGTTTAAGAAAAAGAAAAAAGAAGGCAATGGCAAGCGATAACGAGCCAGCGAAGCTACTGTTACCGTACCTTCAACGAGCCGATGAGCTTCAAAAACATGAGCCTCTCGTTGCTTATTACTGTAAATCCTTTTTTATTGTTAATCTTTTTTTTTTTTTGGTGGAAGCTAATTAGATCGTTTTTTTAAGGCTTTTTTTTTTTTTTTTTTTTTTGGTTAAAGGTCGTTTATATGCAATGGAAAAAGGATTGAGGATACCCCAGAGTGAAAGAACCAAAACCACTAATTCTCTTCTTGTTTCTCTCATGAAGCAGCTTGAAAAGGTTTGTTTTAATTTATGGGTATTTTGATTTGAATTGTTTAATTATTTGGGTCTAGTTTACTTTATGACGAAACTTGATCTATAATGTTGAATCAGATGTTTATGATTGATTGATGCGATTTTATGATTGATCATAGAACTGTTTAATCAATTGGGTCTAATTTTTGGTTTTTTTGAGAGTTGCTGTTTCGCACTAGTACCTTGGAGGCTTTAGGTTGTTAGTTAAAAATTATCTGGTGGCTTAATCTTAATGTGCGAAATCGATTGTTGGGGATCTGCTTAGCAGGGTCGACTTTTATACCATGTTTATGCTGCCTGTAATGCCCTCACATTGTCTAAAAGTTCTTCCTTCATTTGCAATTATGTTATCTTTTAGAAGAAGGAAAATATATTTCTTTTTAGTTACCGGTTTGCTTTGTATTGATCATCACTATGTGATTGTTTATTGTACCATTTTGTCATTTGATATATATAAATTTGGGTTAATTGTACAAGATGTCCCAAACTATGCCCTGATTCGAAATTGGCCCCAAACTTCAAAAGGTTTTAGTTGAGGCCTTACAGTTTAGTACTATATCGATCTGGCTTTTCCCGTCAAATGTGAATTTGAATATAATATGGAGCATGTGATCAAATTTTAAAGATGTTTGTACTTGTCGTATGGATAATTTGAATATGGCATGTTAAAAAGCAGTAGAAGACAAAAGCTAGTTAAACAATTGATCCAAGCTCTCTCTCTCCCTCTCTTAATATTTCCATACAATATGTATACATGTGTTTAAAATTTGATTCACATGTTTTAAATATTCTCCACATCTGATCCGCGTTGACATTTAACACCTAAGCTGATGGCTAGACTGATGAAAAGGCTTAATTGATACCATACTGATATGCTAGAACATTTTGAAGCTTGGGACTTGGGGTCATAATTTAGGAATCTTAGGGTCATGGTTTAGGAAACTTTAAACTACAAGTTAAATCCAGACTGCACTAGTACTGAGGCTTCAGGTCACTAGTTAAAATTTTGCCTGGTCGCTTAATCTTAATGTGCAAAATCAATTGTTGGGATCCGCTTTGCAGCGTCAACTTTTATTTTGTGTTTATGCTGCCTGTAATGCCCTTACATTGTTTAAAGGTTCTTTATTCATTTGTAATCAATGTTATCTTTCGGGAGGAAAATATATTTATTTCTTTGTTGTGAACTGATTGCTTTTTGTTGATCATGGATATGGGGTTGTTTATCCTAACAGTTAGTTGTCTTATGATATATATGAATTTGGATTAATAGTGCAAGACGTCCCCGAACAATGCCCTGGTTCTAGATTGGTCTTAATTGCTATGATACTGATACATTGGAACATTTTGAAGTTTGGAACTTGGGCTCATAGTTTAGGAATCCCACGGTCATGGTTTAGGAAACTCTAAGCAATAAGTTAAATCCAAACTATGCACTAGTACCGAGGCTTGTAGTTTAGGAAACTTGGGCTCATAGTTTAGGAATCTCAGGGTCATAGTTTAGGGAACTTTAAGTAATAAGTTAAATCCAAATTATGCACTAGTATTGAGGCTCCAAGTCACTAGTTAAAATTGCTTGGTGGCTTAACTTAATGTGCAAAATCAATTGGTGGGATCGTCTTTGCAGCATCGACTTTTATGCCATGTTTATGCTGCCTGTAATGCCCTTACATTGTTTAAAGGTTCTTTGTTCATTTGTAATCAATGTTATCTTTCAGGAGGAGGGAAAAAAAAATATTTTTTATGTAAACTATATATCTCTCCTCGTTATTGTTAGAGGATTTTGATATCCAAGGATATTTGATGCATTGCAGGATAAGAAAACGCTGAAGTTGGGACCTGAAGATCATTTACATCTAGAGGGCTTTGCATTGAATGTCTTTGGAAAGGCAGACAAACAAGATCGTGCTGGACGAGCAGACCTGTAAGTGAATCTTTATTATATATGGCCGGTGTATTAGATCTTATTTTGTCTCCATGCCTTTGAGGCTTACCTTTTTTGGAGGTACGAGAACCTGTGTGGCAATCAGCTCATTTACTGAGCTAAATGGAATGGTTGCAGTTTCGGTTAAATGTATATCGCATTACCTTCTAAATTTGAAAAGTTCCTTCAATTGCGAACTTTGACCCTTTTACTTTAATAGTTTGATGTATCTATAAGTGATATAAGATTAACTTTGGAGCTTGGTACAGGAATACGGCAAAGACATTTTACGCTGCCAGCATTTTCTTCGAGATTTTAAACCAGTTCGGTGAACTTCAGCCTGATGTGAGTTTCTACTTGTTATAATGTTCTCTTCTTTTGTAATGCTGGTGGTCGCTTGTACTGTAACGTTTTAGTGGTGTTTCTCAGTTTCGAGACTTTTATGGTTTTCTTCTGCAGCTTGAGCAGAAACAGAAGTATGCGGTTTGGAAAGCTGCTGATATTAGGAAAGCTTTGAAAGAAGGAAGGAAGCCCATCCCGGGCCCTCCAAATGGTGATGAAGATTTGTCAATTCCATCAGCTACACCTGGTGTTGCATATGTATGTCTCTAATCAGAACAATGCTTTAGTCGTTGTATGAACTGAATGTCACTGACAGATACCCAAAATTCTCGATAATCTTGATCCATGCTTGTCCTTGTAGGATCTCGGACAGCACGAACCTGCAGTTACCAGTCCGAGAGAAATGTCCAGTACATCACCTCAGTTCCATGATGAAGTAAATAACCAGCGTTATATTCCACCACAATCTCAATTCCATGATAAGTTTGATGGTCAGCATTCTTCGAATATTTCACCATCACCTCCTTCATTTCCTTCTGACGGTTACCCTACTCATGATCTATCCTCCTCGCACCAGCACGAACCCCAACGAGACTTTCATCAACCATTCTATCAACCCTATCGACAAGATTTGCCACCTCATATGCCAGTTAATTACCCACCCCACGAATCTTCTGCCTCTTATTCATTTGCTAATTTCCAGTCATATCCGAGTTTCACGGAGAGTAGTTTACCTACAGCCCCGTCTCACTATCCATCAGCCTATCAAGGTTCCGAGACTCCTTACAATCCTCCACAGTCAGCCCCGTCTCACTATCCATCATCCTATCAAGGTTCCGAGACTCCTTACAATCCTCCCCAGTCAGCTCCTCCGACAACAAGCTATCCATCAACAACCGCTCAATACTCTTCAAGTAGCAGAAACGGGAAAATCGCAGAACCTTCACCACTTACTTCTGAGAAAAACCAATACGACAGCAATTACCAACCGACACCGGAGAAAATCGCCGAGGCACACAAGGCTGCTCGGTTTGCGGTTGGGGCCTTAGCATTTGATGAAGTGTCGACGGCAGTTGAGCACTTAAAGAAATCACTTGAATTGCTGACTAATCCATCGGCCAGTCATTAAGTGTTACCCAGTTGTGGTGTTTTGAATTATATGGGTTGATTTGTGAAGGGTTTTTATTTATTTATTCAGAGTTTGGAGATTATGAACAACTGTTACTTGTCTTGTAATTTTCATTCGAGAATCAAATCATGTTTCATGTTTTTTTATCACAAATTTGTCTTTATTTTTTCAGCCAATTTTATTCAGAGTGAGAAAACGACAAGAGAAATCCAATACTATGCATACAGAGGGAAAAACCTAAAGAAAATCTGGTATATTGACAAGTAACAATCATTTAGACTTGTTAATTTAATTTAATTTAATTTTCACTCCATTTTATTTGATCATAAAAGATTTTTAATTCAAATTTGTCCAAGTTGACCTGAACTTGAAATTCATTTGAATCCGAAATGATCTAAATGGTTTAAATTTAAAATAATTTAAACTTGAAATAAAAATTGGTCTGGACATGAAACTAAATCAAATTGAAATGATTCGAAATTTTTAAGATTTAATATGACCTGAACTGAAATCATTTCGATCCTACAAGTGTATTATCCTTTGTAAACATGCTTTTCAGACATGTCGACAGAAAGTAGGAGTAGGACAAAGAAAAAGTTTGGACGGTTAGAGTTGATGAAGGTTCACACAAGGTTAATTGTGTCGAGAGATTAAAGAGAGAGAATATGTCCCCTTTTCGTGATAAGTAAGAGTGTATATATGTTTCCTGGACAGGTGTCCTTCTATTAATACTTGAGAGTTGAGTCACATGGTCCTGCCTACACGTATGTTAGGATCTTAAGCCACATGTTGTTTCACAAAATTCTCCCAATCTACATAATAATGGGTCGACATACCTTGCAAGTGACAGGTGGCCCTCGGAGGGGTCCTTGTTATTGGTGAGGTGGCGAGCTTTGGAAGGGTAGATACTTGGCATAAAGTGTAGATAAAGTTGTGGGATTAAATGCCATGGGTAGAATGCCATGACCAAGTCTCCACCTTAGGTAGAGTCCAAATAAATCACCAGAACTATCTATGGAGACCAACACTCAACTCATTGTGGAGTAGCCAACCTTGGAAGGCACTATAGGAATCAACAACTGCAAGATGGATTGTGCATTATTAGTAGAAAACAAGTTGCGACCACCTGCAAACCCCATGATGAGGTGTTTTCTTCTACCAATTCTTTGATGTTCAACTCCGACCCAACATGATGTTCATAGGAACCTAAGAGCTCAGTAATACTAGAGCCCCTATTTATCCTCAAATAGTTAAATATGAGTGAGTATATGTTTCATGCACAAATTAATGAGCTTAAAATTTTGCATAGACTCAAGATTATTAGTTTTAGAAACGAGTTTAATAACAATATAACTTAGCTAATATTGCTGAACCCTAATTGTACGAATCGAAAACTTAAAAATCTATCAACAGAGGCAAGTACATCAAGTGGACTCTATTATTAGTTGAGTTCGACATGAGTACCCCTTATCAGCTCCAATATAAACGCCCGAGCAATGCACATTTTCTTTGACTCAAAGGCATTATCCGATAAAGTTTCGAAATTTTGCTTGAGCCATCAAACTTTTAAAGTGTTAAATCTAGTAGCACCATCAGTCGGTGATCATCCAAGCAACTGATAGCAAAGCGACACAAGTTTGTTAACTTGGAGCCAAAGTTGCAATGCAACATCTTCTAAAGTGATGGTGCATTCCCACATGACAAATAAAATTTGCGGGTTTCCGAGTGCCACCTTTTGATCAAACCCGATATTAAGTTAGGCCTAAGCTCAAATGTGATAATCAATGTTGCCATTCCAAATCTCACGACATTCAAATACGGGAAAATACGATTGTCCAGCTCGTAGCTCAGAGCGTGGACACACATTTTCAAGACACGATACTCACCTTGCTCATAACCAATTATTATATTATTTAAATATGCCAATTAAATTATTAATAATCAATTATGTTCTTTCGTTTAAATAAATAACATTCCTATTTAAATAAATAACAAGTAAATTAATTATCAAAGCAGTATGATCAATTGCTCTTATCAATGAAGTCATTTCAATATATAAGCACATACAATATAACTCTTCCAAACATCCTAGTAAATAATTTTTCACACCCAACCAACTTGAGAAATGGTCAAATTATATTTTTATCCCTCTATTATGCTCAAATTTGCTATATTCCACTTAATAATAAATGGAATTTTTAATATTAAAAAAAGCATCCATTCCAATTCATCTTCCTAAGAGATTTTTTGTGTTAGGAAAAGAAAAAAACTCCGTGTTAGCAGTTTAATAAAACTAAATTATAAAAATAGAACACACTTATGCTCATAATATCCTCCAATTTAGGAGTTTGAAGAGGGTTTATGGATGGTGAAGGGACCAAAACCAAAATTAGACCTTTTAAGAATTGTAGTTTTGACAATTCAGCCTCTGTGTTGTTCCTATACAATCTAAGAATCATTCTCTATACCAACAATTGAAAAAATAAAAAGCACATATCAATCGAAAAACAACGGCAAGCCGATTGAAACAATCTCATCACAAATCCTGTTCATCATTGTCGTTGATTTTTTTCTACTATCGTAGGAGAATGTATGCACAAAGTGACTATATCCTCTCGATCGATTTAAGTGGAGCGGACTACTAAAGGTAGGATTTCACATCTGGTTCATAGAAAGTAATCGGGTGCAGGTCGTTTGGCCGGAGTGCCTCTTGAATCCTACATTTGATAATAAACATTGGGTAAGTCCGATAAACTGTATGATGTAACCTATTTAAATGAAAGTGAATGGCTAGGGAGATGAACTTTGAGGATACGCTGCTCGGTAGGAGGAAAATATGGTTCAGACTTTAAATTGTAACGGTAAAAATACCATGGAGGCTCCGGTACTATATGTCAGATTGCATTTTGCCCCCTCTACTAAAAAAATGGGCAAATTAATCCCTCTACATTAGATCAAAGAGTGAACTGTCATCTATTCCTACTGTTAAAACCTAGCATGATTGACTGAATGACCAAACAGTGACATGTGGTGTGCCACGTGTACATCATGTTGACATAAAGAGACCAGTTTTTAATGGTAGAAATGGATAAAATTTTTAACAGAAAGACCAATTTACTCATAGGGACTGATTTGTCATTTTTTGAGTAGAGAGAGCAAAATGCAATCCGACTCCTAATACAAGGGTCTCCATGATACTTCTACTGATTGTAGCATATTTCTAATGCAAAAAATCGAATTAGTTATTATTTCATGTGATTTTTGCATTTGGCAGTCAGTTGTAAGTATGTTATGTACAAACCTGTGGTGCTGCATCAAAAACCCGGAATTGCTTGTTAAGATTCTCATCCAGCTCAAGAATTGCAGCAACATTACCACATCTGTAACACGAGCAAGAACCAACCATTAAGCCACGGCACAATGGAAGAGAAAAAAATCTCGAGTTGGTCATTTACCTGTAACAGTAATTGGGAGCGGACCAGACCGTGACTATCTGGTTATTGAACATCCATTTGTACCCTTCCATAACCAACTGATGCGCACGGCATATATAGTCAATATTGTTTGTGTGGTTGAACGAAGAAACGACACTGCCGCCGAAGAGGAAGCCTGCACCACGGGGACTCAAACCCCAACCGTCGACATTCTCCTCTGGGTCTGACCACAACAGATCACACATGGCACCATCATGAGGTACTTCTTGCTTCCGATCAATTATCCGAATCTGGAAGAAATAACATATTAGTACCGCCCATATAAAGCTTCAGATAATAACTGAATAATTTAAGATAGCACTTCTTTGACCTGATCCAAAGTTGATATTACAGGAGAGAGACCACCATGGACGCTAAAAATTTTGTTCTCGATAAGGGCTGAAAGACTAACATACAATAATCGGTGACAACATAAAAGATCATCAGATACGGTACTTAAAACTCGCCCTTGACAATCGGAAACATTACTCACCCTCCAACCTACAGATGCCGCTGATTATATTTTCTAATAATGGAAATAGGCAAACCTTAAATAATCAAATATGTCAGTACAATATCTCCAAACATTCACCGAGCCGTACTTACGCAGGCACTCATCATAGAATCCGTATACCTGATAAGATACAACAGTGATTCAGTACTCCGTAAAACACGATAATTCAAAAGAGTAGCCAAATAAAATTGTTTAACCTGTGTGATTTGACGACTTTCATGGTTCCCTCTAATGAGTGTTATGCGATCCGGATATCTCACCTGATGATCCTCAAATTATCAAAAGGAGAAACTTTCAACACACCTTTCAAATACACACATGTATATATATAGATCACCTTCAAAGCTAGCAGAAGTAGAAAGGTTTCCACCGAGTAAAACCCTCTATCGACAAAATCTCCGAGAAACAAATAATTTGTCTTAGGGCAATCGCCTCCTACTTTAAAAAGCTCTTTCATATCATAGAACTGCCCATGGATATCGCCGCATATCTACGGAAAAACCATCAAAGAATTGTAAGTATTCCGAACCGCATAGGCATGCATCTAAATTAAAAACGTCGTCAAGCTTCGATAAACTATTTCGAGTTAGCTTTATTCCCTGCTCAACCAGAAAAGATGCACTAACGTTTATGCCTAGGACTTACACTGATTGAGCACGAAATCCTACAAGCTCTAAGTTATAATAAAGGAAAAGATAGCATCAAGTTTAGAAGCTGAAATGCGATCTGCAACACTGTTCCATTCAATATAGAATCCAAATTTGACCAAAATTTGAAAGACCCTTCCACCATTGTTAAATTCTTCAATTAATTCACCTTCAAAACCCTAATCAATTCCATTACATTTCTTGTTCCCAAAATACAAATACACAAAAATAACAGAAATAAAAAAAAAGAAGCTAAAAACCCATTGACGAATCAATGGATTCATAATAACCTAAAAAAACTCTTTACTTTCAATAAATCAAACCCCTAATAGCCAGAAACAAATCATAATCATAACAAATTAACAAAAACCCATTTAATGAATATACTTACAGTAACAGGGGCATCGACTCTTTGAACATTACTTTCTTCAACGAGGATTTCCATGGCTTTAAGGCAAAGAGCTTTCACTTCGGATTCTTTCAAAGGCTCACACTTCTTTAGCTGCTCTATTTGCCTGTCTAAGTCTGACATTTTGTTTTGGCAAGCCTAGAAATCGTATAAAGCCGAGATTTCAAAGGCTAAAACCCTAAACCCCAAAATCTGAGACTCTCGGGATGATTTTGTTAACTGGGTCAGTCAGTTTCGTTTTTTTGGTGTCACTGCTGCTTTGGTATTTTGATTGTTTACGTGTCGTATTTAAAGAAATTTTCAAATTTGACCCCAAATTTCTTGTCTATTTTTTTCAATTTCCCCCTTTCAAATTTCTTTTTAATGATGACACCATATCCAAATCCTGGATTTATGTTTTATAATAATTAATTTGGTTGAAGGTTTCGGTTTAGTGAGAGATATGAAATTTGTACAGATCAATTAAATTGACGGTTGAACCCGGTTTTTTAAATTTATTTGTTTTGAATAATTAAAACTAGTTGAGTTAAGAATTAATAGTCTGATCGATTCGATCCCGTATCTATTTCCAAAAACATTGGTTAAATGTGTGAATTCTCTAAGTTAGTTATAATTAGTTAGTTACTTAATTATTCAATTTAGTTATTAAATTAATTATTTAATTAAATGTTTGTAATAATCAAATGTAATCATAGCGTTATAACTTCAAAAATAAAACTTCATTTATATTAAAAGAAATTGATTTGTGCAATGATATGTCACCTTGCATATCATCGCACTAAAGCTACTCAAAGATAAAATTATCCTGAAGCTTATTGTATTAAAAATTAAAATGTATTTAATTTTTTACTCAAAAAATAGGTAAATTAATCTTTATATATTTAATTTAAAAGTAATTTGGTATTTTTTATTAAAAAAATTAATCTATTCTAAGATCCCATTTGATTCTACCCAACAAAAATAATAATCCCAATTACTGTTATTTTCTTGCATTTTCTCATAAGCCAAACAGAAGGTAAGCGAAATTATATCTGATCCGAATTTACTATTTGGCTTTACTGAACTCAATTTGGTTCTTTTTTATTTTAAAGAACTCTTCTCTTTTTTTTTGGGCAGGAAATTTTGTGTAAAATCGAGATCTGGAATATGGGTTTCTTAGTAACAACCCTAATTTTTTCTGTGATTGGGATAATTGCATCACTTTGTACCAGAATCTGCTGTAACAGAGGTCCCTCTGCTAATCTGTAAGTACCCTTTTAAAAGTTTCTCCCCTTTTTTTTTATTTAAATTTCATATGCTAAAATTTGTAGCCTTTGTACAATCTGTTGTATTGTGATTGATATATGTTTAAGTTGGTATACTGTATAAGTAGGTCTTTTAGATTGAATAGTTAGCATTGTGAACCAATTACTGAAAATTTTTTGTGCTATGGTTGTTTACTCTGAACTGGAATGAACCTTCTCTTTTTGGTTAGGAGATCGGTGTTCCTCCGAACCGATATTCTCGGAGATTTAGTATAGCTTGGTTTTTCATCTCGAGACTAAGGAAGTTCACTTTTGTTTGATTGTCATCTCCTCCCATGGTTGTTTACTCTGAAGTTGAATGAACCTCATCGATTTTGATAGGAGATCAATGTTCCTCGGAAACCAATATTCCTGGATTTTCATCGTGATTTAGTATAGCTTGGTTTATCATCTAGAGACTAAGGAAGTCCACTTTTGTTTGATTGTGATCTCCTGCCATGGTTGTTTACTCTGAACTTGAATGAACCTTATCGATTTGGATTGGTGATCCTCAGAAACCAATATTCCCAGATTTTCATCTTGAGTTAGTATAGCTTGGTTTATCATCTAGAGACCAGGGAAGTTCACTTTTGTTTGATTGTCATCTCCTGCCATGGTTGTTTACACTGAACTTGAATAAACCTTATCGATTTTGATAGGAGATTGGTGATCCTCGGAAACCGATATTCCCAGATTATTATCGTGATTTAGTATAGCTTGGTTTGTCATCTAGAGACTAGGGAAGTTCATTTTTGTTTGATTGTCATCTCCTGCCATGGTTGTTTACTCTAAACTTGAATGAACCTTTCAATTTGGGTAGGAGATCAGTGATCCTCGGAAACAGATATTCCTGATTTCTCATCGTGATTTAGTGTAGCTTCGTTTGGCATCTAGAGACTAGGAAGTTCACTTTTGTTTGATTGTCGTCTCCTGCCATTGTTGTTTACTCTGAACTTGAATGAACCTTATCAGTTTGGATAGGAGAACGGTGATCTTCAGATATTCCTGGATTTTTCATCGTGATTTAGTATAGTTTGGTTTGTCATCTAGAGACTAGGGAAGTTACTTTTGTTTGATTCTCATCTCCTGCCATGGTTGTATACTCTGAACTTGAATGAACCTTATTGATTTGGATAGGAGATTGGTGATCCTCGGAAACCGATATTCCCGGGTTTTCATCATGATTTAGTATAGCTTGGTTTGTTATCTAGAGACTAGGGAAGTTCACTTTTGTTTGATTATCATCTCCTGCCATGATTCCCTATATTTTCTTTGCTCTCATTGAACAAACCGGTTTTTCCTTGTTTTATCATACAGGTTACATCTAACATTGGTCATTACAGCAACTGTCTGTTGTTGGATGATGTAAGTTTATGTTTAGTTTCATATATGTATGCACAAACACATACATACTGTTTATACATATATATACACACACAAACACATACATACGTATTAGAGGGCATCTTTTGGCTATGTTGTCATTTCAACTTTTGTTGGATGAAGAATATAATGCCAGTGCCTTTCTACGTATTTCTGCTGTTACAAACTACTTTTTTGTCGTAGGATATATTCTAATTCTAGTTCTGCATTGTGGCATATTACTAAGTTTCGATCCCTCTACTTCTCATATTTCAAAATTCAAGTAACTAAAAAATTCAACCATTTCTACTGTAAAAAACTGGTATAAGGTACACATGGCTTGCCATGTGTCATTGTTTGGTTATTCTATCAGCCATACCAGTTTCTGACAGTAGAAATGGAAGAATTTTTTAACAAAAAGGATTAGTTTGCTCTTTGATCTAATGTACAGGAGCTAATTTGCCCATTTTTTTAGTATAGGGAGCAAAATGCATTCTAAGATCTAGTACAAGGGCCTCCATGGTATTTTTACCGGAGATGATCCTTGAAGAACTCTCCAAATACACGAAAATCTGAAAAAAAAACTAAACATACCTGCATCTGACACTCACACAGGAGTTTTGTGGCATTACATGTCTTATTATTTCATTGTCTTGCTAGTTTTGTGATGTTAAATTTCATTTGCTTTTGATAGGTGGGCAATTGTATATCTAGCACAAATGAAACCACTCATTGTCCCCATTTTAAGTGAAGGAGAGTGAAGTGTGTGTGTGTGTGTATGTATATATATATATATATTGCACAAAAATCATTTGGAAGATTATCAGTAAATCAGCAATTATGGATTTTGGCCATTGAGGGAATACCTGAATTTCATTGTTTAATGGAATGGATGATTCAGTGTGTTCTCATATGTTGATTTTTGTATATGCTTTGAATTGGAATTGTGTTGGTTCTTTGATGTTATTAGTTTCTCATTTGTTATATTGTTATCATTTTATTAATTTTTTATAAATTTTAATGTTATTCTATCAATTATGTGTAATTTTGATAAAATAATAATTGCTTGAAATAAAATATATGGAATCTCTTGTTAATTGTTGCTTTTTCACCCCCAAATAATGCAGACTCACAGATATATATATATATATATATATAAGCACAAAATCTGTGATTGGTAATTAGCATCTAAAAGAAAGAAATGTGAATATGAACCGGGTAAATTACAAAATAGTCATCTAATTATGCCTTTTGTTCTATTTTGGTCATCCAACTATTGATATTTTTAATTTAGTCACTAAAATTTTTGAAATTAAGTATTGTAGTTATGGGTTTTTATATTGGTTTAATAATAAATTTAGTCCTTTATTGTTTATAGATTTTATTAATTTGATGTTAAATATAAAAAATTCAAAGAATTTAACCTTCAATATTTACAAAAATTGTCATTTTAGTTTAAATATTTTAAAAAAGCAATAAATTTAGCCCTTAACATTTACAAAATTTATCAATTTAGTTCTAATTTTAAAAATTAAAAAGATATATATTAAAAAATAATATTTTTTTGCCTTTTTAACTCACATTTTGATATTATAGGATCGGAAGCACTTTTCGAACATAAATAGGCCCTAGCTAGTCGGAGAATGAATTTGGGGCGGTACAACACCGCCGACGATAAATCTATAGTTGCAGTATCGACTTTACCTCAAAGATGTTAGTTAACATATTAGTACTTAAAAATTGTTTAAAAAAAAAAAAGAAAAAAATTCAAAGAATAATGAATTAGATCGTAAATGAAATTTCTCTACACAAGAAAAATTAGCAGAAATGACTTGAATCTAATGATACATTTTAAAGGAAAAGACGAATCAAGAGTGAGATAAAAATAAAATAAAATTCAGGTGCATACAAAACTTGAAGTAAATAAAAAAAAAAAATGGTGAAATTACCTTAACTTAGAGAAGAAGATATATGAATTCTTCGGTGACATGCTGCCAGCTTTGATTTTGACTTCGCTCACCCAAAATATCGAAATGTGAGATAAAGGGCTAAAAAGATATTTTTAAAATTTTTAGTATTAGAATTAAATGGATAATTTTTATAAATATTAAAGGTTAAATTTATTAATTTTTTAGAATTTGAACTAAAATAATAAATTTGTAAATAGAATGTGTAAATATTAGAGGGTTAAATTTGTTATTAGACCAATAAAAAAGCTCATGTCAAACTTTACATCACTCATCTAACTATAATTATCCCGGAGAGTGACTAAAATATTTAATTTCAAAAAGTTTAGTGACTAAAACGAATAAATTAATAGTTGAGTGACCAGAATAGAAGCAGAGGTATAGTTTGGCGATTATTTTTGTAGTTTACCCAAAAAACAGTTTAAAAAATATTAATGACTAAATTGTAACTTTTTTTAATTAAGTGATCAAAATAAAAACTTACTTATAGTTTAGTAACAAAGAGTGTAGTTTACCCTTTATGAAATGGTATAATGGGCTTAAGTTAGAGCCCAATTTAGGCCCAAAAAAGAAGCAGCATTGTCGTCAATCCCCTTCATCAATTAGCCCTAAAAATCCCAATTCATCTCTCCTTTTCCCCCAAATTTGAAGTAAAAAAAGAAAGAAAGAATGAGTAACGTTCCAAAAGAAGCCATTGAAGTGATAGCACAGAGCATTGGCATTACCAATTTGTCCCCAGATGTCGCCCTTGCTTTGGCTCCTGATGTTGAATATCGCGTTCGAGAAATCATGCAGGTAATTTTCAATTTTGCCTTTTGTCTTTGTACAATCAAATGTTTGGATCATTTTTTCTAATTCAAGTCATAGTGTAGGAGGCAATTAAATGCATGCGCCACTCACGGCGGACGGTTTTGACAGCTGATGACGTTGACAGTGCTCTTAATCTGAGAAACGTGGAGGTACATTTTCAAGTTTTGAAAATTTTCTGTTTATTGTATTTTATTATTTTTTTTTTCCTTTTTAGTTGAAAATAGTGCTAATTAATGTTATTTGTTAGTATAATTTTGTTAGAATCTTATGAATTTTTTATGATGTACTATATCTTGATTTGTTGGACTAATGTGATAATTTCTACTTCATGTGTATTAATCCATAAAATTTATCAAAAGTGGAATTTTGAAAACTTAGTTTTGGAAGTTTGAATATTAAGTTTAACCTCCTGCTTTAGATTTTGCATTTTGGTTAATTGGCTTGTGTTATGTGCTTCTCTGGCATCAGCCGATATGTGGATTTGCCTCTCGTGATGCACTACGATTCAAGAAAGCCGCTGGGCATAAGGATTTGTTCTACATTGATGACAAAGATGTGGAGTTTAAAGAAGTAAGAGCTTATCAACAATATTTGAGGTTCTGTTGTATGTTGCCTTATTAAAGAAGTCTTCACTTAAATTCTTCTATGTTGCCTTATGTATGTAGGTTCTTGAGTCACCTTTGCCAAAAGCACCACTTGATACATCTGTTACATCCCACTGGCTTGCGATTGAAGGCATTCAACCAGCAATTCCAGAAAATGCTTCAATTGAAGGTACCGTCTTAGCTAACCTAAATATTCTCTCGAAGCTATTTGCGTTGAAGACTCTCATGGTTCATGTTCTTTTCTGGTTTTATCACTTTAATCTAATATGACTTATCTTCATTTCTACATGGAATTGGTATTTTACTTTCCATGCAGCACCTTGTGATGGTAAAAAGGCTGAATACAAAGAAGATGGGCTTTCCGTTGATGTCAAATTACCTGTTAAGCATGTATTATCTAGAGAACTTCAAGTATGTTGTACATCTTCAGCAACATTTTTATGTTAAAATACTTTTTGCACAGAACGATATTAAAAGACTAATTTGGTTGTTATGCAGCTTTACTTTGACAAGATCGTGGACATTGCCATGAATAAATCAGTCTCGATTCTCTTTAAACAAGCATTACTGAGTTTGGCAACAGATTCGGGATTACATCCTTTAGTTCCTTATTTTACATATTTCATTGCTGATGAGGTTGTCTTAAAGATCTTTCATACCTCATTATATATGTGTGTTTCAAAGAACTTTTGGTTGGTTCTCTCAAGCTTACATCTTTGCCACATTTATCTCAGGTTGCACGGAATTTGAATAATTTCCCTCTCATGTTTGCTTTGATGCGTGTTGCCCGGAGTCTTCTCCAGAATGAACATTTACACATAGAACCTTACGTGAGTTTATTATTTCAGTCGTTTAGAAGTACACAAACTAATGCAAATATGCTAGTGGTTTATTTTCCACCTATCTGATCTTTGAAAATGTTCTTCAGTTACACCAGTTGATGCCATCTATTATTACCTGCCTCGTTGCAAAAAGGTTAGGAAATAAATTCACCGACAATCATTGGGAACTTAGAAACTTCGCAGCAAAGCTAGTGGCATCAATATGCAAAAGGTGAAAATTTCATTTCTTTTGGACTTAAACATGCATATTCGTTTTTATGAATTTCAGGTGTCTGATTTTTTAGTTATAAACTTGGATCTATTCTTCAAATCATGCGTATATCATTTTTATGCTATTTCACACATGCAAAACAAATGGTGCGAGCGTGCATGTTATATGCAGAATACATAGATTAATTACATGTGGATCATTAAGCATGCCTATGTTTGATCATTGTGTGTGGCTACTTTTTTTTTACATGATCCAATTTTCAATATGCTTTGCTTTTAGGTTGAATGCGGAAAAGATTAGAACTTAATTTCCAGCATAATGATTTATCTTGGATATGCAGATTTTTACATGCATTTCTTACAAGTCAATATTTTATAGATTTGGGCATGTTTATCACAATCTTCAGCCACGTGTGACAAGGACACTGCTCCACGCTTTTTTGGATCCAACGAAAACATTTCCCCAGCATTACGGAGCAATTCAAGGGTTAGCAGCCCTTGGACCCAGTGTGGTATAATTCTAATCTCAAATATTTACTAGGAACACAATAAGATACTTGTTTGTAGGATCAATTGGTCAAAGATATTGCAATGATAGCTATCTTTTTTAGCCCATTTCTTTCAGAAAACTGTTTTGTTACTCTTTTCTGCAAGATCCGAAGAAAGAAAGAACTTGGAAATCTATAGTCCAAAAGTGTAAATATGCGGTTTCTCTATAGATATCTTTATTATGGCATCTGTAAAGTTGTCTTTCATATGTTTGGCTAACGCTTCTTCTTCCATATGTAGGTCCGTTTACTTATACTACCAAATCTTGAAGCGTATTTGCAGCTTCTTGAACCCGAAATAAAAAGATACGACGCCTGGTGTGTTTATGGGGCCCTGCTGGTAAGTTTAACATCAAATTTGTATCAGTTTATGAGCATCGTTTCATTTATTTGCTGTAGAACTAACAACACTGCATAAAATTTCCACTAACAGCGTGCGGCTGGACTGTGCATGTATGATCGGCTTAAAATGTTCCCCAGTTTGCTAGCACCCCCAACTCGTCCCGTCTGGAAAAGCAACAACAAAGTTGCGACAAGTATGATTTCTTCGAACCATCATATTTACACTTAATCCACAAGTCTCTTCTCCCCCTTTACGATATTCCTTTTTCTGATCAATCAAGATAAACGAAAAGCAAGCACGGACACCTTGATGCAGCAGCAACCACCTGCCAAGAAAATAGCAACTGAGAGTGCAATAGGTATGATGCCAATAAATTCCATGCAAACTGATTTACAAGGGGCAGTTAGCGGCTTTTCTACCACCGTAGGAGGTTCCAATATTGGTGTATCATCAATGTCACGGCCATTATCAAACGATAACATGCTAGGAAGGGAGGTCGGGGGTCGAGTTTCAAAGACATCAACTGTTCTAGCTCAGGCTTGGAAGGAAGACACAGACCCAGGGAACTTGTTAGCATCATTATTTGAACTTTTTGGTGAAAGTATGTTATCATTTACCCCCAAACCTGAGCTTTCATTCTTCCTTTGATTAAATTTTACCTCCAAAAGCTATGATTTTTGAAGGAATGTGTAAATTATCTCTATAGTTTTTTTCAGTCTTACTGTGTTCATCTTTTATAAGTCTTCTTTTTTTCCTTGCTCATAAATGTATTATGTAGTTATCAAAAAATATATTCTACTTTGGATTTTATTTATATTAAATTTTAGGTTAAATTCTACAATTAGTCTCTGTACTTTTCGAAAATGGTGGATTTAGTCTTTATACTTTAATTTGATCAATTTTAGTCATTGTAATTTTTGAATTCGTCAATTTTAATCCTTTTCCTTTCTGAAATTTAAAATTTTAGTCCTAACCCAAATTGTAATAATTAAATATGCTTGTTTAAATTCAATTATTAATTTTGTACTATGTAGCCGATTATAGATTTAATCCATATTTTTCAATTGGGTCATTTTAAGTTTCTATGTTTTTCAATTGGGTCATTCTAAGTCTTTATACGGTTTAAATTTTGAAATTTTAATATTGAGTGTTGCTATTCATTAGTTGATTTTTTTAGCAAGTATGTGCTAAAATAACAAGCAGATGTGTCATTATACTTATAATAGTATATTGGTTTAACCTACAAATTGGTATCTAAATTATGTCATTTTTTTTATTTTGGGATCTAAATTTTTTTTCGAGTCATAAGTGATACCAAAACTACTTTTTTTCCCCCTCAAATTGGTATTTTCATTAGTTAAACCGTTAACTCTATTTAAAAAAGAAAGACTTGAACAACAAATTAGTACCTAAACAATACTAAACTTTTTTTTGGTCACAGGTAGTACCAAAACTATTCTTTCTTTTTCCATTTTACGCCAAAATGTTATATCCGCTAAAAGGATTCCAACAAATAATAGATTGTATGTTATATAAACTTTTAAAAATAATTAGTAATTCATTTATTTTTTTTAATTTTCTTTCTTATTCCTTTATAATGTTTGACAATGCCAACAATGTTCGAAATTGGCCCACTTGAAGTTGAAATGCTGGCAATTAATTTTAGTTTCGATTTTCACTGCCTACTTGTTTGACCTGACGGGATTGAAAAAGTTCTTTCGCCGATCAAAACTAGTGTTTTAAAAAACAGACTGATTCAGTCGATTGGACCGAGAATCGGTCCAGAGATGGGGGTTGAATCGATTGACTTGCGAACCAAAACAAATCGGTTGAAGCAAGCTAAAAAAACTGGTTGAACTAGTTCTCTCTATTTTTTATATATAAAGAAAATAATATTGTCTTTTTTTTTGCTACATGTCAATTTTTAATTGGTTAATTTTTTTATATAGACTTAACGGTTTAACTAACAACGGAGGTACCAACTTGGAGAAAAAAATAGTTTAGGTTCTACTTATGACCAAAAAAATATTTAGGTACCAAAATGGGAAAAATGACATAGTCTAGGTACCAATTTATGAGTTAAGCTTATTTCTAAAATAGACTTTTAACGGTTTGTCTAATTGCGGTAGTAATTTGGGAAAAAAAAAGTAGTTTAGATACCACTTGTGACAAAAAATAAGTTTAGATACCAACATGGGAAAAAGAGTATAGTTTAGGTACCGATTTATGAGTTAAGCCTAATATATTTGTCGTATCATTTTTTGAAAATAACAGAACTTAATAAATTTAACAGTTATTGTTTAGCGATGACTAAAATTTTAAATTTTGAAAAGTACAGGAACTAAAAATGACCAAATTAAAGTATAGAGATTAAGTCCACAACTTTTGCAAAGTACAAGGACTAATAGCAGAAATTAACCTAAATTTCATATGGGTCAATTACAAAAATAGTCACTAAACTATTCCTTTGGTTCTAGTCTAGTCACTCAACTATAGAGGTGCTCATGGGCCAGGCCTAAGCATGATATTAACGTATTTTATGCTTGCCCAAGCCTGACCCGACCCGAAATATGAGCTTAAAATTTCTCTCAAACCCATCCATATTTGTAAAAAACTAACCCAAGTTCATTTTAGGCATGCCCATATTATTTTTTAACTTTTTAAAAAAAATATTTATATTATATTATTTTAATATTTAATAATTTTATAATTTTTTTATTTATTGAAATTTTTTATATAGTAATCTTAACATTATTTTAATATTTACATTAGAGTAGTATTATATATTTAGTATAAGTTTATTTTTTTAATCTGTTCTAAATTACATACTATAAAGTATTATTAACTTAAAAATGGGCCGGGTTGGGCTCGGGCTTTGAATGTTAAAGCCAGAGCTCGACCCATATTTTAAACGGGCTTAATTTTTTTGTCCAAGCCCAATTTTTGGGCCTAATATTTTTACTCAAACCCTCCCAAATTTCGGGCGGGCCTTTGGGCCTAGGCAGGTAGCCCGACCCATGAACAAGTTTACTCAACTATTAATTTTTTTGATTTAGTTGTTAACCTTTTTGAAACTAAATATTTTAATGACGGAAAGCTGACGTGGGCTTTTTTTATTAGTCTAATAACAAATTTAGCCCTCCAATGTTTACACATTCTATCAATTTGATCCTAGATATAAAAAATCAACAAATTTAGCCCTGAATGTTTACAAAATTTGTCGTTTTAGTTCAAATTCTAAAAAATTCAATAAATTTAACCCTCAACATTTACAAAAATTATCAATTTAGTTATAATTCTAAAAATTTTAATATATATATATTTTTTAAAAAATATTTTTAATCCTCTAGTCTCACCCTTTGATTTTTTAGATGAGCTAAAATCAAAATAAAAGGGAGCAGTGTGTCACCCAGGAATATACCCATTCATATATTTTCTTCTTTGAGTTAAGGTGATTTCACCAATTTTAGTTTACTTTTTTTTTTTTTACTTCAATTTAGGTTTATGCTTGTTAGCTTCGAAGATTCTAAGTGGGTGCTATAATCAAAGGGTGAGTTAAAGGGTTAAAATGATTTTTTTTAATTAAAAATTTAGAATTAAAATTAGATAAATTTTGTAAATGTTGAGGGCTAATTTCTTTTTTCAGAATTCGAACTAAAATGATAAATTTTGTAAACATTAAACGTTAAATTTGTTGAATTTTTTATATTTAAGATCAAATTGATAGAATGTGTAAACATTGGAGGTCAAATTTGTTATTAAACCAATAAAAAAAGCTCACGTCAGCTTTCCGTCACTCATCTAACGACAACTAAAGGGAGGGTGACTAAAATATTTAATTTCAAAAATTTTAGTGACTAAATTGGAAAAATTAATAGTTGGGTGACCATTTTTATAGTTTACCCCTCTGTTTGGTCACCTTACTATTAAGTGACATTTTTTAGTTGGTATAATAATAATTTCAGTCCTCAATTTTTATACTTTTTGTCAATTTGACACCGATTACATAAAATGATTAAAAAATTGAAATTCTTTTTAAAATTTTAAAAAGTTCTAAAAATTCAATGAAAGTAGATAAAAATTTCAAAAATAAATAAAGTGAGAGAAAATGAAGGAAAAATTATTTTTAAACCCTCCAAATTTTCTTTGTATTATTTGTGCAGAAATATCTAATATCTATCTTTTAGAAAACATAGAAAAAGGTAATAATAAAAAATTGTTGGTTTTCTGTTTTTTTACCTCTTTTGTTTTTTTACATAGCTTTTTTGTTATAAGAAAAAAACTCATAATATAATTTGTTTTTATAATTTGGGTTTTGAAAAATGAATTGAAAATTCGAATTGGGTTTGAAAAATAAGATTTTGTGGTATATTTTATATTTTTGCCAAAAACGGCATCAAAGTCGATTTCATAAGCTTTTGTAATACCAGTTATGGATGTTCTTCAAGGGCATGGAACTCAACTTGAAAATATTACTAATTTGGTTGCCAAAAAGGTTGAGGAAGCATATAATGATCTAACCTTTTTTTTTTTGTTTTATTTTCAGTTTGTTACGGGATTCTATTGAATGATAATTTTCTTTATTTCCCATACGTATTAATTCTTCATCAACAACATATTTGAGATTTTATTTTTCTAGCATTTTTATATAGAAGTTTATATTTTTTAAAATAATTTTGAGTATTTTTTTATAATTTTTATATAGAATCGAGTTAAATTGGAAAAAAAATTATAAAAACAGAAGACTAAAATTGTTATTATAGCAACTAAAAAGTGTCATTTAACAATAGGGTGACCAAATTGTAACTTTTTTTAGTTAAGTGACCAAAACGAAGATTTACCCATAGTTCAATGGCTAATTATGTAGTTTACCCTTTCATAATTAAAAAAAAAGTTGTGAAGTTTTTCTTGTATTAGATAACTTTTTAGATGGTAAAAACCCTCTTTAGTCCCTCTCAAATTTGATATTAAGTAAATTGGTCCATTTCAAAAAAATCAAAGCAATTTAATCTCTGTCAATTTCGAAAGTAAGCAACTAAGGATTATTAATCACAACACCAATATTTTCCATCAACTGTACATATTTTTATTGGTATAATAACAAATTTAGCTCTCAAAGTTTAGACATTCTGCCAATTTGGTCTTGATTTAACAAATTTAGCCCACAACAATTCCACATTATGCCATTTTGGTCCTAGTTTAACAAATTTAGTCCTTAACAATTACATATTCTATTAACATCTACACATAATATATAAACATCGAGAGCTAAATTTGTTATTGTATCAATAAAAATTATGTACAATTTACGAAAAGCATTAACATAATGATTAATTGTCCTTAGTTGTTCCCTTTCAAAATTGATAATGATTTAATTGCTCTAATTTTTTTAGAGGAACCAATTTGTTCAATATAGAAATTGAGAGGGACGAGAAATGTGTTTTTACCCATTTTAGATACCAACAAGTGTTTGGCGTAGTGAAAAGGCATATTACATTCTCAAGTAGAGAATGCATATTCGAACGTTGGAGATAACAATGTTGTGCGGGGTATCCATGAATCTCGAACATGGACGGTAAAACAGATCATTGTATCAGAATTGAATCGATAAAACATGTCTATTATATCAAAATCATAAAAATACAACTTAATTAATTTGAATTTAAGTTCAACTCAACCCGATTTGATTATAAAAAACTGATAATTTAAATCCAAAATGACATGATCTTGAAATGATTTGAATTAATTGTCAAACCCAAACGACAAAACTTAAAATGATGCAATCCCAAAACACAAATCAGATGAATTAAACTAGGAAAAAAAACCTTATACCGACTCAAACCCAAAATAATTTAATCCTAAAATAACCCAAATTTTATATAATATAAACTCGAAATAACCCGAAAATTTTTAAATTAAAATTGATCCGACCCAAATTCACACCACCTAAAATCAATCGGACCACCTAATTAAAAAGCATGAAATGAAATGATATAAAGAGAAAAATTTAGTTTAATCATTTATGCCCGTTAGCTTAATCAACATGTTAAATTATCAAATTTTGACAGAAAATATTTACGAGTTTAATGATTGTATTGAGATTTTTAAATAAAAAAGGCGGAGAACTTTATTTCTAACCTTTTAAATATAGGGACTAAAAGCATCTTTTAACTCCGATATTATTATTATAAGCAGGGATAATGTCACTTTTGGTACCTGTACTTTCATAAAATGTCTAGTGATACAAGTACTTTGAAAATATCTAATATGGTACTTGAACTATCAATATGCGTTTTTATTATGGTACATTTACTTTGAAAATGTCTAATGTGTTAACTAAACTATCAAAATGTGTTTTATTATGATATTTGGCAAAGGCGGACCGTTATGGTAGCTTAGGCCTTAGGGGGGCCCTTCAGCAAAAAAAAGGTTTGGAGAATTTTGTTTTTTCCTTTGAAATTTTCTATTAAGCCCCCAAAATTTTTGAAAATTTTCATTATACCTTTTTTTTTGAAAATTTTAATTAAGCACTCTTAAAATTTTGAAAATTCTCATTAATCTCACAAAAATTTAAAACTTTTTGTATTAGACCCCCAATTTTTTTTAAAAAATCTTATTAAACCCTTAAATTTTTAGAAAATTTTACCAGCCCCCCACAAAAAAAAACCTAGTCCCAACTCTCAGGATCCGCCGTTGGTGATTGATATTAACACTGTTTGAAAATTGCTAAACCAACCAATGAAAATTCGACACGTAAAACTTTTTCTTTTAATTATCAAGTCCACGTGGATAATATAATAGTGAAAAATTAAATAAATAAATAAATTTAAAAAAAAACTAAACATATAGTACTTTCATAGATAATAAAAAAGATTATTTAAAAATCAATTGAAAATATTATTTTAAAGGGAAAACTCTTTGGAGAAGATGATCATTTGCTTAAATGGAGAATATAACATTTTTTTAAAAATTAATTTAATTGTTTTATTTAATTTTTCACATAATGTTATATTATACATGCGGACTTGATGAATTAGAAGAAAAAAAATTTACGTGTTGTATTTTTATTGGTTGGTCTAACAATTCACTAACGGCGTTAACACTAAGTACCATAATAGAACACATATCGATAGTTCATGTATCACATTATACATTTTCAAAGTACAAATACTACATTAGATATTTTATAAAAATTACATGTACCATAATAAAACGCATATTAATAGTTTCAGGTACCACATTAGATATTTTATGAAAGTATACCGTTACGAAATGTGATATATATTCTCTTACAAGTATTTGATGAGTAGGTATATAAGGACAAGCAGAACCACAATTCCAATGACAGCTACAAGCATGCACATGCACGACCATCCGCCATTGATGTGCTTGTTCATAATTCCCATGAGTTTCTGCACTCTCTGATACAACAAAGAAAAGAAAACACAATACAAAATTAAAACTCTAAACAACCCAAAATTGTTTCCAATAGGAAATGATCCGAAAATTTTAAAGGTAAACTACATTGGTAGTCACCTAACTATTAATAAATTTATTTTTTGGTTATTCGACTATGAAAAGATATTTTTGTATATTTTTGATGAAGATTTTTTTTTTAATTTTTTAGGTGGAAGGGTCACAATGGGAAAAAAAAGGATCAAATTACACAATGCGTAAGCATTGAGGGTCAACTTTTCTAGAATCAAAGATTAAATTGACATAACGTATAATGTTGAGGTTAAAGTTACTATTATGCTAATTTTAAAAGCTGTCATGTCATCTTTCCATTAGATATTTAACGGTTGGTGGTCAAAAACGAAAAAAATCGAATAGTTAGATGACCATTTTGTTGAGTGATCAAAAAAGAAACTTATCAATAGCGAAGTGTTTTACCTGTAGGTGAGAATCGGTGACATCGACATGTTGGCCGAGGTCGTCCTGCATAAGAGAGCGGAAGATAATGTAATGTTCGTCGAGGATGAATTGAAGGCTCTCAATAAGACTATCGGAGAAAATACAAAAACATACAATTAGTGTGATATGCAGATCAAGTTCTTCGCTGACCGCTAATGCGATGTGCTTCGTGCTTACGAGCGCTTCCTCCAACTTCTCGAGACCCTCATCTTGCTCTGCTCGTAAACACACTATCAAAAGTCGGAGCAATTTCACAAAGCTAGGATGAAGTAAGATAACTTGCCTTTCATTATTTGTCGTTGAAGACCGATAAGGCCGGAGTTATCCAAACCGATTGTTCTACTCATAGTATCTGGCTTCGTTTCTGGCCCTAGTAAGCTGTCTCTATTAGCAAGGTTCGACATGTTGAATGCCGAAGCCATTTGATTCGATTTTGATCTCAAATTCGTGACCATGTCTTTGCGTCGATTCATCTCCTTATCTGTTCTGTAACCAACATATCAAGCATCAACAAACAGTCGAAACTGGTTTATCGAACCACAAAAGTACCAGTGTCTTATACATACCCTTGAAGACATATATGATCAAAAAACACTAATCCAACATCAAAGCCAATTTATCATTCATGTTAACACGTAGTTGAATATGCAATCAAACATCGAAGCAACATCAAAGCCAATTTATAGTTCATGATAAAGGCCATTCGAGTACCCCGATGGAACATCGAAGTACCTATCTTTATAAACACACTAGAAGACATAAACGATCAAAAAACACTAAATTCAGCATCAATTCACTTCAACTAAGGTGACCGTGACTTACAATGGCTTCCCAGTAGGTTTAGACAAGAGGGATTGCAATCCATCGAGTCGAGTCCCTAAGATCGTAATCTTCCTTCGAATAGCTGAAGCGTGACGCTGCGTTTCCGGTCCGGACGAAGGCAAGGAACCCTTGACAGATATCATGCCATTGATATCATCTGCAATTTTTATTGCATCATTGTATTCTTTTATCCATGTATCTGAAGGAGATGCCATTAAAACCTTAAACAATAACAATAACCAAATCAATAGACGCATAAAACTAATACAACTGAATCATCAGTAATACAAAGAAAGAAGAACAGATAAGAACTGACTTAAGCTACATTTTTAGCTTTAAAATTTAACAAAAGAAAACACTTGATTGAAAACCCATTAAGAAATGAAATTTTTTCAGAAAAACCCATACCATAAAAATGTTAGAAAATGATTGAAATTAGCTAATTTTTTCTTTTTTTAAATTGAAATTTGGAATGATGAATTGGGGAATGAAACGAAAGCTAAGCGACAGAGGCCATGGCGACACTAACAAAAGGCCAGTCCAGGAATTATTTGCTTTCCATTTCTTTTTTTCAATTAAATAATTTTATATGTTTAATTATTAGTTTCAGATTAAATATTATAAAAAAAATCGAAACTTTAGATTATGAAACCAATGAGATATTTCGAAAATAGGTAAAAGTACCATAGAGGCTTTTGTATTGGGAGTCGGATTGTATTTTATTTCATTTATTCAAAAAGTAGGCAAATTAGTCTATGTACATTAGATTAAACATCGATCTTCTTTGTTAAAAAAATCATTTGTTTCTATTGTTAAAAATTGGTGTGACTGACGGAATAACCAAACAGTTATATATGGCACGCCACGAGTACTTCATGCTGACTTACAATGACCAATTTTTAATAATAGAAATGGATGAAATTTTTAATAGAATGATCAGTTTGCTCTTTGATCTAACACATAATGACTAATTTGCTCATTTTTTGAGTGGAGGGGGCAAAATGTAATCCGACTCCTAATACAAGGGCATTCATGGTACTTTTACCTCCGAAAATACGTGGCTCTTCTTTTACGCAAGGATTTGCTTCAATTCTTTTTGTCAACTCAACATTCATTCATCAACTTTTCTTTTTCAATTGAACATTTCAACATCCCATATTCGTCTCGACGTCTGGTATGGATAGTAGACATTGTTGGAACACATGTATAATAAAAATATCGAGAAACATTTAAGAAATTAAACTTTAAATAAATTAATAAAATCTTAGTAATAAGATAAAATCATTTTAGAGGTTTAAAAAAAAAAAAATCACTTAGAAACTTTTCGTAAGTGATTGGAGGTGTCCAGAACCAAATACGATTTTCAAGAGCTCAAAACGACCAAAACAATGCAGTGGCACTTGTCCAAGGGCAAGGTATTGGTACCTTGGCCTGGAACTATAGCTTTTTAGCTACTGACCTGCATGCTCCGATGTATGCAAGGACATGTTCTGGAACTTGAGTTTTCCGGAGCAAAAATTGGCTGAAAAACACTTTAAATCAACTCCAAACATCATTATATCATACCAATAAGATTCTTATCTCATATTCGTGTTGAGCTTTTTTTTTCTTTTTCTTTTTTTATAAGTTTCGAGTCTAAGTTCGTTTATATCACTTATCGAATTTACACAATAATGGTCAAAGTTGTTAAGCACAATTTCAACTATTTAGTCACTTTATACACTAGAGGAGTTTACATTGGGTAGGTTTTTCATTCTTTTATTGATCAATCAATTGGGTCACCTAGTCATTAGTTCCACCAATTGCATTATGCACATATACCACTTATGCTCACATAGTTATCTATTTCATTAGACTCATAATAGGTTTGTTTGCTCTTCACTAATCATTTCAATATCAAATACCTAATTATTCATTCTTTTCACATTTTAATCAAGTCACTTTATTTATAGACATTTTAGCATATACCATTTTTATAAATTCATTTATCAACAATTATAAACACTTAGCCCTACTCTAGTGGAATAGGACACGGATACTCGAGACTCCAACCGATCACACCATACATATTGCACTAATTGTGCACCTAACCTAACACACCAAACACATAACGACCTAAGGTGCACCGAAGTTCTAATTCATAAGGCATCACATTGTCGATCCAAAGCGTGCACACTAATTCTTATGGCATGCCAATTGTACATAAGTTCCTAACTGTTCTACCAATCTTACTAGGGTAAAAATCATACTGTTGTTCCTTTATACACATCAAAATCGCATAGCATGTTTCATTTTCACACATGTACATATTCATATATATATATATATATATATATATATACATACACATACTCAAAATTCTTGTGTACCGCCACATTCATTTCTAGGGATGGAGCAAAACTAGTGGGATGACTTTCATGATTTTTCATCAACAACTTATTATTTTGCTCAACTACTTAAAGCATGAGATTATAAGATACTCAAAAAATAAAAAAAATAAAAATGGTATATTTAAAAATTGTTAAATTTTAATATATTTTCACACAATAAAAAGATTTAAAAAATGAATAATAATAATAATAATAAGAAAAAAAAGAAAGAGGGAACCTTTTATGGCGTTGCTAAGGGGCTAACGCCTACTTTTTTAATAATTTTTTGAGTATTTTATATTTTTTTATAAATTTTAATAATTTTTGAATTTTTAAGTATTATAAAATTTTTAAAATTTAATTATATTTTTTAATTTTTAGAATCATGAGCAACTTGGTATAATGTGTAAATATTAAGGGTTAAATTTGTTATTTTTTTTTTTACAAAATTAGGATTAAATTAATAAAATGGGTAAATATTGAAGGCTAATTTTGTTATTATACCAGGCTACGTTAGCATTTCGTTTGGTGATCAAACTCATTTTAACGGTATAGTGACTAAAATTGACAACTTATCTAACAAGAATAATCAAAATAACAAATTTTTGAAATAAGTGATCAAAATAAGAATGCGAGTAAACTCGAATGATGGATCACCTTTGTCTTTCTTGGGGTAGATTCTTATTGGATTTCCAAGCTTGTTTTTTCATGGTAATGTATATTATTTAAGTGTGTGATTGAGTTAGTGTCATGAGTTAATTAAAATAGTCTTACATATTTTAAATAAGTTATATTATTACAAGGATAGTTTTGTCCTTTTCTTATTTAAAGAAAAATCCCTAAAAAGTTTATAAATGTTGAGTTTGAACTGTATACCACTAACATTTATAATATCTCATTTTACCATTTCAGCCAAAGTTTTTTTTTTATTATTATATATTTCAATGTTATTACACAAATTTTTTCGTCCACATTGTTTGTATATATTATTAATATTATTGATTGAGTTGGTGTCACAAGTTTACTCGACATCAACTCAAAAAAAAATCATTTTACTCCTAATTTAAACTAATTTTTTTTTTATTTTAATTTCGTACATGTTGCATATATATTGTTATTATTAGTTTCAAACTTTACATTTTATTGTTTATTACAAGACATGATGACAAATTTAGTCCTTAACAATTACACATTTTGTCAATTTGACCCTTTTTTTCTTTTTTTTGCTAAATTTGACCCTCAAGAAGAGTCAAATTTTACCATCAACCTTTCAGAAGAGTTGATTTGTTGTTTTTTAAATGAAAATACTGACTAAAACGTTAAATTTTTAATTATGGAAACTCTTTCACCAGACCAATACCTTAACCAACATATCTTTATGTCTTGAAGCCAGTTCAACCGTACTGATTATCAACCGATTACCGATACCTTAACCAATTTCCGGTCATCGAACAAAGTATACTAGTCCCCAATTAAAACCTCTTCTTTTAAAAAAAAAAAAAAAAAATTAAAAATCCCACTCCTTGTGTACCATCATGAGGGAGAGTGAAGTCAGTAAAACTTGCTTAAAAATACCAAGAATTGAAGATGATAAAAAGTAGAAAGAAAAAGGGAGCAAATGTATAAAATTTAACTCTGTTTATGAAACATTGTTCAATGTATATCCAGTTGGAGATTTAACAGTTAGTAGGGAATGTTCAAAAGGCAACAGGGATGGATAAAAGAAATGGGCCAACCAGCCCTTTGATTAGATTAGATCGACATATAACATGAATTTTTCCCTCTAAAACCGACAAAAAATATATATATATATGGAAAAATGGATCATCATTTCAACAAAGAGGGGAGTTTTGGTTGTTCCTTTCTCCCCCTCTTTTTTTTCCTGGGGACTGGTAGGTCGGAGTAAGAATTTAATGGCGCCAACCTGGTTTTCGCTACGGATGATTAGAATCTGAAATCCGGATCCACGTCCATTGCCCAAGCAAACTTTGCCAGAAGTGACTTGTTGAATATCTGTGAAACATCATTATACAATCAAGAAATTGAATAATGTGTCATTCTGAAATTTAAAACAAACATGGTTTTACCTTCTCGATGGGAACTTCGTGCCGCTTGCACCATGCAACCGTGATTCGAGGGTCAAGGTAATTGATTTTGGATGTGCCCAATGCTACAGTTTTTAGATCCTCTTTAGTCTGCATGTCCCGTTCCATCTTCTCAATCTTTACATTTGTTTGAGCTATCTTTTTCTCTATCCTGCATCAAAAATGAATCAATGAAACGAAGTTCGATTGTAAAATTTGCATGGAAGGCTTTAAGAAAAAGAAAAAGGAACAAGCTATATTACGCTTCAGGGGTCAAGTTCCTCTTCTGCTTCCCATCAGCATCCTTCAATGGCGGCTTCCCTTTCTTAGCCCTGTCCAAATCAGTTTTTAGCTCTTTTAGGACACCCTACAAGCAACAAAAAAAGGTCAGTCTGATAGATATGGAATGGAAAAGCACCAAATTGTAAGGAAAAGCCAAAGTGACTATGTTGCTTCGACTCTACATTTTTCTTCAAGTACCCATGTTTGAACCCAACATATATTCATAAAAGGGTGCAGGGATATGATCCTCCGAATATATGTAAAAGCTTTGAAAATTCAACATACTTGTGTCGGACACATCTATCGTTTTCCAAGAAAATTTCTAGCGAGAGTTGTTACCTTGAGTTCTGTTATTTTCTCGGTCAGCCTTGACATTTGCGCACTATGAGATTTCGAGATACTGCGCTGATGATTACAAATGATTGCAACCTGCAGGAAAAACAATCAAAATTCTAGATACAAGAAAGTTGAACATAAAATAGATTACTTCATCAGCTCAGCATCTAGCCAGAAACGGTCCTTACTTCCTTGTTTGCACGCTGATAAATTACTACTTTTTCTGCTACATCCCCATCTTTGGTTTCTTTATTTAACTGCATTGAAGAAAAGAAAATTAATAAGCATGAAGTTAAATTTTTCTTTTAAAAATTTAATCCAACCATATCACACAAGTACAGATACTGCAAAATGCAAATTTCCATGCAAAGTATTGACACTCCTAATCTTGTTACTCACTACATTGAAAGCTCACCTAAATATATTTTATATATAATTGTAATCGTTACAGTCCAGTATATTTGTCTTGTACACTTATTGATGACTTGCAAATAGGGTATGCACACAAGCAATATTAGAGTAAAATGCATGCAGATCATGCATAGGTTGACATACCATATCGTCCAATGTAATGGAAGCATTATAGGTACGGAAGACTTTCGCTGTAAGACCAGGCATGAGTTCCTTCAAATGAGCATTTAGTTTACTCGTATCAAGCTCATCAAAAAGATCATCACTTTTGCTTTTCCCTGCATAAAAGAGAGATCACACCCTTTGGCTTAAGTCATATCATATATGTATCAATTCTAGCCACAGGTAGTCAACAACTTACCAGTTTGAAACTGTCCAATTGCCTTGTATACAGGAAGCTCAACCTCTACCGTGTTCACGTATTGGATCGAATCTTTACCGAGGAAATCGAACTGAATGAATAAAACACGGACAAAAATGTTAACAACAGTCTCAGCTAGCAGATAAATGACTTGGCTTCCATAGAATTCAACAAAACTAACGAGTTTTAACAGGCAAATTCCCAGAAAAATTAGGCCCATTCCAACAGTTACCAAAGAAATACTATCTTTTCTTGGAGCATATTCCAACCTTACCTTCAATTTATTTGGAGGAATACATTCCACATTTCCTACTTTAAGCGTGCAGCAACCAACGGTATCAGCTTCATCATCATCCTGCAAATGGCCAAACATAACATAAGGAATACCCCAAAAAAAAAGAGGGTTGTCTGAAAGTTTTCTTCGTAACTAGAAGTTAATAGGACCCAGCAACTTTCAAGACAAACCATAGATTAAATATTGGTTCTCAATATCTTTCAACCTAAAAGATAAAACAAGACCTAAGTAAAGACTACTACTTGAAGTTGAAAGAGTTAAAAGGTCAAGAGAGAAGGAGACCGAAAAGAACTAAAAAAGAATAGAAAAGCAATAGTTGAAAATGATTCAGTGGAAGATGCAATCAACTTTCACCCTTTAGCCTTTCTGCCCTTCTGCTATTACTAGGAGCAGCCACTAACATTTTCCATAAACATCAATAGAATGCACATAGGACCACCAAATATAATACCTTACTAACACAAAAAGCCTAATAAACTACATCAGCTCGGACATTTTATTTCCTCCATTGAATTCAATCCTAACCACAATTAATGTACAAAGAGATGTTAATGTACTTGCACAAGTAAAAAGAAACACAAATTAGATTATCCATGGTAAACATGATATACCTTCTCATTTCCCGCCCTAAGAGCTAATTTGTCAATTAGATAGGTAGCGACCGCTATTTGCCTTTTTGTAATATCTTTCGCTGTAAAATCCTTTGTATATGCTGCTCTGATGTTCTTGATATAGTCCTGCATTTAAAGTGCAAACATCCATTTATTTATATAGGGTTAACTAAATAAAAACTAAAAGCACCATCCTATTGCTTATCACCTTCAGCAGCCTTGCTTTCTCATATTTCTCCTTGTCACTTTGCCCTTTCAAAGAACTGCTAGCAGCCAAAAATACATATTTGAATTCTTTTGGATTAATGGGATCATTCCAGAAAGCTAACCATGTAACAGTATTGTCATGTTTTATATCTTTCCATCTGCCAGTCAGACAAAAAAGAAATCTCAAAGTTAAGATCATTAGAATGAAATAACCTTCAATATTTACGTATATTATAGAAAATAAATGCTCTTCTTGTCTTTTAAGTCTTAAACCTTTCACCAGGGATTGGACACTCTGGAATTGGGGCATCCTTTCCGATATTAATGGTAATGTCACATGGACGAATACGTCTTTTCAACTTTCCCATCTGAAAGCAACAATAAATTGAAAGAGCGTCATATAAGAATCCTATAAATGGAACTATGCGACTAAAGCATAAAGTTTTTTTGCGACATTAAAATTGTCATGCATGTCATCAATACCTTGGGATGCTCTCCTCGACCTCGGAAAAGTCCAGGTGGTTCAACTCTGAAATTTCCTACCTGCAGTCAAAAACAATCATCTGAATTAAATCCAGAAGAAAAGAAAGTAGTTTTAAATGGGATAAATCAAATTCTACATTGAAGCTAAATCTTCACCTTCTCTTTGACACCATCTACAATAGCCCACATATACTTTTCCTCCTGCTTCAATTTTTCTTCTTTCAAAGCCTTCTTCTCCTACAAACAGTAACCATCCTTGATGATTGTAAAACCTTAAGATAGAATTTACTTTGAAGGAATATTACGAGAACAGATATCTAGGTTCTAAGATAGATGTCATAGAAAAAGTTATACTATAGTATATCAAAGCCAAAAATATTTACAACCAACTTACTTCAGAACTCATTTGCTTCTTCTTCTCTTTCTCCTGCAAATGCCACTCATAGATTGGAGTGAAATCACATTTGTCCAAGCTCTTAATGACATGGTTTCTCCCAAGTAATTTACTCCAATCCTCCCAGAAATTCTTCTTGAACTGTGGTTTACTCATGTAATCGGTCTCTTGCATTACCGCAAACATTGTTGCCACCTGCAGAATGGAAAGATCACATTAAAATATCCATTAAAAATCTTGCAGACATTGGTCCTCACAAAAACACACGAAAACAGAATTGACATATAAACATCAAATATATTTAGAGAGTGAAAAAGAGACCTCCTCTTGTTCAGGAGTTAGATCCACTGGTCGCCCATCATATAGCATCTTAACCCCATGAGGCTTGTATGTAGGAGGGAATATGACACCATTGTGAACCAAGGTACTCCATTTTTTCTGTCCATCACCAGAACTAGGCGACAGCTTTGTTGACTTGCTATATTTAGATTTTTTCATATCTTTCTTTGACTTCTTATTTATCTTTTTAAATGATGAAGATACAACCTTGGTTGCCTTTTGCTTCACGGATGCTGTTTTACTGACTGATGAAACCGACTTTTTTATCCGTTGGGAAATTGGAATATGATCATCTTCATCATCTTTTTCTGCTTTCACAGTAACTTGCTTGGTTTTCATCATTGTAGGAGTATCTGAAATCTTTGGCTTCTTAGCATAAGACTGATCTGATGAATTGCCTTTATCAAGAGGTCTCTTATCTGACAACATGGAAGACTTTTGCTGCTTGTCCTTCATGATAGAACCATTCTGCTGAATTTTAGAAGCCAGAGGTTTCTTCTCATGAGATCCATATGGCTTACTGCTCAATGTCCCAGTATTAGACTTCATGCTGAACCTCGCAGACAAAGGAGCATCATCATCTGGATCTTCAGCAGATCCTTTTACCTCAATCTTTGGTACAAATCGCTGTGACTGGGCAGGAGTTGAAGTGCTGACCCCTTTATTGCCCTGGCTTGAGATCCCCTTAAGCCTTGCACTCAAAGGTTTTGAGTCATCATCGTCGTCGTCGTCACTGTTTGTTTCATCAGTACGTTTAATCGGGCTTTTCTCTTCCTTGACAGCAGTAAACTTATTCTGCTTCGATGCTTGTTTTGACTGATCATTTAATGAAGTCGATGCCTTAGAACTAACCACTGGTGACCTCACTGGTGATGCCTTGGCGGATGAATTAGATAATTTCGGGCTCAAAATAGGTGATCTGATGGGAGGTGACTTAGATGGCGGGATTGACTTGTTGGCCTGGGCAACGGAATTTTGACCATTAGGAGCTCGTACACTGGAGGCCTGTCTGCCAGACTGTCCATCAGACCTTTGAGATGATGCCTTCTTTACTTCCAAGTTTAACTGATTTTGCTTAGAGGACGAGGTATTACTCCTCTTGAAAACTACGGGCCCATCGTCATCCTCATCATCATAATCATAAACATGTTTGGAAGGAGCCTCAACAGCCATTATCCAACCACAAGCTGTGTTGGCATGTATATCAAATCAAATATCTGATTAAAACAGAATTCCAATTACTTTGGCAATAAAACATACTTTACATCTAAAACCCTTATAAATTGACAATAAATTAATTAAACAGATTATAATTACCGTACAAGCTTAATTGCTAAACCAATTATGCAACATACCTAAAATGCCAACCCAATAACTCGAAGAACCGTCAGAATCCCCACAAATGAACAAAGCCTACCATGCATATCCACATACAAAAAACCATCCCCCCGGCGTTAAACCATCCTAGCAATGAAATTAAATGGCTAACAATAATGGCATAAGCTCGAGGAATGACCAACAAAACAAACAAGAATTCCAAACAAATTCCATTAGATACAGAACACCCATTACTCCAAACACCCCAAATTCAAAAGGCAACCTAATAATAAGACCAATAATAAAAGAATCCACAAATGAAAAAGGCGTTTTCCTCCAAACCCATATGCATACACATGCAAATAGTCACCAATAAGAGCAAACTAATAACCTTCAAGTTCAACCTAACTTACAATGCCAAAAAATTAGGCAAAAAGCTTCAAGGAATGATAAACCTAAGCAATAACAATGGACCGATTGAAGCTTATAATCTTTGCTCCTTTCCCCCTATATAAAATAGAGGTTTTTGCTTAAAAAACTTAACCCAAAAAAAATCCAAAACAGTGAGCTAAGGTATATAACCTAATCCAAGAGAAAATTATCGAATTTAAAACATTCAAGCAATAAGAAAAAAAGAAGATTAACAAAACAAAAAAAAAGTTCCCAATTTTGAGTGAAAGAAAACCCTAAATATGAAATAATTATGGGAGGCAAAAACAAAAATAAGGGTGCTGAAATTAATGAGGGAAAAAGGGCTACCTTTAAAACAAAAAGATCAAAGCTTTGATAAGAGAGTGTAGATCGATTCAACCCTTGCTTTATTTCTTTTGATTTCTTAGTTCTTCTATTTATCAGCGGTTTTTTTAAAAAAGAAAATTGAAATTTTTTCTTGTATTTTTTTCTTTTTCTTTTTTCTCAGATTCTGAGCTGTGTGTTAAACTTAAACCGATAAAGTTTAACATATAGACAAAGTTGTGTAGTTTTGGTAGGAAAACAGAAGGTAGCTCAATGGGCCTTGGGCCTCTTTGGGGATATTATGGGCCTTTAGCCCATATGATTTTTATTTTTTTTTTATTTTTTATTTGATGTATTTTTATGTATGTAATTAATATTAGAGTAAGTAATGACCTAACTATGAAAAGTTATAAAATGATTACTCAGCTATTTAATTTTGTCTTTTTTCACTACCCTCGAGCTAAGTAGGTTTGAAAATTAACATAATAGTAACTTAACCCTCAATATTTATAATTATATCAATGTAGTCTTGATTCTAAAAAGTTAACCATCAACATATACACATTGTGCAATTAGGATTCTTTTTGCGGTTTTGTTTTTCTTTGCGACGTCAAGAGTTGATTTTAAAAGAATGAGAAAAGATCAAAATTACTATCTTGGGATTTTTGGGTTTTTCATTTTTTTTTTTTGTATAGTTTCAATCAAATTTAGTTGATAATTTTTTTAGCTGTTTAGGTGAAATGGTCACAATGAATTGCAAAACTACAAAAAAAATATATATTAAATTACACAATGCGTAAATGTTGAGGGTTATATTTTTTAGAATCAAAACTAAAATTGACACAATGTATAAATGTTGAGGGTTAAAGTTACTATTATGCCAATTTTAAAAGTAGCCACTCTTAGCCAGCTGGTGACCAAAAAAGATAAAATTAAATAGTTAAGTGACAATTTTGTAACTTTTTATAGTTTAGTGACAAAAATAGAAATTTACTAATAATTAGATGACTACTAATGTAATTTATCTAAAATAATATACTTTAAATTGTTGGATATAATTAAAATATATTAAATATTTCGATAATTAAAATTTTATAAAAGTAAAAATAACTTCAAACTATAATTAAATGAAAATATCTAAGTGTTGAACTATAATTAAATGAAAATATCTAAGTGTTGAATGTTCATGGATTTGTTTAATAATGGTACGAAATAACGATTTATTTGGTCTTTCAACTTTAAAAAAAAAAAAGTCATCTTAGCTTTCTATTTAATTTTTCGATTTTTTAGTTTTTAAATTTGTATTTTTTTTGTCAAATCACTCCAAAATGAATGGAAAGCTAACCTTTTTTTTAAACTTATGTTGGATACGTGTGAATTGTCACATGGATGACACATCACCATTTAATTAATTTTTTATAAATTTTATAAAATTAATTAAATGCTGACATGTCATCTATATGACAATTCACATGTATGCGGCATAAGCAATGTTAACAAACATTAACTATTCCATCCATTTTGGGGTGATTTGTTAATAAATGCAGATTTAATAACTAAAAGAGATAAAAGAAATTAAATGAAGGGCTACACTGTGATTCCACATCATTCATATCCCTTTCTAATAGGAGAATGACAAATGTCAGATTTTTCCTCTTAATTTTTAGCATTTTTAGTTGAATTTAAATTTTTTCAAGAAAAAAAAGCTGGAGATTAAAAAAAAAAAATCTGATTTGTCATTCTCTTAGGGATGACGTGGAATCACAGTTCCATGCCATCCCTTCTCCCATGCGTATGTAGTTTTCTAGATTTATATATTTTAATTATTTCTAATATTTTTTATTTTATAAAAAATTAAATATTTTAAAGAATTTAAATTAAATTAATATCCTTCTGCCAAGAAGTTTCCATGGTTGATTACCAAAAGAAAGCTTTGTGTTGAAAGAGTCAACGATTGGATTTGTGTATGTAAAGTCAAAATTGAAACAGTGATTGATATCTCTTCTTCCATTTTTGGAATCACAATGCCTTTTTGCTTATTTGATTTCATTGTTCTTTCTTTTTAGGGTTTGAGTCTTGCCTTAGATTTAGTTCAAATATGATATAAATCTTGTTATATATCGGTAATCATCGACCCGAACTCTGTTAGGGATCTAGGTCTCTGACCCGTGAATCGGATAGGTTCTACCAGAAGATTGAGTGCGGAGCGAGCCACGAAGAGGACAACAAGGCGAGTTCGCGGATCCTGCTCGCAAAGCAAGCTCGCGAGCTCAGCTCGTAACGCAAGGCCACAGATTCAGCTCGCAGAGACTCAGGGAAGGCCACTGTCTTAGTTCTCATACACCTAGGAAGCTTGCAGAAAGGGCCTCATGCTCTGCAGGCTACCTAGACACGTGTCTAACAGGTACGGAGCCTGCCCAGAATGTTAGTCCCAAGAACAGAAAGAACTGCATGCTCCGTAGACACATGCCTAGGAAACTTAGAGTTCGAAGAGAATGTCAATACTAGGGACATAGAATGCCAGTATCAAAGGTAGTGGAATCAAGACAAAAAAGTGAGGCCCTATTATGAGCTGTAATAATATTTGTAACAACATGTATAAATACCCAAACACTATTATCAATAATACACGAGAAAATATTATTCAATAAATCGAAATTTTATTTCAATTAAAAATCTTTTATTATTACACTACGATGAAGGAATTAAATGGCTCGATTTTTATTTATGATAATATTGAGCCTTGGATTTTTAAAAAAGAAAAAAAATGACTTTTTTAAAATTAAAATATATTCAAAATGGAAGCAAACCCTTTAAAAGATCCATCAACTTGCAGTACTCTCCTATGGCCTTCTCATCTACACCATTCCTCAACAACTGCGGGAGAAACAACCAAACGGCAGTCACCGCATGAAATCCCATAGCCAACGCCCCGGAAACCACTAGGTGCAACCTCATTTTCTAAGGCACCACCTTCTTTACCACCACTTCCGCCGCCACCGCAACCACATGTAAGATGAAAAACTATGTCATCTCCCAAGTAGGAGCCACACGAGTCACGTAATAATACATCAATTCATGCATCAAGCCGGAGACGACGAACACGGTGATGATCGCCGGCAAAGAAGTCCACCTTGATCCGACCAAACGAGTAGAAATACGGCGCATGGGGTAATATACGGTTGGTCGTAGAATACTAGTAATCATAAGGTTCCATCTACGACCCCAAAAATCTTGTAAAGAGGTAGTTAAGTAGGGTTCATTGAACTGTGGCTCGATCTCCAGCCCAAACATGGCTCGAGCCGGGATTGCGGCCAAGGCTAGGGTGAGCTCAAGCTCAATGTAGATATGGGCACCGTACATTGCTAGAACTACATTTTTATGGAGATTTTGTTTGTAGCTATAACAATGGTAAAGCAAAGCTAATATTAGAACTTTTATAACAAACAAGATTGATCTTTGGGGTGGTTTAGATTTGTTTTGAGATGGGGTTTTTTGTTTAAGTTTAATGGGAAGAGAAGCTAAGGAAATGAAGTGTAAAAGGTTGGACGGTGGTGGTGAGATCGGTGGTTGGTCGAAACAAAAGAGGAGGAGCTTGAAATTAGCTAACCAAGAGAGGAAGAAGGCGGTGATGCCAACGAGATGAACGGAGGAGATGGTGAGAGGGAGGTAAAGGAAGAAGATGAAGATTGGGGTTAAAGAAATAAGTTTGAAAATGCCTTTGGGGAGCTTTGATGATATATGTAGAAACAATAACAAAGGGAATATTATAGCTAAAATCCATACCTTGATGAAATTGTAAAAGTTCGTTCACCATTTTTTGATCTTTGATGAAGATGAAGATGAAGATGAAGTTTAATGTTTAATATTTATAAGAAATGTAGTTAGACTTTTCTTAGATCGAGAACCATCACAGTTGTTTGGTTAAAATATGTTAATAGGTACTTGTAATCTTCAAAAATTCGGAATTTAGTCTATATATTTTTATTTCCAGGAATTCAATCCTTATATTTTTCAAATTTCAAAATTTAAGTCCAATTGTTAATACTGTTGAATTGGAAATAATAAATAAAAAAAAACTCACTTGATAGCAATTTAACTAAAAAAATGGCATCGTAATGAACCTGAATTTAACAAAATAACCTTATAGAGGTACTAAATTTTTAGAAATAAAAGTACAATAACTAAATTTCAATTTTACAAAGAGTATAGGGACTTATGACATATTTCAACCCATTTGTTTTGTTTGGATAGGTCTAATTCTTATTTTAGTCCCTTTGTTATGATTAAATATTTTCAACGATAGTATTATTGTTATATGACTATAAAGTGAAAAAAATTTCACACCAAAGAATTTAATAGAAGAATTTCAACAGTAGTAACAACTAGACTTGAGTTTTTAAATTCAAAAAGTAAAATACGACATTCCTGAAAATAAAAGTAGGGGATTAAAGTTCAAATATACAGAGTGTATAGAAAATTAAAGTATATTTTAACCTTTAAATTTTTATTTTTATAATTTCATACGAATAAATAATCAACCGAACGCGAAGTGTAAACCCAGAACCATACTAATATACCTATATGTAAAAGGAAAAAACCTTCTTTGCTTGAAATGTGTGTCACCTTTTTTTTTTATAATATAAATGAAAAAAAATTAATTTTGATCCCTACGTTATCCCACCTATATAATGGGTCACCTTCATTTTCTTTCTTTCTTTCTTTTTTCTTATGCATTATTTAGAAGAATGTTAAAATTTCAATTTTGGTCCCTATGTTACCCTCAAATTTAAGATTATATAACAATGGTAAAATTTTAATTTTGGTCTATATGCTACACTCGAATTTAATATCTAATATTTATACTTCAATTTTTTTTATATAATTTGCTACCTCAACTTTTACAATATCATTGATTAATTTATAGAAACTGCTTTCAAGGTTATTCACTTTGTAAGGCTTAGCTGTCAAGCTGTTCCAACAATTAATTTATCACTACGGAAGAATAAGAAGATTTGAGGTTGTTTTTCCATCTCTATAACTGACTAATCAATTGGAGGAGAGAGACTCCATTGTTTGGGATCAGTTCAAAGCCGAAGTCAAAATCATGCCTAAGGCTAGAGTTTTCATTTTTTATCAGTTTATTAAATTTTAATTTTGTTTTACTTATTTCTACTCTATTTTTATTTTTATTTAATTTTCTGTGATTTTTCTTATATTCCAATTTAATCCCCCTCTATTTTGTATAGGTTGGCACGAGTCATGGGCACGAAAATTACCTGCGACACGTTCTTTTTATAAAGAGATATATATTTGGATTAATCAATCCCTGTGGAATCGATCCTATTCTCTATACTATAAATTTAAGTCCAAACTCGAAGATTATCTGAAAATTGAGAGAGTTTGAATAAAACATTAATTAAAAAAATTGGTTTAGGCAAAAAAAAAATGTTTGATAGGTGGGGTTCTAATATTTAAAGTTTATAATATATATATATAGATTATTTAATTTATACCATATAAAAATTAAATATATTATACTATAATGTAAACATTAAAAATATGTTAAATTGTTTATGTTTAAAAATTTAATAAAAGATATATATAATTATTAAATAAAATAATTATATTTCAAAAATATAAAATAGTATAGGTGAACCTAAGCAGGCTTGAGCGAATCATTTACAAAACATGGGTTACTTTAGGCAAAATTTGAAATCCATATTTCAAGTAGAGTCAAACTTAGGCAACTATGTATGGTATTGATATCATTAGGTGTAAATGAGCCTCAAGCTGTAAGTAACGGAGCTCAAACTCGATTTAAGATAAAAATCAAATAGTTTGAACAAACTTGATTATACTAAATTAAAAGTTCATTGATGTAAGAAAAAAATCTTGGTTTTCATGTAACTTCAAACTCGATTATTTATACTTAATTTTAGCTCGAGTAATACTAATTAAAAAATATTAGACTAGTGGGCAATATTAAAATTCAATTTACTCAAATTCGATTAAAATAAAGTTAACTTAAAATTTTTAAAATTACTAGAATAGTGAAACGCCCCAAATTTTGAACGATTGTTTGATAAATTTTGTTGATAACTAAGTCTTTGTATCTGTGGTTAAGTGCTTTGTTTATGTGTTTGAGATCAGGGGTTTGAGTTTTCCTTCTTGAATTTTTCTATTTATTTTGGTTTAATCCCTATCCTTGAACTCTTAATTTAAGCTTAATTTTGCGTTAATTTATATAAAAAATGAGCTGCTGGTTCAATAGTTAAGCTTTTGAATTTCCCTAAATTTTGTGGAGGAATAATTTTTGTGTTATGTGGTTAAGTTGGTTATTATTATTATTATTTTATTTTTAATGTTTAACTAACTTATTTGTTTCCGTTTCTTCTTTCTTTCAATTTATTCTTCTGTTCTTTCCTTCTCCTTCTTTTTCCCTATTGTTTTCTTCTAGATTACTCTTCTTTTGCTTTTAATTTCTTTTTGTTAGTTTTGCTACTACTCTATCGAAGGAGTTGCGTAATTTGTCGTGTTCGACTGAATAGTATCAATGTAAGTTCTATGGTTGAAATTCTGTGAATGTTAAGTTCTATGGTTGAAATTCTGTGAATGTTACTCTCGCTTGTAACACCCCAAAATTTGAACATTTGTTTGATAAATTTGTCCATAATTAAGTTTCCATATTTGTGGTTTAGTGCTCTATTTATGGGTTTGAGATTGGGGTTCGAGTATTCCTTTTTGAAATTTCTCTATTTATTTTGACTTAACATTTACCTTTGAACTCTCGACTTATATTTATTTCTGATAAGATTCTTCAACCGCCTTGATATTATTGCTGGGATTCTTCCTTTTCTTTAGTACTATTATTAGCTTTATTATCCCTCATTTAAACTTCAAATATATTATTGTTAAATAGTTTGTTATTTCTCTATGTATATATAGGTTGGTAGTGTTTGTCAAAGGTGATATGAATAAAACCTTCTTCTCTAAATTACTTTTTGTTTCTCTCATTTTATATGGTATCAGTTGCCTATCTCAAACGAGGTTAGGTTTCGATTCCAATGGCTATTGAAAATTCCCTTTCCAACCCTCTTGACCCCAACAATCCCCTCACCATAGTCACAATCCAGAACTTTATCAAACTCAACTCCACCAATTATCTTTTCTGGAAAACCCAAATTGAATTTATCCTCATAGGCTATGACCTCTTCAAATTCATTGATGGCACACTGTAACACCCCAAACCCGGCCCACAAGCCTTAATCGGATCTGGTATGTCACTGCGGAAAAACGTTTGAAGACTGATTTCACTTTTGGGAAAAACATTAAAAATTTTGTCTTTAATAAAGCATTGTGTGTTTAAAACTCCCAATAAATCTAAGTTGTTACAATTTCCCGGATTTAAAACTTTTATAAATTTTAAAAATATGAGTTGCTAAACATAAAAGCACTTCCAAATAAGAATTTAATCGTCATCTAGCTTAAACATAATAAAAAAATGTTCAAATACTTTAACTGGGCCTTATTACAATAAATAATTAAACAAAAGTTCTTAGTAATAATCTGAACAAAATAAAGAAGATGTCTTCTGCATGGGCCACCTCGTATCCACTCCAACCCGGTCCAATCACCACGAATCATCTGCGATGTTTTAATAAAAATTTGGGTGAGTCACACGGACTCAGTGTGTAATTAATCCACTGAATTCCACCCACATGTTAACCACATATTAACCCATATATCATATAACAAGATAACATATTCACATAATAACACATTCAGGCTTGGCCCATATTCATGTCACTTATCGAGTTAACGAGGTAATTAACCGCATAATTTCACACATATCGGGCTTAGCCCATTTCCACAATGATCCACATTCATATACTGGGCTTGGCCCCTTTCCACATTAATCCACATATCACTGGGCTTGGCCCACTTTCACATATGTTCACATACAAAATCATGCAATTATGAAGCCCAACCCAGCCTAGGGTCCATCCTCTACACACCCCCTTATCCAGCCTACCACACACTAGGGGATTATCAAATCGCCCTCTCCTTTTCACTCCAAAAAGGCATTCAATGCCGTCCACGTGCAATTAAGCACAATAATCCACAACGCGACCTCAGTCAGCGCCAATCCACGATGTAGCCGTAGCTAACACCAAAACCACGATGGGACACATAGTCACTCATCAACCACGATATGGCACATAGCCGATATCAACCACGATGAGGCACATAGCCACTCATCAAGCCACGCGAACTAAATCGCAATTAATCCACAACGTGACCTCAGTCAACGTCAATCCACGATGTAGCTCAAGGCTAACATCAAACCACGTACTCGAAGTACACCCGTACCTTCTTTCATATCATATCCCACCCATGCACATGCCACATAAAATAATGATACAATGTAATGATGCATGAGCATGTTCATCAAGCATATTATCACATATTCATATTAATAATCACATATCATCAGGTTTGGTACTTACGGATTATCGACATACCCCGCGAGGTATCCTTATCACAATTTCCTTTGCACTAGTTAGCACATTCATAACACATACACATTTCACATACATATCATATACCGGAAAGCGGTGGGTTAATCATACACTGTCTATTTAGCGAAATCCCGAACTACTCGAATCTAACACGATCTAGAATCCCAAAACTCTTCTTATTCCGTCGATTTGCTCCTAAGAACCAAAGTCGAAATCGATCATCACCTAAGCTCATAAAATGGCCTATGGCCGAATATCAATACTTCCTTACCTTGCTTACCAAATCCCAAAAACTACTCATTGCTCTTGAACTGTCGAAATCCCTAAGTGAAACCACATCAAAATCGGCTTAAGCATAAATTCATAGAAAAATAACCCTTGGCCGAATACCATACTTGCTTACCTTAATCGCTTCAGATCCAAAACTCCTCTAATACTCCTCTTGTCGGCTATATACAAAAGACACAATGGTAAGGCACTATGAATATTCGGCTATCCATAGAAATCAAGACCACCCTTGATTTCGGCATACCAAAGAGATAGAAGAACGGTTAGGAGAGAACTCTTACTTACTATAGAGAATCGATTGGAGCAACCTTCAACCAATGACACCTCAAGCTTCTATCACTTACATGAGAGAAGAGAGAATATGGCCACTTGAAGATTCGGCTAAGCCTTTAAAAAGGTGATTCAATATTCGGTTATCTCTTAAAAGTAGATGTAGATGGAAGAAAAGAGGTATAAAAGTGGCTAAGAGATTTGGCAATGGCTCTCAATGGAGATGAAACATTCGGCTAAGGTCTTGAATGATAAAGGGTCATTCGGCCATATTCAAGCAAAGGTGTAAAATTGGGGTTGAAAGAAAATAAAGATGAAGAAGAGTATGTAGAGGAATTTGGCACACACTAAAAGGAAGAAAAAGAACTAGAAAAACACCTATAACCCTTTAAATAGTTTTGCCCTATCTCCTCTTCATGGCCGAATTTGCTTACCCAAAAGAGCCCCATGCTTGGCCACCACGTCAACTCATTATCATATCCCAATTTAATCTCCTACTATGTCTCTTCAACACCCATTCAAATTAAATTGAATTTAATCTACAATTATCTTACCTATTTAAAATAATAAATCACATAATTATCCCCTGTATCCACCAACTTAAAATAAAATAAACAATAATATCCCTTACTAATATCCCATTTAATCTCTTATCCTATCTCCTAAAATAAATAAAATAAAATCTCATTTGATCTAAATAAAGCCATAATTATCCTATATTAAAATAAATAAAACTACACTTATCCTACTCTTAGCCGAAATTTAAGAGGAGAAACAAGCTTAATCCTCACCCAAGTAGAAGTCCATTTGCCGTCCAACCTCTCCCTTCCCTGCCTTGACGCACCACCAAAAATAAAACCACCCCTCCTTGCTGCTCACAAGCCTCGAACCCAAGACCTGCTGGAGCCCTTGGACGCAAGCTGCAGATAACGCCCCAGGCCACTTTGCCAAGGCCTTTTTTTGTGACATAAACTCGCCCCAATTCGTTTTAAGACCTCCTTGCCTAGCTCCCCCTTGCCTTAACGCCAGAAACAAAATAAAAACACGCCTACTGCTGTCAACAAGGCTCGAGCCTGAGCCCTCTTGAAACTCCCTTTGCCGCAAGCGTCCAAGCCACTTTACCAGGCTCACTTTCATGTCCAAAAGTCCTTACAATTATTCTTAAGGCCTCCTTAGCCCAACTCCCTTTTAACGCCAAAAATAAAAGTCCATTGCTTCCTATGTTGTTGCTCGAACCCAAGACCCGATAGACGTCATTTCCAAGCCCTTAAGTGGCGCGCCTTGCAATACCACTTTACCAAGGCCTGTTTTTATGCCAAACATGCCTAAGATTTTTCCCTTAAGGCCTCCCGGCCTTGCTCCCCTTTAACGACAAAAATAAAAACTCCCAAGTGCGATTCCTGCAGCTCGAACCTCCTCCCTTGGCACTCCACTTGACGCAAACTCCCAAAGACCAGTGGCGTCCCTTGCCACTTTACCACACGGCTACTTGTGTCCTAAACTCCCAAAACTTTTCTTAAGGGCTCCTTCACCCAGCTCCCCCTTTTATACTTAAAGTCCAATATTTTCCCAAAACTTTCACCTACACCCTAGGGTTCTCAAAACCCCTAAAACACCTCCAAATACACTTAAAGCCTACTACACTTGAGTTATGCTCCAAACGCACAACCCCTAATCTAGGATGTTACACACACATCCCTGTCCAGCAAAAAACTATCACTACTAATAACACAACCTCCATCAATCCGGCATATCAGACATGGCTACGACAAGACAAACTCTTGTTTGGTGCATTAGTTGTCACCATCTCCCAAAACCTTGTACCTCTAGTCTTACGATGCACAACCTCAGCTGAAACTTGGACGGTCCTCGCCAACACTTATGCTCGTCCATCTCGTTGTCATATCAAACAAATCAAATATAATCTCAAAAACATTTCCAAAGGCTCCCAAACTATCACCGACTATATGCAAGCTATTAAAATCAAAGCCGATGAGCTTGCTACTCTTGGTAAACCGTTAGATGCAAAGGATCTTATTGAAAAGTCCTAGAAGGGCTTGATGACACCTTCCAACTAGTTATCGATGCTGTTAATAGTCGCAATACTGTCATCACCTTTGATGAGTTACATGAGAAACTGATCAACAGAGAGCTCGCCTTACACAACTCCTCCTCAAGTGTATCAGTCACCGCCTACTCAACTCACACTCAACGCTCCAAGCAGCGGTTTCACCGATCTTCTACGCCATCTACATGTCAACAGTACAATAGACCTATGCATCCTTTTTTGGGCAAATGTCAGTGGTGCCGAACTCAGGGGCACGTTGTCACTCAGTGCTCTCTCTTTAGTCAACAGTTCCCGAATGCAGCCGCACCTCCACGTCAGGTCAATTCATCTACATCTCGTACGCCTCCACCATGGCAACCTCAAGCTCATGTAGCTACCTCTAATTCCTCATCCTCTGATCCTTGGCTATTAGACAGTGGTGCTATACACCACATCACAACCGATCTCCAAAATATGTCTGTTCACAATCCCTACACTGGCTCGGATGAAGTAATAATTGGTGATGGCTCTGGCGTTGCTATTACTCACTCTGGTTCTACCACTCTTCCAACTCCCTCTCACTCATTTACTCTATCTAATGTCCTCTGTGCTCCTAATATGAAACACAATTTAATTTCTGTGTCTCAATTTTGCAAATCGAACAATGCTTCTATTGAATTCTTACCTTCTTCTTTTCTTGTCAAGGATCTACAGACCGGGACAGTTCTTTTCTGAGGTCAACCTAAACATGGTGTCTATGAGTGGCCCGTACACTCCACCCCGTTACTTGCTTTCTTTAAAATAAAGACAACACCTCCTGTCTGGCATCACTGACTTGGTCACCCGTCTCTCTTGACATTCAATTACATGATTTCCTCTTTTCATTTAGATGTTAACACATCTTCTCTGTCAGATACATATTGTAATGCCTGTCACTCTAATAAAAGTCACAAACTTCCTTTTTCTGCTTCCACCTTATTATCTTCATCCCCTCTTGAAATAGTTTTTACTGATGTATGGACCTCTCCAATACACTCTGTCGACATATTTAAATATTATATAATCTTTGTTGATTACTTCACCAAATACATATGGTTATATCCTTTAAAGCGCAAGTCTGAGGCTCGTGATACTTTCATCCGTTTCAAAGCCATTGTCGAAAAGTTCTTCGACACTGAAATTAAAACAGTCTATTCAGACAATGGAGGTGAATACCAAGCCTTATTGCTATTTTTCAACATCAATGAAATTTCCCATATTACATCTCCTCCTCACACCCCTGAGCATAATAGCTTTGCTGAACGTCGACATCGACATATAGTAGAAGTTGGTCTTTCTCTTCTTTCCCATGCCTCAATGCCTCTATCCTATTGGTCATATGCCGTTTCCACAGCTGTTTATCTTATAAACCGTATGCCTACGCCTACCCTTCACAATAACTCCCAATACTTCAAACTTTTTGGCACTCTTCCTAACTATAGCAAACTCCGAAGCTTTGGTTGCCTTTGTTATCCCCGGCTACGTCCCTATGCCTCTCATAAACTTGAACCCAGATCGACCCCTTGTCCCTTTGTCGGTTACTCGTCTTCTCAGAAGTGCCTATCTCTGCCTTGATACGTCTTCTCATCGCCTGTATACTTCTCGTCATGTTCGTTTTATTAAAACCGTTTTCCCTTTTACACAAACTGCGCCTACTTTCCCTAGACCTACTCCTGTTACTTTTTCTGAGTGGTGCTCATTGTTTATACCAATCATTACTTCATCCGCCTCAACACCTACAATTACACCCGCCTCTAATGCTCCATCTCCTTCCACCACTTCATCTGATCCAAACTTTTAGCCGTCTTTTTCGACTACTCTAGACCAAACTGTCTCACCAACCACTACACCTACTCAACCTAAATTACCAACCCTCCCCACCTCCACTCAACCTGAATTACCAACCACTACCGCCATAGAGCCACCTTTACCCTCTCCTAGTGTTGTTACTCGTTCTAAATACATATATACGCAAACCCATTCAAAAACTCAACCTTCATGCAAAACTCCACCTCCCTACCCGTGAACCAACCACAGTTACTCAAGCCTTAAAAGACCCTCAGTAGAGGCGTGCCATGTCCGATGAATTTGGTGCTCTTCTTTGCAACGGAACATGAAAACTTGTTCCATCGTGCCCCACTCAAAATGTAGTAGGCTGTAAATGGATATTCCGTACTAAATATCATTCTGATGGTTCACTTGACAGGTACAAAGCACGTCTATTCGCAAAAGGCTTCCATCAACGCCCGGGCGTCAATTTTACAGAAATTTTTAGTCCCGTTGTTAAACCAACCACGGTGCGTATGGTACATAGCCTTGCTGTTAGTCATGGTTGGGCCCTTCATCAGCTTGATGTTAATAACGCCTCCCTCTAAGGCACCCTTTCAGAGGATGTGTTCATGACTCAGCCTCCGGGGTTTATCGACCACGATAATCTTAATCATGTGTGCCGGCTTCGAAAAGCTATCTATGGGCTTAAACAGGATCCGCGTGTTTCGTATCATGAATTACGGTCATTCTTGCTATCTTTTGGATTTATCAACTCCATTGATGATGCCTCACTGTTTGTCTTTCGTGGCCATAGTACTGTAATTTATCTTCTTGTCTATGTTAATGATATCATCATTACAGGCAATACCTCTTCAGCTATATCTCAGTTTCTTCAGCACCTATCCGCTCGGTTCTTATTGAAGGATCTTGGTCACTTGCATTATTTTCTTGGTGTTGAGGTCATTCCCCATGCTGATGGCTTATTTCATAGTCAGCGCAAATACATTACTGACCTTCTTCACAGAGCTCAGATGACTGAAGCTAAACTGGTATCAACACCTATGTCATCATCGGTGTCTCTTACATTACATTCTGGTTCCCCTTTAGCAGATGTAGCTGCCTATCGCACCATTGTTGGCAGTCTTCAGTATCTCTCGTTAACACGACCCGATATCTCCTATGCTGTTAACAAGTTATCGCAGTTCATGCATCAACCCACGACCGACCATTGGACTGTCGTCAAATGACTATTACGCTATCTCTGTGGTACCTTGGATCATGGCCTCTCCATCTGTAGTCATTCACCTCTTGCCCTTCATGCTTTCTCTGATGCTGATTGGGCTGGTGACAAAGATGGCTTTACCTCTAAAAGTGCTTATATTATCTATCTTGGTGGCACTCCCGTGTCTTAGAGCTCAAAGAAACAGAAAACGATTGCTCGATCTTCTACCGAAGCTGAGTATTGTTCCGTGGCTGATACAGTTGCTGAATTACGCTGGTTGTGCTCCCTTCTATTTGAACTCGGTGTCATCATACCATAATAGCTAGTGATATATTGCAACACTGTTGGAGCCACTCATCTCTGTGCCAATCCAGTATTTCATTCACGCATGAAGTATGTTGCGCTAGACTACCACTTCATTCGTGAACGAGTACAAAGCGGTTGTCTTCGTGTGTCTCATATTTCTGCTACCGACCAGCTTGCTGATGCTCTCACAAAATCGTTACCTCGCCGACAATTCATTCACATCATCAACAAGATTGGCCTTGCTTCGACGTCGTCCATCTTGCGGGGGCATGATAAGATTCTTCAACCGCCTTGATCTTATTGTTGGGATTCTTCCTTTTTTTAGTACTATTATTAGCTTTATTATCCCTCATTTAAACTTCAAATATATTATTGTTAAACAGTTTGTTATTTCTCTATGTATATATAGGTTGGTAGTGTTTGTCAAAGGTGATATGAATAAAACCTTCTCCTCTAAATTACTTTTTGTTTCTCTCATTCTATAATTTCTACGCTAATTTATGTCAAGAATGAACTTACTGGTTTGATGGTTAAGCATTTGTAAACTTTTTGGTCTTGTGTTTGAATATTTGCGCATGCATTAAGGAAATATTTTTATGCTACTTGTAAAAGCTAGTTAGTTTTTTTTTTTTTAGTTAAGTTTGTGTTGTTTAGAAGTTTTATTTAACGTTTTTGTTTTCTCTTTCTTTTTCTTCACTTCACGTTTTCCTTTTCTTCTTTCTTTCTTTTAATTTTTTTCTCTTTTTCGTTTCTACTTGCTTCTATTGACTACTATCGGGTTTAATTGGAAACTTTAAGTTTTTCGTTGCGTCAATTGAAAGGTTATTGAGTAAGTTTTGTTGTTATTCTCTTTTGTCTCGCGAAATTTTGTTGTTTGCTTTTAAGTTAGAAATGACTGATGTTTGTTTGAATCTACATTAATTGTGTGATTGTGGTTTTGTAAGGCGAAGGTCTTGTGGGAAGCTATTACTCCAAACGCATGCGATTTCATAATTCGTTACGCGTGCGAGGTAGTAACGGTATTTTTCGAGTTGGGGTTCTATGTCGAATTTTTCGACATAAGTTTGGGTGGTGCGATAATCTTAGCATTGCGCTGCGAATAATTGCTTAATTGGCTTTTGGATTACTATTGTTAGGTTTTGAACTTCTTTCAGGTGCTTTTACGTCGAAATCGTACCAGGTGTGTACTGAAAAACCGATTTTCTGCGATTTTTGAACGCTGGAAAACATGGCTGTCGACACCACATGGCTGTGTGGCAGACTGTGTAACTCACTGTTTATTAATTAAAGGAACACAGGCTAGCGACACAGACGTGTGTAAGGCCCTGAAAATAGGTCTAGTAGTTTCGGGTAAGTTTACCGGGTTTCGAGTGAAAATTAAGAGTTAATCGAGTTTATTAGTAAATTTTTAGTTAGCTTAATTTTATTTAAAAATCGGGAAATAGTATTCCGGAAAATAAAACTATTTTTAGAAAAATTAATTTTATAGTTTTAAATAATTTTTGGGTAAAATAAATGTTTTGGGTCAAATTAGAATTGAAAATTAAATTAAAATAGGGGTTTAATTGAAAGAATTTAAAATATTAATTATATAGGACTATTTTGCAAAACAAGGGAAATATTTGAGTGGTTCTATGACAAATTACCCATATTTTCAGAATTTTGGAGGGAAAGGATTATTTAGTAAAACAAGGGGATTGTGGGAGTGATCTGATGGCAATTTCCCCAATTTTTGGAAATCAGGTTCAAAAATGCTACAGCCTCCTCACTTCACACACAATTCTCACCCCATTTCTAAGTGTTTTCTCTCATTTTTCATTTTCATTTTTGAAGTCCACATATCAAAGATTAGATCTCATCTTTTATTCTCTCAAAATTCTTTCATAATTCTCCAAAAAAGATTTCTAAAGTTGAGAAAAAAAATCATTTGTGTTCTTCAAAGATTTTGATCCAATGTTTAATATTGGTGATTCCAAATCGATTGAAGCTATTTTCTCAACTCTAAATTTAATCTAAGGTTGACAGCAAGGCGAGATTGCGAACCTTGCTCGCAGAGCGAGCACGCGAACTCAGCTCACAAGGTAAAGCCAAGGACCCAGCTCGTAACACAAGGCCACAGATCCAGCTCATAGGGACCCAGGGAAGGCCACTATCTCAGCTCGCATACACCTAGGGAGATTGCAAAAAGGGTCGGGTGCTCCGCAGGCCACTTAAACATGTGTCTAGCAGGTACGGAGCCCGTCCAAAATGTCAGTCCCAGGAACAGACACGTGCCTAGTAAACCTGGAGTTCGCAAAGAATGTCAATACTAGGGACATAGAATACCAGTACCAGAGGCAGCGGAGTCAAGACAAAATAGTGGGACCCTATCATGAGCTGTAATAGCATTTATAACAATATATATAAATACCGAACACTCCTATTAATAACACACGATAAAATATTACTCATCAAATCAAAATTTTATTTCAATTGAAAATCTTTTATTATTACACTACGAATTGAGCCTCAGATATTTAAAAAAGAAATATAATGACTTTTTTAAAATTAAAATATATTCAAAATGGAAGCAAACCCTTTAAAAGATCCATCAACTTGCAGTACTCTCCTATGGTCTTCTCATCTACGCCATTCCTCAACAACTGCGGGAAAAACAACCAAACGGCAGTCATCGCCACAAATCCCAAAGCCAACGCCCCAGAAACCACCAGGTTCAACCTCACTTTCCCAGAAATACCCCCATAGGGTAAAATGACTGTAATACCCCCATAGGGTAAAATGACCGAAATACCCTCATAGGGTAAAATGACCGAAATACCCCCATAGGGTAAATGACCGAAATACTTCCATAGGGTAAAATGACCGAAATACCCCCATAGGGTAAATGACCGAAATGCCCCCATAGGGTAAATAACCGAAATACCCCCATATGGTAAAATGATCGAATACCCCCACAGGGTAAAATGACTGTTATACCCATAGGTGATGAAATGACTTTTATGGCCTTATGTTATGTATGACTGATTTGCTCTATGATATGTATGACTATGATTGAGCATGACATTTTGCATACACGTATGATATTATGTCACGACATATTGCATGGGGATGAGTTGTTATATTTAGAGAAAGTGTACTGTACTGATAAGGTCGCACGGGTCGCCCAAGACAACTGTGGACCTACTGATGGCTATATACCGTTTATTTTACTGGAAGCTTTGCTGCAATACTGTTTAGTGCCGCAACCGGTGCTAATCTTGGTGTGTCTGGCTGGGTGGGTTGATTTTATCCCCACATGGTGTGTTTGGCGAGACGGAGTGGTGTGTAGAAATTTGGATTGGATAGGATTTCATTTGCATATCTGCACGCGATTAATGATCTTGCATCTTTATTCTTGCATCGATTAATGATATTACATCTTTATTCCTTTGCATGGTGATATATATGTTACTGTTATGGGCCAAGGCCCCACTGATAGTAATACTGAAATTGGGCAAAGGCCCTACTGATTTCTGGCATTGTACTGAGCTCAAGCCCAATCGTTTACTATTATTGTAACGAGCTCAGGCCCAAACTGTATTTATCTCTTGAAATAGGCTATGGCCCACTTTGCATTATTCATTGAATAGGGCTCGAGGCCCGCATCATTCTTGCATGTATTTTCTTGACTCATTGATAGGGGATTACACATGCGAGTTTTCGTAAACTCACCCTTTCTTTTTAATCATGCGGGTAATCCCAAGCCTTAGACGATTTGGAGCCGCGAGAAACTCGGAGGTGGCCACACGATCGCTGATGTTCTGCTTTAGACTTATTTATTTAAATTTCTTATTGGGCTATTGATTTTGTAATAAGGCCTCTTAAACCTAAGTTATGTTATTTTGGCTTTATTTATTTGATACTTAACTGATAGTGATGGAACGCTGGTTTTCAAAAAGATTGACTGTTTTCAAAACACCTCGTTTTCGCAACATTTTGGATATTTCTTCCACAAAAAACAATGTTTTTAAAGTAAAGATGTTTTAATTGGTTAGTAAATGGTTAAGATGATTTGAGTTTTAACAAAGAGATTTCAACTCAGAAACGAATTTTTACCAACAAGTCCAATTTTTGAAAATCTCTTCGATGTGACACGCCAGATTCGGTCGTAACGTCTAGGCCGGGTTTGGGGTGTTACAGGAAATATTATAGAGAAAGGAAATAAGGGTGTTATAAACTTGCTAATCAATATTTTGCACTAAAATAGTTTTGGACAGCAACAGTAGGCTAACTTTGAAAAAGCATCAAAAATTGTAAAAAAAATAATTAGGGGCTTAAATTTATGTCTAAATTCTTAATGAGTCTATTTTCAAGAGAAACAAACGGAGGCATCATTCAAAGCCCGTATTAACAGGTAATTAATTTTTAGTAAGGAAAGGTTGAAGCTGTCAAACAGCAGAACATGGATAAATTTGAAGAATTTACTGTACTTATTGGCTAAAGTATAAATTCTGAAATTTTTATGGTAGAAAGATATTCGAGCCTAGTGTCAGAAACATCAAGCGGTTTTTAATTTGGAATTCTTTAGCTCAAGATATAAACAATTTAGTGACTATAACTCAAGTGGACAGCTTGATATGAACACATAAGTAAATAGTAGAATTATATACATTAAGGATGTGGTATAGAGAGGAGGAGGAGGAAATATATATATATATATATATATATGAATAATCAGCTAGTATGGATTTATATTAAATGGATAATTTGCATGTTTTAGACTCAGGGACTAAATTAAATAAAAGTAAAACTTTAGGGGGAATTTTGTAAAAATATCAAAAATGACCAAATAGAGTGAAATGAATTATTTTATTGTCTAAATTAATAAATTGAATGAAATTATTAATTTAGATCAAGATCGGTTGAAAAATCGAGGAAAATAGAAAATTATCAAAATGCCCCTGAATCTTGGTATTTATGCAATTTAGCTAGGTAAGTTTCTGCAATCGAGTTGATTGTATATGAAATATTGATATAATGAATTACGGAAAGAGAATGATATTTATCATGACATGTAAATATGTGATTATCTTTGATACGTTGATACAAGGAAATTAAGTATGTTGAGACGAGTAATAAATTCAAGTAAGACATGTCGAGAAAAATAAGTATGTTTAAGGGACAATATGTTTGATTTTGATTGGTTCCAAATATGAATGCTAGATGAAATAAAATGTCTGATAAATAAATTTGTAACTCCGATAATGCTCCATAACTCTATTCCGGTGACAGATTCGGGTTAGGGGCGTTACTGTTAAATTTGTAACTCCGGTAATGCTCCATAACTCTATTGAATGACAATGTATTTAAATGTTTAGTTTGTTGTAATATCAAGGTAAGTTAAATTTCTTATGAACTTACTAAGCATTATGTTACTTTCTGTTTTCCTTGTAGATCATTACCTTGTAGAACATATCATGCGGATCGCTTTGAATCTCACACTATCCTGTTTTTGAATCGGTAGCTTTTCGATCATTTTAAGTTCGAAATTGTGGCATGTACACAGGTGTTTTGTATATGTTAACTTTGAATGATGGACATAGCTTGAAACCTTCCTAATGCATGATTTTGACTAGTTGAAATGGCATGTTTTGGTAAATGTGTTTGAATTAGGTTTGGAAATTAAAATCGCATGTTTGAACATGGATTAGCATAGATAATAAATTGGTATTTGGATGGCTAGTTGGTTGGATGGATGATTTATAATTGAATGAGTTGAATTGGTATGTTTTGTGTTAATTTGAACTTATATTGAATTGATTGACTGGAAATGGTTAAATGGCTTGTTCTGGCATGTTTTTGGTATGGTTTGATTCAAGTAAATATGGTGATTTGTTGAGTAAATTGAATAGGTTGTTTGGAAGCATTAAAATAGGTATCAAATGATCTATTTTTCTTGAAAACAGGTTCCACGTCACGACTATGGATCTCGACATCGCAACATTGGAAACTCAGAGAGTCTTGTCGTGACGAGTAAGGGCTTGTCGTTGCGACGTGACATACTAAGATGCCCACGCCGCGACTAGGAAACACTAAAGTCACGACGACGGTTTGTAATTTTTAAAACTTTACAAATTTGTCCTATTTCGTGCTCGGGTTAATAAAAGAGCTTTCTTTAGCTCAATTAGGGCTCGGATTTAATTGATTAACATAATGTAAATGTGTTTAGTACTTAATTACATGTTTTGATGTTTACTGTATAATTGACTATAGTTGATTCGACAACGAATGTAACATACTGTAACTCGAACCCGACAATCAAATCGGGCTAAAAGTGTTACAATTACTATTGAATTCCATTGGTACTCTCATTTTTTTTAAAAGACATCTATAATTAATATTCATGTTCCATGTATATTTAAACATAGATATAAGATATGCTTTCTCAAAAATTTGTTTTTATCCAATCTGGTCAAAGCCAACAAGAGTGTTTGATAGAAACGAGAAGGACAAACAGACAAACTTTGACAATTCACATGTTATATATTGTCGTGTTGCGTTTTAATTATCTTTTTTATAGCCTATAGTCTAGATTATCAGGGAGTCACTAAATATTGCATGGCCTGTTTTCTTATACGAAACCATAGTTTCTACATCCTGGAAATGGAACATCAAACCGACATTTTTAAGGTTAATTTCTGCTATTAATCCTTATTTTTTGTGAAATTTTTAGATTTAATCTCTATACTTTAATTTAATCATTTTTAGTGATTGTACTTTTCAAATTTTAAAGTTTCAATACTAACCAAACGATAACTATTAGATTCAGTAAGTTTTGCTATTTCAAAATTTTGATGTTAACATATTATCATATGTGTAATAGCATGTCAGTTCATTATTTCCACATACTACTAACTAAAAATCCATGCAATTGATTAACAACTGTCATTTGCTTCAAGATTGAAATTTTAAAATTCGAAAAATATAGGAACTTAAAATGATTTACTTGAATAATATGGATTAAATATGTAACTTTAAGCATAGTACAAGACTATTAATTGAATTTAACTGAACGAATTTGACTGCTATTATGTGGGTTATGACTAAATGTCAAAATTCGAAAAATATAAGACTAAAATTGATCAAAATAAAGTATAAAACCTAAATCCATAATTTTGACAAAATATTGAGATTAATAGCAAAATTTACCTTTTTTTAATGAATAAAAAAATATAACCATGGAATTATTCTTCATAGAACTTCGTTGTTCAATTCAGACTCAGAGGGTTATGTACTTTCTACTCAAGTTCTCTCGTGATTATCCTACAAACTGTATTCACATGTCTTGTTATATATATATATATATATACACATGGGTAAACTATGCTAGTAGTCACCCAATTATTAATAATTTTTTTTAATCACATAATTATGAAAAGTTATAAAATGATCATCTAGCTATTAGTAAATTTCCTTTTTAGTCACACAACTATGAAAAGTTACAAAATAATTATTAAACTATTCAATTTTGTCATTTTGGGTCCCTAGCTAGCTACCATAAAAATAGAAATACCCAAAAATCTAAGATAGTTAAGTGACTAAAAAAGAAATTTACTAATAGTTGGACGACCATTTTATAACTTTTCATTATTGAGTGACCAAAATATTTTACTAATAATTGGGTGAATATTAAATAGTTTACCTCAAAACCCTTGCTATAAATTAAGTGCAGGTGTGTTACTTAGCATTGGGTTTGATATAGTTTTTTTGAGGCAAGAAAAATGGCTAAGGTTAGTGAGAAACTTATGGTGTATTGCTTGGTAGCAATCTTTGTGGTCATTGCAATGGTGGAAGGAGCTAAAGGGGCAACCATATGTAACATTCCATTGAGTAGGTTGAACCTTTGCCGGCCGGCGGTCACTGGGAGATACCCTCCACCATCGACCAAACAATGTTGTGTTTTGATAAAACATGCCGACTTGAATTGTGTTTGTAACTTCAAGGATGCTCTTCCTGCCTTCAATAATCTTCACCATGATTCCAATTGAAGGAATTTAAATGGCTTGATTTTTATTTATGATTTTTTTTCCAAAATTACAATGATATTCAAAATAGAAGCAAACCCTTTATAAGATCCATTAACTTGGAGTACTCTCCAATGTTCTTCTCATCTACATCATTCCTCACTAACTGCGGAAGAAACAACCAAACGGCAGTCACCGCCACAAATCCCAAAGCCAACGCCCCGGAAACCATCGGGTGCAACCTCATTTTATCAGGCACCACCTTTTTCACCACCACTTCCGCCACCACTGCAACCCCATGTAAGATGAAAAACCATGCCACCTCCCAAGTAGGAGCCACACGATTCAAGTAATAAAAAATCAATTCATGCATCAAGCCGGAGACGACAAACACAGTGACGATCGCCGGTAACGAAGCCCACCTTGATCCGAGCAAATGAGTAGAAATACAGCGTATGGGGTAATATACGATTGGTCGTAGAATACTAGTAACGATAATGTTCCATCTACGACCCCAAAAATCTTGTAAAGAGGTAGCCAAGTAGGGTTCATTGAACTGTGGCTCGATCTCGAACCCAAACATGGCTCGAGCAAGGGTTCCGGCCGAGGCTAGGATGAGCTCAAGCTCAATGTAGATGCGGAAACAGAACTTTATTATATTTTGTCTGTAGCTATAACAATGATAAAGCAAAGCTAATATCAAAACTTTTATAGCAAACAAGATTGATCTTTGGGGTGGTTTAGATTTGTTTTGAGATAGGGGTTTTTTTTTTTAGTTTAATAGGAAGAGAAGCTAAGGAAATGAAATGAAAAAGGTTGGACGACGATAATCCTAATCATGTGTACCGGCTTGGGAAAGCTATCTATGGGCTTAAACAGGCTCCGCGTGCTTGGTATCATGAATTACGGTCATCCTTGCTATCTTTTGGATTTATCAACTCCATTGTCAATGCCTCGCTGTTTGTCTTTCATGGCCACAGTACTATAATTTATCTTCTTGTCTATGTTGATGATATCATCATTACAGGCAATACCTCTTCAGCTATATCTTAGTTTCTTCAGCACCTATCTGCTCGGTTCTCATTGAAGGATCTTGGTCACTTGTATTATTTTCTTGGTGTCGAGGTCATTCCCCATGCTGATGGCTTATTTCTTAGTTAGCGTAAATACATTACTGACCTTCTTCACAGAGCTCAGATGACTGAAGCTAAATCGGTATCAACACTTATGTCATCATCGGTTTCTCTTACATTACATTCTGGCAGATGCAGCTGCCTATCACACCATTGTTGGCAGTTTTCAGTATCTCTCGTTAACACAACCCGATATCTCCTATGCTGTTAACAAGTTGTCGCAGTTCATGCATCAACCCACGACCGACCATTGGACTGCCGTCAAACGACTATTATGCTATCTCTGTGGTACCTTGGATTATGGCCTCTCCATCCATCGTCATTCGCCTCTTGCCCTTCATGCTTTCTCTGATGCTGATTGGGCTAGTGACAAATATGGCTTTACCTCTACAAGTGCTTATATTATCTATCTTGGTCACACTCCTGTGTCTTGGAGCTCGAAAAAATAGAAAACAATTGCTCGATCGTCTATCAAAGCAGAGTATCATTCCGTGGCTGATACAGCTGCTGAATTACGCTGGCTATGCTCCCTTCTGTCTGAACTCGATGTCATCATACCACAACAGCCAGTGATATATTGCGACAATGTTAGAGCCACCCATCTCTGTACCAATCCAGTATTTCATTCACGCATGAAGCATGTTGCGCTAGACTACCACTTCATTCGTGAACAAGTACAAAGCGATTGTCTTCGTGTGTCTCATATTTCCACTACCGACCAGTTTGCTGATGCTCTCACAAAATCGTTACCTCGCCGACACTTCGTTCACATCATCAACAAGATTGGCCTCGCTTCGACGTCGTCCATCTTGCGAAGGCATGATAAGATTCTTCAACTGCCTTAATCTTGTTGTTGGGATTCTTCCTTTTCTTTAGTACTATTATTAGCTTTACTATCCCTCATTTAAAGTTCAAATATATTATTGTTAAATAGTTTGTTATTTCTCTATGTATATATAGGTTGGTAGTGTTTGTCAAAGGTGATATGAATAAAACCTTCTTCTCTAAATTACTTTATGTTTCTCTCATTCTATAATTTCTACGCTAATTTATGTCAAGAATGAGCTTACTGGTTCGATGGTTAAGCATCTGTAAACTTTTTGGTCCTGTGTTTGAATATTTGCGCATGCGTTGAAATATTTTTATGCTACTTGTAAAAGAAGTTTTATTTAACGTTTTTGTTTTCTCTTTCTTTTTCTTCACTTCACGTTTTCCTTTTCTTCTTTCTTTCTTTTATTTTTTTCTCTTTTTCGTTTCTACTTGTTTCTATTGACTGCTATCGGGTTTAATTGGAAACTTTAAGTTTTTCGTTGCGTCAATTGAAAGGTTATTGAGTAAGTTTTGTTGTTATTCTCTTTTGTCTCGCGAAGTTTCGTTGTTTTCTTTGAAGTTAGAAATGACCGATGTTTGTTTGAATCTACATTAATTGTGTGATTGTGGTTTTGTAAGGCGAAGGTCTTGTGGGAATGGTTACTCCAACGCACTGATTTCATAATTTGTTGTTACGTACGAGGTAACGGTTGTTTTTCGAGTTGGGGTTCTATGTCGAATTTTTCGACATAAGTTTGGGTGGTGCGATAATCTTAGTGTTGCTGTGAATAATTGCTTAATTGGCTTTTGGATTACCGTTGTTAGGTTTTGAACTTCTTCCGGGTGCTTCTACGTTGAAATCGTACCATGTGTGTACTGAAAACCCGATTTTCTGTGATTTTTAAACGCTGGAAAACTTGGCTGTCGACGCCACATGGCTGTGTGGCAGACTGTGTAACTCACTGTTTATTAATTAGAGGCACACAGGCTAGGGACACGGGCGTGTGTAAGGCCCTAAAAATAGGTCTAGTAGTTTCGGGTAAGTTTACCGAGTTCCGAGTGAAAATTAAGAGTTAATCGAGTTTATTAGTAAATTTTTAGTTAGCTTAATTTTATTTAAAAATTGGGAAATAATATTTCGGAAAATAATATATTTTTAGAAAAATTAATTTTATAGTTTTAAATAATTTTTGGGTAAAATAAATGTTTTGGGTCAAATTAGAATTGAAAAATAAATTAAAATAGGGGTTTAATTGAAAGAATTTAAAATATTAATTACATAGGACTATTTTGCAAAACAAGGGAAATATTTGAGTGGTTCTATGACAAATTACCCATATTTTTAGAATTTTGTAGGGAAATGATTATTTAGTAAAACAAGGGGATTGTGGGAGTGTTCTGATGGCAATTTCCCCAATTTTTGGAAATAAGGTTCAAAAATGTTGCAGCCTCCTCACTTCACACACAATTCTCACCCCATTTTTAAGTGTTTTCTCTCATTTTTCATTTTTATTTTCGAAGTCCACGTATCAAAGGTTAGATCTCATCTTTTATTCTCTCAAAATTCTTTCATAATTCTCCAGAAAAGATTTCTAAAGTTGAGAAAAAAAAAACTCATCTGAGTTCTTCAAAGATTTTGATCCAATGTTTAATATTGGTGATTCCAAATCGATTGAAGGTATTTTCTCAACTCTAAATTTATTCTAAGGTTGACAGCAAGGCGAGTTTACGAACCTTGCTCGCAGAGCGAGCACGCGAACTCAGCTCGCAAGGCAAAGCCAGGGACCCAGCTTGTAACACAAGGCCACAGATCTAGCTCGAATGGACCCAGGGAAGGCCACTATCTCAGCTCGCATACACCTAGGGAGCCCGCAGAAAGGGTCGGGTGCTCCGCAAGCCACCTAAACACGTGTCTAGCAGGTACGGAGCCCGTCCAAAATGTCAGTCCCAGGAACAAAAAGGACCGCGTGCTCCATAGACACGTGCCTAGTAAACCTGGAGTTCGCAAAGAATGTCAGTACTAGGGACAGAGAATGCCAGTACCAGAGGCAACGGAGTCAAGACAAAATAGTAAGACGCTATCATGAGCTGTAATAGCATCTGTAACAATATATATAAATATCGAATACTCCTATTAATAACACACGATAAAATATTACTCATCAAATCAAAATTTTATTTCAATTGAAAATCTTTTATTAATACACTACGAAATCAATTCACAATTAAATCCAAATGAAGGGATAAAATTGAGCCTCAGATATTTAAAAAAGAAAAAAAATGACTTTTTTAAAATTAAAATATATTCAAAATGGAAGCAAACCCTTTAAAAGATCCATCAACTTGCAGTACTCTCCTATGGTCTTCTCATCTACGCCATTCCTCAACAACTGCGGGAAAAACAACCAAACGGCAGTCACCGCCACAAATCCCAAAGCCAACGCTCCGGAAACCACCGGTTTCAACCTCACTTTCTCAGGCACCACCTTCTTCACCACCACTTCCGCCGCCACGGCAACCCCATGTAAGATGAAAAACCATGTCACTTCCCAAGTAGGAGCCACACGAGTCAAGTAATAATAAATCAATTCATGCATCAAGCCGGAGACGACGAACACGGCGATGATCGCCGGCAAAGAAGCCCACCTTGATCCGACCAAACGAGTAGAAATTCGGCGTATGGGGTAATATACGGTTGGTCGTAGAATACTAGTAACCATAAGGTTCCATCTACGACCCCAAAAATCTTGTAAAGAGGTAGCTAAGTAGGGTTCATTGAACTGTGGCTCGATCTCGAGCCCAAACTTGGCTCGTGCCGGGACTGCTGCCAAGGCTAGGATGAGCTCAAGCTCAATGTAGGTGTGGACACAGTACATTGCTAGAACTACATTTTTATGGAGATTTTGTTTGTAGCTATAACAATGGTAAAGCAAAGCTAATATTAGAACTTTTATAGCAAACAAGATTGATCTTTGGGGTGGTTTAGATTTGTTTTGAGGTGGGGTTTTTTGTTCAGGTTTAATGGGAAGAGACGCTAAGGAAATGAAGTGAAAAAGGTTAGACGGTGGTGGTGAGAGCGGTGGTTGGTCGAAACAAAATAGGAGGAGCTTGAAATTAGCTAACCAAGAGAGGAAGAAGGCGGTGATGCCGACGAGATGAACGGAGGAGATGGTGAGAGGGAGGTAAAGGAAGAAGATGAAGATTGGGGTTAAAGAAATAAGCTTGAAAATGCCTTTGGAGAGCTTTGATGATATGTAGAAACAATAACAAAGGGAAATTATAGCTAAAATCCATACCTTGATGAAATTGTGAAGTTCGTTCTCCATTTGTTTATCTTTGGATCTTTGGATCTTCGATGGAAATGAAGTTTCATGTTTAATATTGATAAGAAATGTACTTGACTTTACTTAGATCGAGAACCATGGTCATAATATGTTAATAGGTAACTGTAATTTTCAAAAATTTAGAATTTAGTCTATATATTTTAATTTTTAAGGATTTAATCTTTATATTTTTCAAATTTTAAAATTCAATTTCAATTTTTTTTTTTTTTTTGCTTCAGTTAAACTATTCTGTTTAAAAGCAACAGAACAGTAGTTCCAGTTAAACAATACAATTGTCATAAAAGCTATTATAACATGAAAACCAGGCATTCCAATCACTAATCTAACATTCACCCCCACGCCTTGAACATAACCCTACGATTAATACCTGTTGTCGCTAATGTTTTTGCCATTTCATTACCATGCTGCTCTGCTTTTGAAAATGCTACCTCACCCACACAGGCTAGTCTCCTTTCCATATCTACGAATGTAGTTTGTTGCGACCAAGGTCTCCTGTCTTTGTTCAATAACCAGTTATACGCCACCAGTGACCTGATTTCAACAATAATCTAAGTTCAATTGTTAACGCTGTTAATTTTAAAATAAAATAAAAACTCACTTGATAACAATTTAACTAAAAAAATAATGTCGTAATGAACCTGAATTTAACAAAATAACCTTAATAGTGTTAACAATTGGAAATAAAGTTTGAAAAATGAAAAATAGAGATACTAAATTTTTAGAAATAAAAGTACAATGACTAAATTTCACTTTTACGAAGAGTGTAGGACTTATAATATATTTTACCTCATTTGTTTTGTTTGGATAGGTCTAATTCTGATTTTAGTCCGGTTAAATTTGAGATTTAATCTCACTACTTTAGATTTACATAATTTGATTTAGTAGGACCACAATTTCGTTTGGTGGTGCGACCAAAATTTAAATACTTAAATAGCGTGCAAATTTTAATTTTTGTACTTTTCAAATTACTTAAATAGCGTGCAATTTTTTGTACTTTATAAATTTTAAATTACAATATTGACTCAAACAATAACAATTAAATCCATTTGGTTAAGTTCTACTAATACTTCTGAACTAACGTAAAGTTGTAGATTTAGCCCACGTTCTCTAATTCGAGCATCTTTAGTCTTTATAGTTTTCGAATTTTAAAGTTTTAGTCTTGACGCAAGCGATAGTCGTTAATACATAATGTGTATTTAATGTGTATTTAAATAAATAAAAAAACAGGTACAAAATTTAATGTGTATTTAATTGAATGATGTGGATAGGGGTATGTCATCCAATCTTATCATAATGAATTTAGATCTAGATTTTTTTAGTTGTCAACTTTGGTTGGATATGAAAATATGATTAAATGTAATTTAAATTATGTTAATATATTTGTTTTTAGATGTAAGTAATGGAGGTCAAGCTCGATTTAAGATAAAAAATCAAATAGTTTGAACAAATTTTATTATACAAAATTAAAGTTCGAAAAAAAATTTATTTTCATGTAACTTCAAATTCGATTATTTATGCTTGATTTGAGCTCGAGTAATACTAGCAATATTTAAATTCAATTTACTCAATTTCTATTAAAATAAATTAAATTTAAATTTTGGCATAATAATTTATTTGGCCCTCCAATATTTAAAAAAAAAAGTTATTTTAGTATTTCATTCAATTTATCGCTTTCTTTAATAATTAGATCTGTGTTGTTTGTCAAATCACCCAAAAATAAATGGAAAAGTTAATATTTGTTAACTTTTACTAACTTGGCATGCATATGGATTGCCACGTGATGTCATATTGACAATTAATTAATTTTTTAAAAATTTTAAAACTTTTAAAAATTCAAATAATATTTTAAAATTAAATATTATTAAAATTACATAAAAAAAGTATAGAAATTATATTAGAAATATTTCTAATTTTTAAAAAAATTAATTAAATGTTAACGTGGCAATCCACGTGTATACCACCTCAGTAAAGTTAACAAGCATGAACTTTCTTCATCTATTTTGAAGTGGTTTAACAAATAATACAAATTTAAAGACTAAAAGAGGCGAAGAATTAAATGGGGTTAAAATGATTTTTTTTAAAGTTAAAGGACAAAAAATGTCATTATACCTTTTTTTTTTTAGTTCTAAAGGCAGTGCTGTCACTTAATTTTATGATGTTGTCCTTAAGCAAAAAAGTAAATACGTAGTTGAGCAATAATAATAACATGTGAGGGATTGTGAAAGTGGGTGCCGTCTTTAGGACAAATCTATATCTATATATCCAAAGCAATGTCCTGCTGTCAAGTGGCAAGTCGACTGCTTTTTTTTTATTTTTTTTTTAATTTTAAAAAATTAAAATATAATGTTTTGTTTCCTTTAGAAATAATTTTTAATATAATTTAGTTTTTATATTTTTATAATATTTTTAATTAGTCTAAATAGTTGATATAATTTACTCTTCAGTTAAAATATATTATGTAGTTATATATAATTTGAATACAATATGAGTCCTAGAGATTGGCAGCCGATATTCTATTTCCTTTAAATTTGCAGTCTTTTTTTTTTTTTTTTACATTATAACACAATGGTTAAATTTCAAATTTAGCTTCTAGACTATGCTAAAACTTGAGATTTAATATATATATATATATATATATATATATTAGTTCTTCAATTTTGCCGTTTTTACTTTATTCACTTGTTCGTTGCATACAGGGTCAATTTCCCTACACTGTTCCCATAGTTAATTTATCACTACTTATCGATTGGAGGAGAGAGAATCTATTGTTCGAGATCAGTTCAAAGTCAGAGTCAAAATCACACGTAAGGCTAGAGTTTTCGTTTTATCGGTTTATTAAGTTTTAATTTTGTTTTACTTATTTCTACTTTGCTTTTATTTTTATTTAATTTTCTGTGATTTATTTTATATTCCAATTTAATCCCCCTCAATTTTGTATAGGTTGGCATGAGTCATGGGCACGAAAACTGTCTGGGATGCTTTATTGTTATAAAGAGATACAGATTCAGATAAATTAATCTCTGTGGAATCGACCCTACTCTCTATACTATAAATTTAATTTCAGTTTAGACATAAAAAATTATTTTTTTTTGGATTCAACACCCATCACAGATGTATTTGGATGTAATGAAACAAGTTGGTAGAGTCGAGTCAATGTGGCTTGCCTCTTTTACACTTGTCAAACATGCATGAGACAGATGTTACACAAAGGATTAATGTTTTACCATGTTGGTGAGCTTTCCATAGATAGATGTTGATGAATGTTGTAAAAGAAATTTTTCTATTTTTCATTGGTCAAAGAGGTTGACTTGATGAGATTCATTTGGCAAGATGAAATATATAATAATTACAAATATGTAAAAATGAAAATAGGAAGAACAAAAATTCATCGAGGCATATCTTATTTACACTTCTTAATTTTACGATTTTACATATGATGTTTTAACTCAAAAGCATTATTATTGTTGAGGGAGACTCTTTCGAGAGAAGTCTTCGAAGAATCGTCTACCCAACAGGCGACCTGGTCCCCCAACAACCGAAGTATTGTCCCCTTATCGGGGTTTTGTCCCTAGCCTCCGCGAAGACCCATGTATGGTTCACGAAGGGGACACCTCGAGAGATAGGTACCTACAAGACTTAATAAAGATGTCAGTATGGGGCGTGTAAATAATAATGGAGGTACTCAGGAAACCAAATATTGCATGGCCCGTTTTCTTATACGAAACCATAGTTTCTACATCCTGGAAACCAAACATCAAACCGACATTTTTGAAAGTCTTTATATTTTAAGAAATTTATACTTCTTAAATTTTAAAATTTCAATACTAATCAAACGATAATTGTTAAATTCAGTAAGCTTTGTTACTTTCAAAATCTGATATGGTAAACATATTATCATATGCGTAATAACATGATAACTTGTTATTTCCTCATATTACTCACTAAAAATACATGCAATGGCTTAACGACTATCACTTGCTTCAAGATTGAAATTTTACAATTCGAAAAATATAAAGACTTAAAATGATCCACTTGAAGAATATGGATTAAATCTGTAACTTTACATATAGTACATGACTATTAATTGAATTTAACTGAATAAATTTGACTGCTATTACGTGAGTTATGACTAAATGTCAAAATTCGAAAAATATAATACTAAAATTGATCAAAGTAAAGTATAAAGACTATATTCATAATTTTAACAAAATACTGAGATTAATAGCAGAATTTACCTTTTTTTAATGAAATAAAAAATATAACCATGGAAATATTCTTCATAGAACTTTGTTGTTAAAGTCAGACTCAAGAGAGTTATGTACTTTCCACTTAAGTTCTCTCGTGATTATCCTACAAACTGTATTCACATGTCTTGTTATATATATATATATATATATATATATATATGGGTAAACTATGCTAGTAGTTAGCCAAGTATTAATATTTTTTTTTTCTAAAATTACAATGATATTCAAAATGGAAGCAAACCCTTTATAAGATCCATCAACTTGGAGTACTCTCCAATGTTCTCCTCATCTACACCATTCCTCACTAACTGCGGGAGAAACAACCAAACGGCAGTCACCGCGACAAATCCCAAAGCCAACGCTCCGGAAACCACCGGGTGCAACCTCATTTTATCAGGCACCACCTTTTTCACCACCACTTCCGCCACCACCGCAACCCCATGTAAGATGAAAAACCATGCCACCTCCCAAGTAGGAGCCACACGAGTCATGTAATAAAAAATCAATTCATGCATCAAGCCGGAGACGACGAATACGGCGACGACCGCCGGCAACGAATAGAAATACGGCGTATGGGGTAATATACGGTTGGTCGTAGAATACTAGTAACCATAAGGTTCCATCTACGACGCCAAAAATCTTGTAAAGAGGTAGCCAAGTAGGGTTCATTGAACTGTGGCTCGATCTCGAACCCAAACATGGCTCGAGCAAGGGTTCCGGCCGAGGCTAGGATGAGCTCAAGCTCAATGTAGATGCGGACACAGAACATTACTAGAACTACATTTTTATTATATTTTGTTTGTAGCTATAACAATGATAAAGCAAAGCTAGCTAATATTAAAACTTTTATAGCAAACAAGATTGATCTTTGGGGTGGTTTAGATTTGTTTTGAGATGGGGTTTTTTGTTTTGGTTTAATAGGAAGAGAAGCTAAGGTAAATGAAATGAAAAAGGTTGGACGGCGGTGGTGAGAGCGGTGGTTGGTCGAAACAAAAGAGGAGGAGCTTGAAATTAGCTAACCAAGAGAGGAAGAAGGCGGTGATGCCGACGAGAGGGGCGGTGGAGATGGTGAGAGGGAGGTAAAGGAAGAAGATGAAGATTGGGGTTAAAGAAATAAGCTTGAAAATGCCTTTGGGGAGCTGTGATGATATAGAGTGTATTTTAATATTCAATTATTTACTCTATAATTTAGCTTAAAAAATAATTAACCTAATGCAAAGCGTGACAACAACTATACTTGTTATATTTCAAAGCAGACAAATGAGAGAAGCCCAGTTTGTCCTTTTCATAATAGTTCCCTTGTTATTGGTTACTTTGACCAACTGAATTAGCTTGGTACTGAAACTATTAATAGTTGTAATTTTCAAGTTGATTACGTGCACATCGCACCAATTGTTGATACAAAATGTTGGCTTAGTGGTACATGGTGATTCATATACATCATTATGGAGAGTCGTTGGTGGTGGTTCTGAGAATTTCAGAGATCGATAAAAGGGCTTTTTGAAGGGTTTTAACAAAGTTTATAGGTAAAAGGGGATATTCTAACTATATTTGGGTAAGGAAAACGATTATATAATTCATAATCTTTGAAGTAGGTTCCTTGGAGGGAATTTGGAAGCTTGGTCATGATGCGTTTTTTTGCTTGTTGATAATGTGCTTAATCGACATGTTTTTAGTACTGATTTATTGTAATTAATTTTGGACATGGATGCTACTAATTTGGTACCTTTTTTTTTACTATTTTCTATATAGGTACAATGCAAGTTTGAAATGTTAGAGTACAAGTTGCTTTCAAGGTTATGCACTTGGTAAGGGTTAGTTGCCGTGTTGATCTTGTAATTAATTTATCACTACGGAAGAATTTGGAGATTTGAGATTGTTCCTCGATCTCTATAACCGACTTATCGATTGGAGGAGAGAATCCATTATCCGGGATAAGTTCAAAGTCGAAGTCAAAATTGCGCCTAAGGCTAGATTTTTCATTTTATAGGTTGGCAAGAGTCATGGGCACGAAAACTGCCTGCGACGCATTTTGGTTATAAAGAGATACAAATTCAAATAGATTAATCCTTGTGGGATCAACTCTACTCTCTATACTATAAATTTAATTTTGGATTTAGGCGTAAGAATTTATTTTTGGTGGATTTGACACCCATCATAGGTGTATTTGGATGTAATGAAACAAGTTGGTAGAGTCAAGTCAATGTGGCTTGCCTCTTTTACACTTGTCAAACATGCATGAGACAGATGTTTACCAAAGGATTAATGTTTTACCATGTTGGTGAGCTTCCACATATAGATGTTGGTGAATTATTATGGACGAAATTCTCCTATTTTCCATTGGTCAAAGAGGTTGACTTGACAAGATCCATTAGGCAAGATGACACATATAACAATTACGAATATGCAAAAACGAAAAATGAAAAGAGGAAGAACAAAAATTCATCGAGACATATCTTATTTACACTTCACAACTTTACAATTTTTCATATGATGTTTTAACTCAAAAGCATCATTATTGTTGAGGAAGGGCCGACTCCTTCGGGAGAAGTCTTCGAAGTGTCGTGTGTTGGGCAGCCGACCTGATCCCCCAACAACCGAAGGTATTGTCCCCTTGTCGAGGTTTTGTCCTTCGCCTTCATGAAGAGCCATGTACAGTTCATGGAGGGGGCGCCTCGAGTGACATGTACTTGCAAGACTTGGGAAAGATGTCAGTATGGGGCGTGTGAATAATAGTGGAGGTACTTGGGTGCGTCGCGATTCAAACCATCAACCAAGGCTTAAAAACAACATGTTTGTAAACATGGTACTCGTCATTTTTTTAAAACCTCGACACGGGGACTATATTTATTATTGGGGGTTTGGGTTGACTGCCGGAGGACGACACTTTGAAAACTTCTCACAAAGGAACCGATTATCCCCTCAACAATTATGATGACTATAACAGCCCGATTTTCAATGGTACTGGAAAAAGCAGTTTTGAAACCTCATTTCCATAAACCGTATCTATAAATATTAATATTTAATATTTACTAGGCTATTATAGTAATATATTAAAGTTTGGTTTAGTAATTTTGTTGAATTGATAGCTAATTAAGGTTCAAGGACTAAATTGTAAAAGTTTATCACTATAGGTTTTTAATTGGCCAAAGATTTAGGGACTTAAATTGTAATTAATAAAAGGTCCAAAAAGGTAATTTAACCAATTTACAATATGAAATAGTGGCATATGATGACATTCCCACTATCTTTGATTAATAGTTAATTAATTAAACTTAAATTAATTAAACTTAGTTAAATCATTCTTAATCTAAACAAATTAAAAGGAAAAGTTATCATCTTTTATTCATCTTCCTCTCTTGGCCGAGTCTTAGAGGAGAGAAAACCTGAGGAAACATTTCACATTCGGCTACAAAATTGGTATGTGAAATTAAGCCTTTTTCTTGTAATTTTTATGTTTTTGAGGCCATGGAAGCTTGATTTAGCTAGCTCATGTACCAATTTGTAAAACTGTTAGAATTTTTAAAAGTTTCCATTTCTAATTTCTTAAATAAATTAGTGTTAAATTGATAGATTTCAAGCTTAGATGTGAAAAAGGATAAGATTGTAAAGTTTAAATTGTTAGTTTTGTCAAAAAGGATTAAAGTGTAAAAATTGAATATTTAATGTGAATTTTTTTTGACAATAGATAGTAGAGGGCCTAAAAGGATGTGAGTGAGATCGGTTTTGAAATCTAAGCTCAAAACTGAAAGTTATGGCAATTTCTATTTTAGGGTCTAAATTGAATCAAATGTAAAACTTTAGGGGCATACAGAAAATGAAATTGAACTGTTAAATGCATATAATAAAATGTTATAAAATTTTAGTATTGATAAATTGAATTGAATAATTGTATAGATCGAGAATTGAACCAAACTGAAGATAATTGAACCAAATCGAAGATAATTGGGGAAAAGAAAAAATTGTCGATTAGTCCTTAAAGTCTCGTTTATTGCTCTTTTTCCAGGTAAGTTCATATGGAACTTACTAGATTATATTTTGAATTGTATTTTTTTTTCAATTGTATGTTTATATTTAAATGAAATTGTGGAAATTGGCCTATTTGGCTATTTATGGACTGAATTGTAAAACATGAAAATGTTGGCTATACGATATGAATGTTACATGTTTACAGGATTTTTATGAAATATGTATTCTGATATAAGGCTTGAAATGATACGATTAAGACAATGATGCTCGGGTGAACTTAGTAAAAGATTAGGATACGTATGGCATGCCATTAGGGTCAAATATGGAATCAGTCAGGGATTTACATCATTGGTTTAGCCTGGACTAGTAACTTCAATACGATGTTAGCTTGTTTGAGCAAATTCATAAATGTCAGCTTGTCTGAGCAGCCCTGACCACTGCCAACTTGTGTGAGCAATATAGTCAGGTGTATCCGAAATGGTAACCTAACGGAAATGAAATCATTGTAATAATACAAATGTGGATTGCATTTTACATGCTTTCAAATTGAATATGAATTTTTTTGTACATGTTTCAAATTGAGTTGTGGTAAATGATTTTTGTTTAAAGTTCTTAATATGAAAATAGACTAACGTATTCGTTGTATATGATATTATATGTTAGCTATTTCAAGATATGTCAAATGATGCCATATTGAATGACAATGTATTTAAATGTTTAATTTGTTGTAATGTCAACGTAAGTTAAGTTAAATTTCATATGAATTTACTAAGCATTATGTTACTTTCTGTTTTCCTTGTAGATCGTTACCTTGCGGAACATATCAAGTAGATCGCCTTGAATCTCACACTATCCTGTTTTTGAATTGGTGGCTTTTCGATCATTTTAAGTTTGTAATTATGGCATGTATATAGGTATTTTGTTTATGTTAACTTTAAATGTTGAACATAGCTTGAAACCTTCCTAATGCATGATTTTGACAATGTTAATGTCTAGTTGAAATGGCATGTTTTGGTAAATGTGTTTGAATTATGTTTGGCAATTAAAATAGCATGTTTGAACATAGATAAGAAGTTGGTATTTGAATGGCTAGTTGGTTGGATGGATGGTTTATAATCGAATGAGTTGAATTGGTATGTTTTGTGTTAATTTGAACTTATATTGAATTGATTGAATGAAAATGGTTAATTGGCTTGTTTGGGTATGTTTTTAGTATGGTTTGATTCATGTAAAGATGGTGGTTTGTTTGGAAGCACTGAAATAGGTAACAAATGGTACATTTTTATCGAAAACAAGTTCCACGTCACAACTACGAATCTCAACATCGGCAACTTAGAGAGTCTTGTTGCGACAAGGAAACACTGAAGTCACGACGATGGCTTGGAATTTTTAAAACTTTACGATTTGGTCCTATTTCGTGCTCGGGTCAACAAAAGAGCTTTCGAAAGCTCGATTAATGCTCAGATTTGATTGATTAACATAATGTAAATGTGTTTAGCACTTAATTACATGTTTGATTGATGTTTACTATATAATTAACTGTTAAAACCGAACATCAATAATGACCATGAATAGAAAAGAAAGAGAGAAAAATAGAACACACAGAATTTTACATGGAAACCTTTTTGGGGAAAAACCACGGGCAGAAGAGAAGGAATTCACTATGTCGAATTCGAATCATACAATAGGAGTATAAACTACGTTTATTTATAGGTTTGTAAAACAATATTCTAATCAAAGTCAAATAGAAGTAATGCAGTAAGATTAAAACACCTTATTGTAATCAATATCAAATAGAAGAAGTAAACTTCTATATGGATTTCACTTGTGTAGCATGTACCATACCGTGAGGGCCGGCCCCAGTACCCCTGGTTGCAACCATAGTCTAATATTTTGCTTATTGGGGATCTACGATGGGCTGCAGCCTTTGCCCTCGTAGATCCCCCTATCTTGCCACTTGTATTTTATTTTTAACAGGAATTTGGGTCAAACAATTTCTAACATTAACGGTAATTACTTCAACAACGAATGTAACATCCTATAACTCAAACCCGATAATCAAATCAGGCTAAGAGTGATACAATGAACATTGAATTCCATCGGTATTCTAATTTTTTTTGAAAGACATCTATAATTAATATTCATGTTCCACTTATATTTAAACATAGATATAAGATATGCTTTCTTAAAAGTTTGTTTTTATCCAATCTGGTCAAAGCCAACGAAAGTGTTTGATAGAAACGAGAAGGACAAACAGACAAAACATTGACACTTCACATGTTATATATTGTTGTCTTGTGTTTTAATTATCTTTTTTTATAGCCAATAGTCTAGATTATGGGTAAGTCACCAAATATTGCATGGCCTGTTTTCTCATACGGAACCATAGTTTCTACATCCTGGAAACCAAACATCAAACCGACATTTTTAAGGTTAATTTCTGCTCTTAGTCCTTAATTTTTGCGAAAACTTATAGATTTAATCTTTATACTTTAATTTAATTATTTTTAGTAATTGTATTTTTTAAATTTTAAAATTTCAATACTAACCAAACAATAGCTGTTAAATTCAGTAAGTTTTGTTATTTCTAAAATCTGATCTGATAAACATATTATCATATGTGTAATAACATGTCAACTAATTATTTCCACATATTCCTCACTAAAAATCCATGCAAAGGATTAGCGACTGTCATTTGTGTCAAGACTAAAATTTCAAAATTCAAAAAATATAAGGACTTAAAATGATCCAATTGAAGAATATAGACTAAATCTGCAACTATACGCATAGTACAGGACTATTGATTGAATTTGACTAAACGAATTTGAATCCTACTATTTGGGTTATGACTAAATTTCAAAATTCAAAAAATACAGGAGTAAAATTGATTAAATTAAAGTATAAAGACTAAATCTATAATTTTGACAAAATGCTTGGATTAATAGCATAATTTAACTTTTTTAATGAATTAAAAAATATATCCATGGAAACATTCTTCATAGAACTTTGTTGTTCAATTCAGACTCAAAGATTCAAGTATTTTCCACTCTTTAAGTTCTCTCGTGACTATCCTACAGACTGTATTCACATGTCTTGTGTTATATATATATATGGGTAAAGTATGCTAGTAGTCACCTAACTATTAGTAAATTTCTTTTTTAGTCACATAACTATGAAAAATTACAAAATAATCACCAAACAATTCAATTTATCATTTTTTTTTTGTCCCCAGTTGGCTAATATAAAAATAGAAACACCAAAAAATCCAATATAGTTGGGTGACCAAAAATGAAATTTATTAATAGTTGGATGACCATTTTATAACTTTTCATAGTTGGGTGGTCAAAATTTTTTTTTAATAATTGGGTGACTACTAAGATAGTTTACCCTCAAAACCCTTGCTATAAATTAAGTGCAGGTGTGTTACTTAGCATTGGGTTTGATATAGTTTTTTTGAGGCAAGAAAAATGGCTAAGGTTAGTGAGAAACTTATGGTGTATTGCTTGGTAGCAATCTTTCTGGTCATTGCAATGGAGGAAGGAGCTAAAGGGGCAACCATATGTAACATTCCATTGAGTAGGTTGAACCTTTGCCGGCCGGCGGTCACCGGGAGATACCCTCCACCACCTACCAAGCGATGCTGTCTTTTGATAAAACATGCAGACTTGAATTGTCTTTGCAACTTCAAGGATGCTCTTCGTGCTTTCAATATCAACCCTTCTCGTGCATTTACATTGCCTAAAAAGTGCAAATATAATCTTCACATACCACCAAAATGCAGGGGTAAGTTCTTGGGAAATAGTTTTGTTGAGGGTTAAAAGTTTTTAAAGTGTCATCTATTGAGTAGTCGACCGTTGTGTAAGTAGTATTATGTTCCTAAAGTGGTAACCTGTATGTCATGGGTAACTCCACCAAGGACGAGATGCTCATGACCCTTGGTGGGTGGCTGTGTACCCAAGTACGGTCGAGGCACTTCTTTTATGAACCGTTCACAGTTTTTGGCTAGAGATGATAAAAAATCTGAATCCAACGAGTTTCGACCCCACCCCATCCGTTAGGGTTGGAAATTTTTTGGAAACTTGGGTTCGAGGCAAGTTATGTGAAATTATAAAAATAGTCAGATTGATGTCGATTTTGAGGTAAAACTACTCCATTTCGAGAGATTTACAAAATTGCCTCATATATAATATTAAATTTTAAGCTTAAACTAAAAATAATAATTTTATTTGCTTCAAAAAAAAAGGATAAATCAATTAAAAATGTAATATTATTCCCTTCAAAACGAAAAATAAATTCGGATCGGATTAAATTAGAGTCAGATCTCCTATTAAATTTCAAGTTCATAGCAATTTTTTTCTTAAAAATTAAGATCGAGACAGATTGGTCAAGCTTCGAGTTGGGACAGTCAAAAATCCTCCCTATTGCCATCCCTACTTTTGATAGAGTCAAGAACAAAACCCGTATCAAGAGACAAGTTTGTAAATCATTGTTTTCTTGTTTGATAACATTAATATTGTGGACAGTTTTGGTTTCTAACTGATATGTCTTGTTCTTTTGCAGGCTGAAGCACACTTGAATGTTCCTTAATTATCTGCTGAAGATTTCTATTGAAATTGTGTTATTTGAGTTTTGTTGTCTTTCTTGTTGCAATAATCACTTCAATTTTCTTCTTCTTATTTTTGGTCATGTCTTTAATGTTTGTATTATTCATGAATGTTACTCGAATTCGAGTATCGATATTCTATAAAGATTTCGACATATCATTCTATGAAGTTCACGAAAAGGTTAAATTTTATTATTAGTCTTTATATTTTGTAAAAGTTGTGAATTTATTCATTATATTTCAATTTGATTAATTTTAATCCTTGTATTTTTTTAATTTTGAAAATTTAATCCTAATCCAAACACAAGCAATTAAATCCGTTTGATTAAATTTAATTACTAATCTTGTACTATGTGTATAGCTGTAAATTTAATACATATTTTTCAATTAATTCGTTCTAAGTCTCTATACTTGTCAAATTTTGAAATTTCAATATTTAACGTAAATAATAGTCGTTAATCTATTGATTGAATTTTTAATAAAAAAAAAAAGTAAAAATAACATTCTGACATAAAAATTTTAAATTTTAAAAATACAAAATTAAAAAAACATAAAAATTATATCCACAACTTTCACAAATTACGACAATGTCACATGCAGCAATAGGTTACACTATAATACATATAAAACAAAGAAATCAATGCAAATATGTATTGGAATTTGGTTAAAACATACCTATAGTCCCTATACTTTTCAAAAATTAAGAATTTAGTCCCTATACTTATATTTCTAGAAATTTAATCCTTCTACCTTTTATATTTCAAAATTTAAGTCTAGCTGTTAATACTATTAATTTTTTTATTAAATTTTAGATTATTTACAACATCTTTTTTAATTACATAGCTACCAAACGAGTAGTTTTTTTTTTTTTTTAGAATCCCATAGCAACAAATTTAACAACAACAAAAATTAACAGCATTAGCAGTTAGACCTGAATTTTGAAATCTGAAAAAATAAAAATGGAATTCCTAAAATACAAGTACAAGGACTAAATTCTTAATTTTCGAAAAGTCGCATCTAACCGTGGATTTTACATACACTTTGAGTTATCATATCCTCAAGGTCACTGATGAGTTTCAACAAACGGAGGGACTCACTCTGGTTTAGCTTTTACATTTTGTTTCGCCTCTATAGCTGGTTTAACTGCCAACCGAAAAATCCAAACCGCTAACAAAGTCGCCTCTATCGGAGCGAGCCAGTATACGAGTATATGTTCCTTCGAAATATGATCTCCACGAGCATAAGCCCATCCCATTACCTACATGTTTTAAATAAATAAATAAAAAGTGTTTAAACCGTTAGGTTCTGTTATCGACCACATTGATCGGGACTAAGAAACGGTGGGTGCTTACAGAGGCAGGGTTCATGCATCCACCAGTGAGATCAGAGCCAAGAATATGAAGTGCTAACTTGGAGATGCTTGCGATCCACGTCTTTATAAAGAAACTGCTAGGGATCTTGGTAGTAAGCCCGAGCGAGATGATGACGATTGCAAATGTCAAGAATCCTTCAGTTAATGCACCTTGATGGATATCGACATTCAAACGTGGCCCGGATCCAATCCCCGGAAAGATCTGGATAATGAGCTTAACCCCAGTAATAGATCCAATTACCTGAAAAAGAAAAAAAAAAACATACATAACAACATATCAAAGTGCAATGAAGTAAAAGCTGTTTTTGATCTATCATACAATCAACATTTGAGATCATAAATAGCTTTGGCAACATACATTGATCAACCGAAACATAGTTTGCAACTGTTCGGATTATGGTCATGTGAGAAATCATGTTACAAGTCATGTCAAAAACTTAATTTTCGAGCAGAGCTCGAGCTTAATTACAAAAACTGGTAAACAAGCTTTAATTGAGCTCAAACTCAAATAGCCCAATTATATCTCAAACTTAAAAACAGATGTTCGATCAAGCTCGAGCCAAGTATCGAGCTCGGCTCAATTACACCCTTATTCACTATTAAGCATGTTTAGATTCTTGTCTAAAGGGAAACAACATTCTTTGAACAACCAAGTACAAACAACAGATACCATACATATAAAATACCAGACACTTGGTTTCTAAATCCAAATCCTTGGTAAGTTTAGTAAGAAAAAACAACATTATAGTTCCCTAAGTACTTGATGCAGACATGAAATGAGATAAACAATGGCAGTAGATTCAGTATAAGTATCATGGAAGCCCTGTGCTAGGAGTCAAATTGCATTTTACCCTGTTTATTCAAAAATTAAGCATAAATGATACGTGGCGTGTCACATGTCACTCTATAGTTATTTCGTCAACCACGCCAGTTTTTATCAGTATAAATGAATGAATTTTTTAACAAAAATGATCAATTTGCTATTTAATGCAATGTACAAATATTAGTAAAGGGACAAAATTTAAGATCCTCCATAGTACTTTTACCAATTTTCAGGACTAGTTTGCTTGAGTAGAGCAAAATGGAATCCCCACATGGTTACCTAGTGGATTCTAACGAAGTATCATGCACCAAGGCACAAAATCCAAACATCAACAAACAGGAAACATCATGTAATATACAAATGCATAATTAACCTAAACATCAACAATGTATATAATTTAACCATTAAATATACATATAAATTTGTTGTAAAAAGACATTAACCTGAGCGGGAATTCTGGCCCCAACAGTGAAAAGGAAGTGGGCGAAACCACCAGACACGGCGGAAGCTAAAACAGTCAAAGGATTATAAGCGCCGCCATTAGTGACCTTACCCAAGAAGGCGAAGAAGAACATGTTGATAACGGATAAAGAATTCTTCACAAATTCAGCCTTGGGTTGATAATCAATCCCTAAAATTTGATTCACCAACAGCTTTATCAGAAAATTAGACCATACCCACATCAAGGAGATGATAAAATCGTATATAATCACCCCACTCTTGCCCATCTTTTTTATTTCTTTTTGAACTTTCAGTTTCTATTTGATCGTACAGATTTTCATTTCAACTCTTTGTTTAAAGCTGACAAATTCTCCAAACAAGGAAATTTCATGGAAAATTCTGGGAAAATTTTTTTATATATGGGTTAATTCAAATATAATCCTCCTTTTTTTGTAAAAGTTCTAAATTCGTCTCTAAACTTTTAACCGTTCAAATTAAATCCTCTATATTTTTCAATTAGATTGTTTCATTAGCCATCTTGTTAAATTTTTGGTAAAAATATGCTATTAGTTCTTGTACATTGACAAAATGTGAGATTTAGTCCCTTTATAAAATATTAACAAAAGACAATAAAATATTACTTTGGTTAAAGATAGTAAAGATAAAATGAGAGTCTAATATTTTGAGTTCAAATCTCTTTATACACGTATTTCCTAAATTTTATATAAAAATATTTTCAAAATAATTTTTTTTATAAAAAAAATCACCACTCAATTAATAATTCGATTAAGGATGACATCAATTTAATAAAAAAAAATCTTAAATAATATACCAATGCTAAATATTTTGGTCGCAAAATTTTAAAATTAAATTATTATATGACGTGATTAATAGCAAAAAAAATATGATATGATAATTAAATTAAATTAATTATTATTTAATAGAGATGCTATGGTAACACTTTCCTAGCTTATACCAAAAAAATTCCTTTTACAAAAGCATCCATTTCACAACATAATAATATTCTTTGAACCAAATTGGCATCATTTAGAAAGATTGGGGTAAAATTAGAAATCAAAATCATAAAACTGATGTACAAAATCAAGATCTTTTGTGTTTAGAAACATATGTAAAATCATTTGAAAACTTTTATAGGGTGATCGAAGGTGTTCGGGGTCTAGTATAAGCTTCGGGAAGTTCAAAACGACCAAAATAAACTATACCCAAGGTTTTGGTACCTTAGAATCGATATCTGAATTGATTTTCAATCTAATCGATTTAACCCGCTAATTTAAACAATCATGATTACTAAATGTCAACAAAATTTTATATTTTTTTAATAATTTTATAATTTTTTTAAAAAAAATTAAATTTAAAAAACTAATTAATTATTATCGTGGCAATCCATGTGTACATCGCATCAACAAAATTAATATATATTAACATTTTCTTCTATTTATGAAATGATTTGATAAACAACACAAATTTAAATTGAGAATTAAATTAACTTTTTTATAAAGTCATTATGCTTAAATTTTAAAGCAAAATCATTTCATTTTAAATTAATTTTACAATTATTTCAAATTGGGCCAGCCCAAGAACAAATTTGGATAAGAAACACAAAAGTCTATTCTTGTAATATTGTCTAAATAGCCAATTGACTTTTAGCTCAATTGGTATCGGTATTGTTGTCAATACAAAAGGACGTGAGTTTGAATGCACTGAAACGTATTACCCTCCTATTTATGAGTTTAGAGAACTATAAATAGTTCTAAGCATTGTGTCAAAAAAATAACCCAGATAAATTATTTCAGTATCTCAATATACAGAAATAACTAACACATGCTAAACCATGTGCTTTTTATTTATTATGAAATATCTGAAAGACTATGATTTCCTAGAGCTATAAACCTATGGTTTTAACATTAATTTTTAAATTACTAAATAATTATTCAACATGCACCTACCCATAATGTAGCATAGGTTGTCGATTAAATCTTATCTCAATTGACATAGGTTGTCAACGTAGGAGGATGTGAGTTCGAATGCACTGAAGCGCATTATCCTCCTATTTAAAGGTTGGGGAGGGGATATTTTGGCTGAATGCACACAAATGTGCACTTTTTTTTAAAATCCCCAACCCTTAAATAGGAAAATAAATGCGTTTCAGTACACTCGAGTCCACGTCCTTTTATATAGGTAACAATATCGATACCAACTAAGTTAACACCCCGTCAATACAATGTGCCCATTTTTTAAACATTATACATACATATTTAATATTGGACCGGTTATTATAATTTTGTATGAATTTTCTATCACTTAATAATTTATTTATTTATATTTTATATTTATATTTATATTTATTTATACTAATATTATAATATCAAAATCAATGAAGTGGTACTCACGATTTGGGTTGTCTCTATATTACACAAAAAAATAAAAAATGTTTCAATCAAATTTTCTTTGAATAATTCAAAGCAATATATATATATATATATATATATATAATATGGGAAAAAAAGTAAAGTAGTTGTCTTGGAACATATCCCTTAAAATTAGTGTCACCATCATTGCCCTTTGAACAAGTCTTTTTGTATTTAAGGCACCTTCCTACTGACGCCTCTTTTGATAATATTGATTAAAGGTAAAATGTGTTATAAATCTTTATATTTTTAAAAATTTAAGAATTTAGTCCTTGTATTATTATTTTTATGATTTTAAAAGTCCAATTATTAACACTGTAAATCGTTTTTTAAAATAAAATAGAGGGACTAAATTGAAATATTTTAACCATTTATTTACCCTTATTATAAATATTAATTTTAAATATAGATGTCATGTTATCATGATTTTGGATTTTTTTTTTATTTGTATGCACATGACAAGTTGGGATAATATAAAAGAGAAATTTCCTCCCACAATAAAATATATCAAATTATTTATTCTACAATTTAGGGCTTGAGCAATGCCTTTGACTATGGTTTTAAATTGATTATGTTGTTAATATTAAATTATAATTAGGTAGGAGAATAAAGGAATATAACATTAAAACTATATAATAAAATCGAGGTTGTCAACAATTGGGTTATACTATACTCATCGAAATTATAAAATCAAATCATTTTAAAATAAATAAAAAAAATTAACGTCTGTTAATTTTATTGATCTGACGTATATATTGATGTCACGTCAATAATTAATTATTTTTAAAAAAATATAAAAATAATTATGACATGATAAATATATAGATAATGAATTATCATGTCACATTAAAGATGAAAAGTATGCTTTCATAAAGGTGCATGAAAAAGCATAAAAAGAGTCTACTTTGGATTATCAAGTATTGCAAAAATTAGTTGTTGGGTAACCATCTAATTGAACTTTTTTTTTTCTTTTTTTACTTAGCAAGAGAAATTTAGGGTCAACTCTTTTGTTCAATAAAATTTATTTTTTCCACATATGAAAAAGGATACATTTCTACTTAAATTTACTTAAAAGTATTATGGAGATTTCCGTACTAAAAGTGGGATTAGATTATGATTTTTATATTAAAAAAATACATAAAATTCTATGCGCGTTAGATCAAAGAGTAAGCTGGTCCTTTTATTAAAAGTTTTATCTATTTTTAAATTAATCTCTGTACGTCAATAGGAAGTGCACGTGGCATGCCATGAGTCACTGTTTGATTTTTTTTTTTATTAGCCACAAAGGGATACAATTTTCAAAACAAATAATAAATTGTTTTTTTTTAATCTAACCTACAATGTCTAATTTGTCCATTTTTTGAGTAGAGGGGGCAAAACGCAATCTGACTCCTAATACAAGAGCTTCCATGGTACTTTTACCTACTTATATTGTATTTCCATTGAGAATGTTAATCGCAAATAATATTATGTATCTATATTATTATTTAAGTGTTCAACTAAATTGGTGTCACGAGTTAACTCGACACCATTTCAGTCAAGGAAATTATTAAAATAATCTTACATATTTTTAAATAAATTGTATTATTACGAGGGTACTTTTGTATTTTTTATTTCTTAAAAAAGATTTTGAAAATATTGATATTTAAACACATACCACGGGTATCTATAAAATCTCTTCTTTACCACTTCAACCAAAGCTTTATTTTGATATGTTTACCCACATTAGTTGATTGAGTTAGTATCATTAGTCAACTCGATACTGACTCTACAAAAATGATAATAACATAATAAACAATCAGAATACATTTAATATTCTTAATCTAATGTAGTTAAATACGTAATTTTCATCTATATATATATATATATATATAATTTCTAGTATATAAAAAGTGATCATATGTAAACACACCATTTTAGTTAAAGAATATATATATATATATATATATTTGCTTTAATTTCTTTAATAATAAATAATAACAAACAAAGGTAGAATGGTACAATTATTGCCTTTTCTTTAATATAAACATAACCAATGGTACCTTTTCTCCCTTTTTTTTTTTAATTAATATTTTGATCATGCATGAAATCATAATTATCTTTATAAAGAGTCTAAAGATGAGTTGGCAAAGATAGAAATTCCCTTATATTTATATAGTAGTATAGTTTTTTTATATCAGTGGCGGAGCAAGAAAATTTTTTGAGGGCCAGAATTAAATTTTATATTTTTATAATAGTAAAAATATAATTTTATCATTTTAATAATTTATATCTTTATAATTTTTAAATGATTAAATCAAATTTTTATTATTTTTGAGGGGCTAAAGTGCAATTCTACCATTACTCCTAATTTGAGATTTAATCCCTCTACTTCGCGTTGGGTTAACTAAATTATAGAGTAAAAATGTGAATGTTATAATATGCTTAAAGTACTTGTACTCTTCGTATATTTGAAATTTAATCTCCATACTTTTATTTTCAATAATTTAATCTCTCTACTTTTTAATTTTTAAAAGTTAGGTCTATTTGTTAACACCGTTAAAATCCTTATGTTAAATTTGTTGGTGTGACATTTTGAATTTAAAAAAATACTCTCTTGGTATCCATGTAACAGAAAATGACATTACAATGGATTTGAATTTAATAGAGAATTTTAACGGTGTTAACTATTCTTAAAAATTCACCTCAGCATTTTAACCAGAATAAAATATTTAGACCAGCTAATGGCACTATAAAAGTTGAGGGGCCAAATTATGTCAAAATTAAAGTATAGATATTTAAATCTCACATTCGAGTGAAATATAGGGATCAAAATTGAAATTTAACCATTCTTATATAATCTTAAGAAAGTAGATGGATTAGAATTGAAATTGGCCATTATTTTATCATGTCAAAAGAAAAGAAAAGAACAAGAATGAATAGGCGTCTAAATTATATCAAAATTAAATCTCAAATTTGAGTGTAATATAATATCAAAATTGAAATTTAATTATTTTTATATAATCTTAAAAAAGTATAGGGATTAAAATTGAAATTAGCCATTCAAATTTAACCATTTTTATATAATCATAAAAAAGTAGAAAAATTAGAATTGCAATTTAACCATTCTTTTCTTATGTATAAAATTAAAATTATATCCTTATTTATCTTTTATTTTATTTTTTAAAAAAGAATTTAATGCCCAAATTTATCTGTCATTTAATCATATACAGCTAACAGTCCAAGCATACAATTTTTGAATTTGAATTACTTGAATTAAAATAATAAAAAGAGTTTAATATATCATTTGGTATTCGAGTTTGACAATTTTTTTTAATGTAGTACTTATGTTATTTTTTGGTCCAATTTGATACCTATATTTGATGAAAATTACATATTTTAGTACCCAAAGATAACAATGTTAACTTCTTAGTGTTCAGTTCGGTTTTTTTAATAAAATAAATTTAGTATTAATTATGATTTTTTTAATCCCGTGTTTAATTTTTCAAATGCAATCTGATGAATGTAAGTTTTATTAATAATATTAAGGTCAACATCAAAAACCAAAAAAAAGGAAAATCAATTAATGTTTTTATACATTGACTAAATCCCAAACCAAAACACAATTTGCCAAATCTTTCAATTTCACCCTCAACATTTTATATTGACCCCAATTTGCTATTTTATTATTTGCTGTGGTGGGGCCATTTGACGCGTTAAGATGATCTCACGGTGGTCGGCAGCCAATGGTGTAATCCAATGTGGTTATTTGCCAGGGTGGCGATAGGGTTTGGACACCACCAGATAGCTGTCCTCCAATCAGAAACTTGGTGGCTTAGTGCGCCGCATCCAGTTGCTGGCTCGAGCCGTGGGAAAAGAAATTGGGCTCAGTTGTCTTTTTGGATGGAATTGAGAGATTATAGACCTGATAAAATTAGTTTTTTTACCATTAAATAGGTTAAAAAAAGTTTAAATAAGATCGAATATCGTGTGTTGGCCTGATTGTTAGGGTGTTCATCGTCTCAGATGTAGTTTGGATTTGAGTCGCGTTAATCATGTTGTTGTTAGGACTTTGTCCTCCTCTTGTAATTCACCAAAAAAAATTAAATAATGTTAAATTGGAATAAAGTTAATATTTACGGTTTAATATTTTTATGGTTTTGTAAATCAAACCTTTTGTTTGGAATTGAACCGCAATTGAAAAATATAATTTTTAAGATAATTTTTTATATAGCAAATGTTAACTTTGATACAATGTGGACTTATTTGATTCATTTTAATAGTATATGGACTAAATTGATCCATTTAATAAATGAGGAACTAATTTGATCTAATCCTTATAATACATGGAATTCCTAGGTACTTTAACAATTTTTTTTTTTTTTTACATTATAGGGATTGAATTTGGACTTATTTGATTCATTTCAATGATATTAACATACTTTGTGCTTGGCCAAGCTAGTTTCGACCCAAATTTTAGACTCGTTCATATTATTTTATTAATTTTTAAATAAATATTTATATTTTAAAACATTTTAAATAATTTTATATATTTTACATTTATTAAAAATTTATATGTAACCTCCCAACCCGACCTAGACATTAAGCCTGAATTCGGGGGATTACATCGGCCACCGAAATGGCCTAATTCGTTCGAAGTTTTACAAAACATTCATATTTAAATAATCATTTTATCTTAGAAGAAAACTTAGCCTATTTACAGAATAACTCACGAGTTAACAAAAATCGATTAAGCTTAACATTTTCTGACTAGTTTTGAAAACTTAGTTAATTTTTAATTTATTTATTCCTCAAAATTTATTTATAATCTAGTAGCGAAAAAAGTGATATCATAAAAACCGAAGTTCATGCATAATTAATTAATATTCATATTTCAACTTCCTAAAATTAAATTATGTGTCATGCATACTATTTTTAAAAAACCTAAGTCTCATGCCACAAATCAAAATTAAAGCAATACAGTTCATAAATCTAAAATATTTTAATAAAAGTAAAATCGAGCCGAGACTCTCCGGATGTCGAGTCTGCGACCTAACCTGGTGGGTTATCTGTAAAGATAGAAATAATGGGGGAGTGAGCTTATAAAGCTCAATGTGAGTTCAATCACGAGAAAATCAGTGCAAATAGTAGATAAAACATACATAGTCCATCATTCACTCAAGATTAATGTATACCATACTATGAACGTCACAAGTGAATAAATCCATAAACAGATCAGGAACTATTCTACTTGGGTCCTATCCGATGTACTGTCAGTCCAGTCAGTTACATCTATGTCTTTATCTTTTGGGAGTTATCTGCTCTAATGCCCAAGACAGAGCATCTCCCCAATTGGACTTGATAGACGACATATCAGTCTTTTAATCGGTTTGCTCATTTTCAATTAGACTAATGACATGTTTAGGTTCATCCACTAATATAAGTTGTGTTTTCGTATTACGATCCGACCACGTAATACCGATTTTAGTTAAACATTAGATAACCAGTGAGCTAATCTTTGCTTTCATTTTGTTTTGCATGCAAAAACCATTGAGGAAAATATACAAATGGTATTAATGTAATTCATGAATAATTTTATTAAACCAATCTGTTTAAAAAAAACACAAGTGTACATAAACGAAAATACTACACTTAGGGTACCAGATCCAACAGTTATTTCATCATTTATGCTTTTAATTTTTTGAACAAATTGGTTAATAAAATTCCATGATTTAATTAGTATCTTTGTATCGTGTCCTCATTGGTTTTTGTACGAAAAGAAAAATGAACAAAGATATTGACTTACTGATAACTGAAGGTTTAACTAATACTAAGTTGCATCATAGGGTCAGGTTATGATGCGAGAATACGACTTATATTAGTATGTAATCTAAATAGTCTATAGTCTGAGGAATCAAAATTGAGCAATTTATGTAAGAGATTTATTTTTTCTATGAAGTCCAATTGAAGAAATACATTATATTGGGTATTGGGGTAGATAACTCTTAGAAAGATAGAGACATTGGTGTAACACCTCAAAATTTTTCAATTTACCGTATATTGATATATTGAAACATTTAGTAGAATTCTGATATGTGAAATTTTGAATTTTTGATAGATTAAACTAGTTTTAATTTATTGAGAAGCCATTTTAAGGAAATTTTAGTTAATTTGACTATTTCGAGCCCAATCGAGTAAAAATACGAGAATAGATCTCCTTCAAGTGTGTCTAAAGTAGGCTCTAATACAATTTGTAAAAATTATATGTGATTTTGAAATTGTTTTAGTATTTCATGGATTCCATGATTGGAAACGAACCATATGATCTCCTTCAAGTGTGTCTAAAGTAGGCTCTGATACAAAGTGAAATTACCTCAATTGGCACTTGTTCCAAGTTATGTTCCAACAGTTGTTCGAACAAGAGTTGGGATAGGAAGATGGGACAATGCAATTTTTCAATGAGAGTAAGGGAAGGAGAAAGATCAACACACGATATTTGATAATTTAGCTTGGATTCACCAATCCTACCTCTACAAAGCCTTACTCAGAGAATGATTTTATTCAACAGTTCTTCTGAAATAACTATGGGCTTAAGTCCAATTTACCCTTTCAATAATAGGTAATTGCAAGTACAAATTCAAACCCAAATTGTTACAATCACTCGCCCCAAAATCTCATAATACAATCAATATAGCTCTTCAAAGAATACCTCACAAAAGAGTGCCAAAATACTGAATAAAAGATAGTAAAATACTCGACAAAAGAACACTCTAAACATACACCCCTGCTGCGATATGACAATAGGCTTATTACAAATTTATTCCAAATCAAAATAAAATAGGTCAACAATCTTCAATAGATTCAATCCTTCTTGAAGTAAATCTTGATCAACTTCTTAGTAAATAAGTTTCTACTTGAAGTAAATCTGATCAACAACTTATCCATTAAGATAACAAAAAATTGTAGTCAAAGTTAAACTTATAATTCATGTCAAAATTATCACCCCTACTTGGATACGACTTTAAACTCCTTTAACCCTAGTTTCTCTGGTCATAAAAAAATAAATAATTTTGGATGTTTGATAATTTGGAAAAAGAATAATTGAATAAAAAATTCCTAAGGTTCTACCCGATGTTTTTGAAACTAGACTGGTGGTTGAACTCTTCAAACCACCAGTTCCCAATTTGATTGGTTTGTTCAGTTCAAATTAAATAAATTATTAAATTCAATTAATTCAACTATTTTTTTAGTCCATTTCAATCAATCTATATCACTTTTCAAGTCAAACGATTTTTTTCACTTTCCAAACTGGTACCCCGAATGGTTGATGGCCCAATCAAGTGATCAACCATTCTAATTTGATTAAAAAACATTGGCTCTACCATCTAACCTTTCAAATACCAATAAAATGGAGAAAAGAAAAATATTTTTTTGGGCTCATGATAATCTTGTGGGATCGGTGACACTCAATACTTATCTCATTGTTTTACGACAACCCCCCCCCCCAAAAAGGCTTAATATATAGATTAGCTCCTAAACTTGGCAACTTTTCTCAAACTGACTCTTAATTTTTTCTTGGATCACATTGGTCCCTAAGGTTGGCATTTGTTACACAAATCATTCCCTATGGTTAACACCATTAGTTTTTTTTTAAGGCTTAATATATAGATTGGCCCCTAAACTTAGCAATTTTTCTCACATTGGTCCCTAAACTTTTTTTTTGGATCATATTAGTCCCTAAGGTTGGCATCCGTTCACAAATCGACCCTTACATTAACACAATTTGTTTATGAAAAATTTGCTAATGTGGATAAATATGGGGGCGACACGTGGAGAAATAAAGGGACGTGTATTCATCTTTAATGTTTAAAATATTTATTATATTTTATATTTTTACTCTTTCTTGCAATTTTCTAAAAAATTAACCAAATTTATTTATTTTTTTAAAATTTTAAATAAATTTGTTATTTTTATTTCAATTTATATATATTTTTTGAAGTTTTATAATTTATATATTTCTTAAATTTTTTTAACAAAATTTTAAAAAATTTTCAAAATTTTAAGATTTTTACTTTTTTTTATAGAATGATTAAAAATGAATTCACGTGTCATTCTTTTTTTTCTCTTTGTGTTAATCCCGTGGTTGTCCACATCAAAAAATTCTTAAAAACAAACAAACAGTGTTAGCGAAGGGACCAATTTGTGTAGCAGATGCCAACCTTAAGGACTAATATGATCCAAAAACAATTTTAGAGGCCAGTGTGAGAAAAGTTGTCAAGTTCAGGGGCATTCTATATATTAAGCCAATAATAATAGCCAAGAACCTTCCTGAAACCGGCTCGAGCCGAGCTGAGGACAACGCGTAATTTGGTATAGCATTAGAAAAATAATAATAAGAAGAAGAAACCTGATTTAAATAACTAAAAAGTCATAATTAAATATTAAAATTAATTAAAATGGAATAATTATATAAATATTGAAACCAACCAAAAAAAAACAAAAGAAATAAAGACAGCCTAAAAAGTTCAGTATTTTTCTGTTATTCTTCTCCACAATCTTGCGCGGTTCACGAAGGAAAGGAAGGGAAGAAACCGTCGACGGAGATCAGTGGCGGAACTGAGCTGAGTTGTCATCGGAAAAGATATTTCCGGCAATGGGAAGCTTACGTGGCATTTCGGTTGCCATTTTTGTAGTTCAAGCTTTGTTAGCTTCAGTAACTTTGGTATCTGCTCAGGGATCTACCAACGGTTCTCGTTGGCAGACTCTAAGTGGTGCGTTTCTCGTTATTAGAGTCTTCTCTTTGTTTTCTTTCTCTTTAAGTGATTACATGATGAGAAGAATCTCTTCTCTTTTTTTTTTCGTCGGTTTAGTTTCTTGTTTCAGTTTTTCTTTTAGCTAGTTTTTGTGTTTGATTGATGAGAAAGAGGGAAAAATGTTGAGAAAGTAGCTTTTTTGAGATGGAAGCATGTTCAATTTTCCATATTTTGGCTTAATTGTTAGGTTTCGTCTCCTCAAAAGTGAAGGAAATGATAAGAAAATTGTTCAAACTAAGCTTACTTTGACTTTGAGCTGCTTGAGCTTTTAGCAGATTCGTTAAAGTTGATTTTCTTGTGTTATGCTTGAATTCTAGCTTCTTCTTTTTCAGTGTTTTCTGTTTGTTTTCAAAGAAAACGGAGGAAAAAACGATGAGAAATGCATGTTTACTAATTTCCAACTCCATGCTTGTCAAAGTGGAAATATTTCCTTTATTTTAAATAAAATTTGACCTTTTTTTTTAAATAGATTTTTTATCCTTAAAATTTAGTTATTTTCCATTTGGTTTCTGAGAAAATTAATGAGCCAGGTTTTTTTCTCTATCAAAGTCAACTGCAATTAGTGTTTTCTTTTTTTTCCCTAATAATATGTGTGTGGGTCATTTTAACTTTTATAGGTTTACTTGAAATATTAGGCTTTTTCTTAGTCTTATATATTTGTTTCATTCGTTCACTAGTAAATCTTTTCGGTTTTGTTGATGAGAAAATGGAACAAATTGATAGAAAATGCACCTTCATGCCTTCCTGATTTACTTATTTGAATATAATTGTTTCTATTTTGAGTCTTCCTTCTTAAATTAGAATGAGATTTACTCAAAAAAACTAAAGAAAGGCTCTCTCTTTTTTTCCTCTACCAAAGAGCTTGAGCTTTCTCCTATTGATTCTACCTAAGGCTGGTTGAAATTCCGATGACCTCACCTGACAGCATCCTGAGCTATACAGCATTGGAACATTTGAGTCGATAGATGCAGGAAAAACTTTTAGCATTAGCATCCATAGCAGCAAAAAGTTCTGTAAAGTTTGTCTCCCTTTTTATATGATGTTCCATAAGATTAAACGGTTTGATTGCTTTTGCAGGGAAGGCACCCTCCGTCATAGCTCACGGTGGATTTTCAGGAATATTTGCTGACTCCAGTTTTGGAGCTTATAGTTTGGCTTTATTAACTAGTCCACCTGATGTCATCTTGTGGTGTGATGTTCAATTAACAAGAGATGGAGCTGGGATTTGCTTTCCTGATCTTAAGCTAGATAATAATTCTGACGTGGCAACTGTATACAAGGATAGGCAGAAGACTTACCTTGTCAATGGGGTCTCCACCAAGGGATGGTTTTCTATTGATTTCACTCTTAGAGAACTTGGAAATGTCATATGTAAGTTTAGCTCACAATTTCTCTTCTTCTCTTTTTGTCATCATCAATGTTCTCTTAGTATTGTTCATTACTTTTGCCCTTGCTACATTCTGATTATTATCATCATCTCCTCAAAACTAGTTATCAGTTTTGAATCTTAAAACATAAACTCATTCCCTATTCACTACCTAGTTCAAGCAATTACGAGCAATTGGGTTTTTGATATGCTTGTGCTGGTTGTTATGTCAATATTAGGACCTATAGAGGTTCAGCATCTTTTCTAAATTTCTTTTGGTTTGACTTGCTTCAAAATGTACTAGTAATAAAATCTTCTCTTCTTTCATTTGTTTGATGTTTCACATTCTAATGTTTTGTTTGTTATTTGGACAGTAAGCCAAGGTGTCTATTCTCGAACTAATAAGTTTGATGGCAATAATTACCCAATTATGACTGTTCAGGATACCTATGCACAGTTGAATCCACCTCGGTTTTGGTTGAATATTCAGGTAAAGAATTTGCAAATGCTTAACAATGCCATCTTACTTTTTCCCTCCTGTCCCTTCTTATCCCCTTGTTAAATAAGTATAACTCCACCTTCCTGTTTTTGGATTTAATTGACTGTCTTTCAATTTTGCAGCATGATGCATTCTATACACAACACAACTTGAGTATGAGAAGCTTTGTACTTTCTGTAACTAGAAATAGGAATGTAACTATTGCCTATATCTCATCACCAGAAGTGGCTTTCTTGCAAAACATTGCCCCAAGTTTCCGAAGAAGTGCAACAAATCTTGTCTTCCGGTTTCTAGGACAGAACGATGTGGAGCCTTCAACCAATCAGACTTACGGTTCTCTCTTAAAAAATATCACATTTATCAAGACATTTGCCTCCGGAATTATTGTGCCCAAGTCTTATATATGGCCTGTAGATAAGGATCTTTACTTGCTACCTTCTACTTCTCTTGTCTTGGATGCTCACAAAGAAGGGCTAGAAGTTTTTGCATCAGATTTTTATAATGATGTTCCATTTAGCTTCAACTACTCCTATGATCCAGTGGCCGAGTATCTTCAGTTTATTGACAATGGTGAATTCTCTGTTGATGGGGTGATATCCGACTTCCCAATAACTCCATCAGCTGCTATAGGTGAGTTATACGCCTCTGGATGCAATATAAATCTTCATAGAATTCTTCAATTTGTTTTTGCATCTCACACACTGATATTTGCTTTTCAATTTAAATAATGGTTGAATTTAAAATATTCTTAAGGATCATTACTTGTCTCAGTGACTTGTGCTTGCAAATGTCTTACAAATTTCTTTAGTTTTCTCAACTTAGGTAGTATATCCTGTTTTCTGAATAAGAGAGCGCACCCAAGGATCTTGCACTTTGTTGGTTTTATTCTCATTAATTGCCTCATGCCATGGTTGCATCATATAAATAAGAAGATGAAGTGAGATTTTGTCTGCCGTTTCTGTCTCTCTTTACTCTCTTAGCCTGACACGCTCTACTGCCTACAAAATAACTTTGATTATTGAAAGAAAGATTGCCTTATTTTTACTAAATACCATTACATTTCGCTGCTAATGGATAAGAGCTTTTTTTGTTGAGATGCTAACTTTTGTTGAACATTGCAGATTGCTTTGCTCACCTCGGCAGAAATGCCTCCAAACAAGGTATGCCATTATATGATGCTTCCGAGTGAGAGACCTTAGGTTTTATTGCTAGGAGTCAGTGGTAAATGACCATGAGATTTTGTGTTTTAAGGTACCAACATAACTAAACTTTTTTTCTTTTGTTGCAATGTTACAGTGGACCTTCTGGTCATCTCAAGTAATGGAGCAAGTGGAGACTATCCTGGTTGTACAGATGAGGCATATTCAAAAGCAATTCAAGATGGTGTAGATGTTATTGACTGTCCTGTTCAAATGACAATGGATGGAACACCTATTTGCTTGAGCTCTATAAATCTCATAGATAGCACAACAGTTGCTCAATCAGAATTCAGCAATCTTACAACAACAATTCCACAGATTATGCCGGGCAGTGGAATATTTACCTTTAATCTGTCATGGAGTGGAATTAAAACCTTGACACGTAAGTTAAATTTAGTTTTCTTTCTATAAAATAGAAACATAACATGTCGGGAAAAAAAAAGTTTTCCAGCTCAACCTAGATTGAAGTTTGTACATTACATTGACTGGGTTTATAAAAACTTGATGCTTTGGGGATGCTCTTCATGTTCATGTTGATGGAGCATGAATAAGAAAACCTTGCTTTGGGAGATAATGGTTCCTTACATACTGTACTTATTTCAATTTTGTATACTTTGCCTATCATCTAAATCTGTGTTTTAGTTGCTGACATTTAGCTGGCTTGTTGTTCCATAAATAGATATGATTTGCATTAGCTTTTCATCAACTTCCTTGTTTTAATCTTTCATACGGTACTTATTTCAATTTTGTATACTTTGCCTATCATCTAAATCTGTGTTTTAGTTGCTGACATTTAGCTGGCTTGTTGTTTCATAAATAGATATGATTTGCATTAGCTTTTCATCAACTTCCTTGTTTTAATCTTTCATTACTTTCACTGTAGCTATAATAGCAAGCCCACAGTCACAGTACAAATTGTTTCGAAACCCGAGGTTCAAAAATGCTGGGACGTTCTTAACATTATCCGAGTTTTTAACCATGGCAAGCAATGCTACCTCTCTTCAAGGTGTCTTAATCAGCATTGAGGTCAGTTCTTTCCCTTCTATATTTTTCCTCTTCAAGTTCCTTCCACTGGAGTTTACTTCATGGTTTTCATTTTCTATTTCCACACGTTATTGAGCCTCATGATGGATGTTAAGAGGTGAGGCACGGTAACTGAATGGTCGCTATTGTTTTCCGTTGTGCTATGGTGGTATGATTAGCATGGAAGCTTAATTATCCGGAGATGCATATATTTGTATTTCATAACAAACATTTTCTTGTGAAGAGTTGTTAACATTTTTGACTTGTTTATTCCTTTTCAGAATGCTGCTTTCCTTTTAGAGCAAGGATTTGCCGTAACCGATGCAGTGCTCGATGCTTTGAGCAAAGCTGGCTACGGTAACAAGACAGATCAGAAAGTCATGATTCAGTCCAGTAGTAGCTCGGTTCTAATGAAGTTCAAGAGTCAAACCAACTATGATCTCGTTTACAAGGTTGATGAAGATATTAGTGGTGCTCAAAGTTCAACGATTGATGACATTAAGAGATTTGCTAGCGCTGTGGTCATTAGCAAGGATTCCGTATTTCCTGAAAATTCAGCATTCATCACTAGTGCTACAAATGTTGTACCGAGGCTAAAAGCTGCTAATCTCTCTGTATATGTTCAAACCTTCAGTAATGAGTTCACATCTCAAGCATGGGACTTCTTCTCCGACCCAACTGTTGAGATAAACTCATTCTATTTAGGAGGTGGTATTAATGGTGTTATTACAGATTTCCCGAAGACATCTAATAGATATCGGAGTAAGTACTTGCTGATTGAATTTTGACACTGCTATGTGCTGAAACTATAATATTTTCATCTCATTGTACTACCAGCTTTTATGAACACCAGTATTGACGTAATAACCGTTTTGTAGGGAACCGATGCTTGAACAGAGGCAATCAAATTCCTGGCTACATGAGTCCCGTGCAACCCGGAAGCCTTTATCAACTAATCACAGCTGCTTACTTGCCACCAGCTGAAGCTCCAAATCCGTTCCTTACCGAAGCAGATGTCAACGAGCCCCCTTTGCCTCCTGTTGCTGCAAAAGCCCCAAGTACTTCTCGAAATGGTACTGCACTTGCCCCAACATCACCAAATGGACAACCTAAAGTTGCTGCATCCGCCATCATGCAGCTATTGACTGTTTTTCTTGCCATTTCTCTACTGTTTTGAAATCATCGAAAACCTGGCCTTGCCCTAACACGTTTTACCCCCTTGTCGTCGTATCTTATTGCTTCCGTACCAAGTAGCTCGAAGGTCTTATTGCAGGAGTGGTGTGGCAAATACCACTTGTTCTTTTTGGTTCTCTCCCCTTCCAAAACAGAAGTTAAGTCTTTCACCATTTAGTTTTGAAGGTTTGTTCATTCTTCTCTCTTGTAATTTTCAAAAACACAAAATTCTTCAAAGAGGTACATGTCCTTAATGGATCCTTTCCTTATTTGATTTGTGTATAAAGATATGGTGTGATTATTCTTTTGTGTTAGCAATTACTCTCTCCTTTGTTTTATTTCCTTTGATATTAGGCTCCAAATCTTTAATTCTTTATTTCCTAGAAAGGACTAATTATGGGTTTAGTCCTTACACTATACTGAAAATTGAGATTTCATCTTTCTATTTTAATTTTGTGTTATTTGGTCCCGTTTTATAATGTTATTAGTGGACAACGAGGGGAATTTTTTTTTTTTTAAACTAGCTTTAAGTATTTGGGTAATATATATGTTATTATTGGTTGAACGTTGGTTAACTAGAGACATGATTTTGATTGTGTAACTAAATAATAGTATTACATAATCACTCTAATAAGCAGTGTACCTCTCTAGAAGAGCTCTCCCTTAGGGTTTCTTCCTAGGCCTTCGTCCTCGTTTGCCCTTCCCAGTGACTCCTCCTCTGTCAGCTCGACAGACCTTCTTGGTTCCCTATTCCTTTTTCTTGTTTCTATTCGTTGCATTCTCTTCTTTCCTGCATTAACTACTATTTTTGTAATCATCTTCGTCGCCACCTTTTTTCTCCCCCTACATTTAATCTACGTCACCCAATCCTTGCTAATCTTAACTAGTTTCCTCTCTCATGCGTTCCCTTCATTATTGCTCTTACCCTTCATCCTTTGGTTATCCCATAACCCCATTAATCTCATCTTAACGCTACATCCTTCCCTGTCGTTTCATTTCCTGCTCTCTATTATCCTCAGGCCTTTTCTCTCGTCGTTTCGACTTCCCAAGACACCATGACTTATAAACACTTAAAATGACAGAAAATAGGATCCCTTGGTCTTATTTCTCTTCACAGTTTACTGGTTTCCCCTCTATCACTCTCTCCTTGTTCTTCATCTCCAATCCTTTCCTTCTCTGATCCTCCTCCTCTAAATCCTAAGATTACCTTCTAGAGATTGTGCTTGGTCTGACAGAAAATCTTCTAGGACCTCCTCTGAGGATGATTCTAGCATGCAACATACCATTCAAGCTAAGGTCCATCCCCATGCAAATGCAACACTCAGAAGAGGCTTGTCATCCCTTTCAACCAGCAGGAGTTTGAAGTTGGTAGAGCACAATGGAATCATTACCTAATCAGATATATGCATGACTTTAGATGTTTCGATCCTCCTAATCTCAAACGCACTATCAAATAGACTTTGGAACACTCGAGGTAGAGTACATGTAGATTCCAGCAGTGGTGACATTTTCATTCTCAGATTTGATTCCATGAAAAAACTTCATCAGATCTTTCGAGATGGGCCATACGCCATTCATGGTGCCTACTTATGTTAGCTAGATGGTCCTCCAACATCACTTCCTCCAGAGAACCATTTGCCACCTTACCTGTTTGGATACAAATTTGGGGACTACCATTGGAGTATTTTCGTTCTTTTGTGGCATTCAGATTAGGCAGAATCGTTGAAAGGGTAGTGCAAGTGGACAACCATGACGAGACTCCTTAAAACATTCGTTTTCTCGGAGTCAAAGTGGAAATAAACCCTTGGAGACCTCTAATCTCTGGATGTAACATCCAAAGAGATGACAAAGTTATGCAATGAGGCCATTTTCAAAAGGATGATCGATCACATGTGAAACACTGTTCCAGTGACCTTCAAAATGTTGAGTATATGGTAAACGAGCAAAAGAATAAGATCCGTGAGAATCTGGGATATGAAATCGAAAACAATGCCAATCAGACCCTTTTCAGAGGTTGCATTAGAGCAGCCATAGCCAGAGGCACCAACCGTTCCACTTACGTGAACCTTGACACTCCTCAAGTATAATTTTGCATTAGTTCATCTTATCTTTTCTCCAGAAGAACAAGATTCCATTTTGGTTGTAGTTTAAGAACCACACCTCCAAGAATTTATAATGCAGATCAAAATGATGAAGCAACCAACCCCATCCCATGGCAATGGTATTTCGAGTATGGCTAACCCTATCTATTCCTATTGATGATGACGATGAGGAATCTAACCCCTCAATGGATGAAGATGAAAAAAATAGTGAAGACTTAACTCCCTCAAAAAGAGACTTGGCGATGAATGCTATTACTGGTGATCTTCCATCTATTCCCCTTCTTCCCTCACATTTGATAATCATGCTTTAGCAATCATTCCACATTCTAGCAACCCTATTACGAATCCCTTCTTAGCCCCCATCCTTGATTTTGGCCCCTGTGCTCTTGATGTCGCAGTGGATGATTCTATTAGAGCCCAATTTCTTGCCTCTTTCATCAGGGCTAATGAACAACTTCAAAATTGGTGGGCCAACAGACAATTCAAACAGATTGAATGGGATTATTGTTGAACTATCCTCTCACTTCCTCTCAAGGAGTACATATCTTAACTCTAAAGCTTATGCTATGACTTCTGTTAAACCTGTGAACAATAGATCTACCAAATTTTGAGGTGACTTTTGCCAACTACCGCCTTCTCTTGATGATTCCAACAACTAAGCTGAATCAAGTCAGGTTGAGGCTTTGCGCGGCCTTTCTTGTCCTAAAACTACATGACCCTTAGGTTGCTCTAAGTAAATCTCTTCATCATGATCTTTATTTAGGAAAACTGTTTTAACATTCATATCCATTTGATGTACTTCTAGATTTCGCAAGGCTACAATTGCAAATATCATCCTTTTAAGTTATCTTGGATATTGGAGAAAAAGTATCAAAGTTGTCAAGGTCTTCCTTTTGTCTATAACCTCTTATAATCAATTTGGCCTTATACTTATCAATTATTTCATCTGTTTTCATTTTCTATTTGAAAATCCACTTAGAATATAATGGTTTGACTCCCGAAAGAAGATCCATTAATTTCCACGTATGGTTTTGCATAATGGAGTCAATTTCATTTTTAATAGCATTTTTTCATGAGGTGCTTTTGAATAATCGTATAGCATCATTATACATTTGATGTTCGGCCTCTAGCATAAAGGTTAGAAAATCTAATCCAAAAGATTTTTCCACCCTTACTCCTCCTTGGCTCTATCTCAAGCAACTTTTAGCCTGCACTCATGTATTAAGCTATTCACTTTGAATTTTCTTTTGTTAAATTTTTCCAAAAAAAAAAAAAAACACCCACTAGGTATTGTCCTTTATTTATTTTAATTTGATTTTTTTAATTTGACCTTTATTTATTTTAGTTAAATTTGGTCATTAATCTTTCAAAAAAAATTAAATTGTTTTTTTAACGGAAATATTGACTAAAACATTAATTTTTTAACGATGTTGGTGTGGTAACTCGCATGATAACCCGCTTATACTTCATACTAACATGACACTATTTATCTTGTAACGCCCCAAGTTTTGTGTTTCTAGAATGTTAAAATTTGACAAGTGAAGTGATTTGATTTGGTTGTTAAGTGTTGTGTCCTTGTGTGATTGGTTTTATTTTTGTGCAAGTTTTAACAATAATAAGTTTATTGGTTCAATGATAAGGCAAAAGCTTATCTTTAGTAATGTGTTTGAATCTTTGCGTGAGTTAAATATAATTATTTTTACTAATGATCTTGTGTGCCGCACATCTAGGGATATTTAGGTTAAATTCGAATTCTTGAGAATCTGTTTAGATGAAGATCAGGTTATGGGTAGTTTTGGATTTGTTTTAACTTTCTTTTCTTTTTCTTTTCTTTTTTAAAAAATAATTTATTTCATAAACTTGATTTGATAAAAGTTTTTACTTTTTTTTAACGGAAATATTAGCTAAAACATTAATTTTTTAACGATGTTAATGTGGTAACTCGCGTGACAATCCACTTATACTTCATACTAACATGACGCTATTTATCTTATATGTCACGTCAATAAATAATTTAAATTTTATAAAAATATTCAAAAATACAAAAAAAAATGTATAAAAAGCTCATAAAAATACACATGGGTTACCATGAAAACTGTCATGGTTAAAAATTTAATATTTTAGTCAGTATTTTCATTAAAAAAATAACAGTTTTACACTTTTTAAAATGTTGATGACCAAATTTAGCTCAAAAAAAATGTCAAGTTGACAAAAAATGTAAACGTTAAAGGCTAAATTTATCATTATGCCTAATTAAATCTATTTTTATTTTATGTTTATTTTTGTTTTAAATCATCGTCTCGTTTGTCGATTAAGTCTTAACTCAGTTGGTTTCATTGTTATTATAATGATAAGAAAAACGTGGGTTTAAGCACGTTTAAATACTTCTCTTCTTCCATTTTAAGAGTAAAAAATAGTTATGAGTAGAAATAAACTTTATATTAAAAATATTATTTTAAAATTATCAACTGTATAAAATAAGTTTAAATTAAAAAAGTATATATATTTTTTAATTAAGCAGGTTTTTTTCAACTAAGCCCCTAGCAATATTTTGAGCTTTGTTAACAAAATCAATTACGGTGTTAATACCTTTTATCAATTTTACATAATTTTGTTTGGTATAATATAAATTTGGTCCTCAATGTTTATATATTTTGTTAATTTAGTCTTGATTTTAAAAAAAATTCAACAAATTTAGTCTCAACATTTTCACATATGTTGCGGGCTAAACTTGTTAGATCATGACCAAATTAAAAGGTGATAAAAAAATATTGAAAAAATCACGATAGTTAGGTGAAATGATAAGGGTCTTTCTTGGTCAAGGGTTTGATCCTTATTCTGGGTATGGAGCAGTTTTAAAACTTATGGCTAGCATCTACCCCTTAATAGGCCTACAAAATGCGGAGGATTAATTACTGAGCTTGCTCCGATAAATACATTGAAAAATAAAAAAAAAAAGTATTGAAACTTTCCTAGTTCCTCATTAGACTATTCTTAATCCAAATTTACCATTTTGGCTAATTTTAATTATTGGCCTTGACAACATTATTTGAGTTTCTATTATCAATTTGAATAGATATTTTAAAAAAAGTTTAAAATTAATATAAAATAAAAATTTAATGTATATCTTTTTATCACTTTGATTTTTAATCTTCAAAATTTTGATTCAATTCACATGGCAATTCACGTATACTTTGTTGACATGCATATATTTTTAAAGATTTTTATGAATTTTTAAATAATTTTAAATAATTTTTTGATTTTTTTTATAAAGTGCACATGACAATTAGGGAAATTGCTACACTAATATCTTTAAAGTTTAATGATTCAATCAATTTTTTTCATTTAAAGGGTAATAATTTGAATAAATTTTAAAAGTTGAGGCTAAAAAGTAAAAATGATAAAAAGAACTTTGTGATTTTGCCTTTTGAAATTGAGATTGGGGCAACTTGTATTCTTTGTGCCAAGGGAACAAGGGTTTCTTTGGATGGGCAGTGTATTTATCTGTGATTAGTGTAAAAACAGCGATAGCAGTGAAATTAGATATTGTAACAATATTGTAGTGTGAGACAAAAAGAAAGCTAAATGCACTGCACTAAAAGTAAATGTTCACCCAAAAGAGCCCTTATAACTATTCATTTACAAATTAATACGGGGTAGAATATCCTCCCTTCGTATTTGTGGACCATTGCATTTTTCAAATCATAAATAAGAGGACAATATGTTTAGCGTATTTGAACCGACGTTCTCTTTTATTAACAACAATGCCCATGCAAGAAAAATATTGAATGGCTCAAGTTTGCTTAGTTAGATATGTTTAAGATAGAGGTGATCATGGTTTGGGCCGGGTCGGGCCCAGACAAAATTTTAGGCTCGTTTTCTAGGCCCGAGCTCGGCCCGGCCTGAAATATGGGCCTAAAAATTTGTCCAAGCCCGGCCCGGCCCGGCCCATATTACTTTTTTTTTTTAGCTTTTTTCATTAAATAAAAAATTTTAAAACAAATAAAAAAATATAAATTTAAAAAGTATATTTGATTAAAAATAAAATATATATTTAATATATAATTCGGGCCGGGGCCAAAAAAGTTTTACCCGAGGCCCGGCCCGTTTTCTAAACGGGCCTCGTTTTTTTGCCCAAACCCATATTTCGGGCCTATATTTTTACCCGAACCCTCCCATTTTTTGGGCGGACCGTCGGGCCGGGCCGGTTAGCCCAACTCATGATCACCTCTAGTTTAAGATCATCACTTTATTAAAAATTAAGTTGGATATTTTTAAATTTAATTATTTGTGTTCGGGGTCAAATTGAAGCTTGAACTAAAAAATTCCAATACTAAAATTTTTTAAAATGTATATATTAAAAACAAAAGCTAAACATCTCTCCGGTTCTCTCAATTTCGAAATTGAATAAATTGGTTTCTCTAAAAAAAAAGTAATTTAATTTCTGTCAATTTCGAAAGTGAGCAACTAAGGACAATTAATCACGTAATTAATATTTTTAGTCAATTATACATAATGTGTAAATTTAGCCCTTGATGTTCATATATTCTATGTAAATATTGACACAATGTGTAAATATCACATGCAAATATTACGAGCTGAATTTGTTAAATCAAGACCAAACTGACAAAATGTAAGTTTGTTATTATAACAATAAAAATATGTAAGATTGGCGAGAAAAACATTAACACATTGATTCTTTTTCAAGAGAGATCAATCTACTCTATATCAAAATAAGAAGGACCAAAATGATATTTTACCGAAAACAAAATAATGTCAACCATTAAATGGAATAATGATCATTACCACATCATGGCAACGCCATGATGACGTTAAACTTGAGTTGAAGGTATGGTGAGTCTTCTAATTGGCCAACTCTTTGCCCCCTCCCTTTTGACCTTCCATAATTCACATTAACAAATCTTTTCTTTCTCTTTCACTTTTCTCCCTATATATATTCATTCACATTCTTTTACCTTTTCTTCACAACAATCCCAAAACCCAAAACAAAAACCCGAATTCGTTTATCTGATATCCACTTTCAATAGCAGTGATTAATCGTCTCGTTGTATAAGTGTTTTTTGAAAAGGTAATACAAATGCCTGACAAAAACAATAGTTGTGTTGGTTTAAATGAACCAAGATTGGTAGTGAGGAAGTTTTTGGCTAAGCCACAATATGAAGGTGTTGGAGCCATAGTGAGAAGAAGCATTGGCAGGTAACTTGGGAATATATATATATATATATATATATATATGATCAATTTGGTGCTTATTTTTTTCATTAAAATGAAGGAATTTGAGCAATTTAGATCAAAGGGTATATTTTTTTTTCATCTTTTTTTGCAGGTTTGAGTTGAGATACTTTGATCCTTTCCTTGTTTTGGATGAATTTTCAGGTTAGTGTCACTCTGTTTTTTGCTCTGTTTTCTTTTTTCTTTTTAATATCTATATTGTAATGTTTTGATTCTGGAGATTGCAGTCACAGCACCTGCTGGATTTCCAGATCATCCACACAGAGGTTTGATTTTCAGTTTTATATATAGGTTAAAATATGCTACTAGTCCATGCACTTTTGTATAATTTGAGATTTAGTCCATATACCCTCTTACTTTTCCAATTTAAAAATCTTAGTCAAAATAATTATTATCATTGGTAGTTTCCATTAAAATTTATCATAATAACTTAATCAACAAGTAAAATTAATAAATTCTTATAGAAAATACTTACGGTTTAATGATTGAATTGGAATTTTTAAATTAAAAAAAAGTTGGGAACTTAATTTCTATTTTTAAAATATATATACATACTCTGTTTTTTCTTGTTAACAGGATTTGAGACAGTCACCTACATGATACAGGTATAAAATTTATCAATCAAAAAGAATATATTTTCATTTTAACAATTTAATTCTACTATAATCAACACATTAAAGAGTAAAATCATATTTAGCAAAAAAAAAAATGAAAGTGAACCCCAAAAAATACAAATACTAAAATAGACCTGGTTATTAAGTTAAGGGGCAAAAAATAAATTTAACCCTTTTTTAATTAAGGTTTTTAAACAAAAGTGTAGGAAATGAAAGTTACCTTTGGTTGATATTGCAATAGGGGTCAGTTACACATGAAGACTTTGAAGGGCATAAAGGGACCATTGGAGCTGGTGATCTTCAATGGATGACTGCTGGGAGAGGCATTGTCCACTCTGAGATGCCTTCACCACATGGTACCCAAAAGGGTCTTCAACTATGGGTCAATCTCTCCTCCAAATATAAAATGTAAGTTGTTTCGGGAAAAGAAAAACTATCGTAAATATTGGGTTCGGATTCATAATTATTGAGAGTAATCTTTTTAAAGGTGACTATATAAATCAGTTGTCTAAATCCCGGTTCAATTAAATAGACATTTACAAGTTTTATGAAATTAAAATGGGGATTAAAAGAGATCACAAATTTACTAAATACCACCTCTTGCTCTAGTTCTAAGTGTTAGATTCAAATCTTAAACTTATTAAATGGTCAACGATAAAATGTATCATTGTATTAACATATATCTTTATAGTTTTTAAGAGGATTAAATCAAAATTTTATCATTTTAGGAGTAAACTATTTACTTACTAAAAGTACAATTTTTCATTTTGGGGGACCAGGACCCTTGCTTGCCCACTTCCAAATTCGACACGGGTGTCGGATTGATGGTTTTTGTTTAACATTTACAGGATGGAACCAAAGTATCAAGAAATATCAAGCAAGAACATTGCAGAAACCACAAAGGATGGAATCAAAGTTAGGGTTATCGCCGGTGAAGCCTTGGGAACAAAGTCACCAATCTACACAAGAACCCCAACAATGTATTTGGATTTCACTCAGGATCCCAGAACTCACCTCCAACAACCGATACCTAAACCGTGGAACGCCTTTATTTACATATTAGAAGGAGAGGGTATCTTTGGGCAGTCGAAATGGTCGGCGAGTGCTCACCAGTTGCTTCTTCTAGGACATGGGGATGGGTTAGAGGCATGGAACAAGTCCACTAAATTGTTAAGGTTCATATTAGTAGGAGGTGAGCCATTGGATGAACCATTGGTGCAATTTGGACCATTTGTGATGAACACTCAAGAAGAGATTGATCAAACAATAGAGGATTTTGAGAACTACACCAATGGATTTGAGAAAGCAAGGCATTGGAGATCTGAATCTGGTCTTAGCCTGTTATGTAATAAAAAAATATATTTTTTTTCTTTTTTATACAATTATCTAATAAATTTATTTAAAAATTGATGTAAATATCAAATATGTTTTTTGTTGAGATAGTAAAATTGAGAACGTAGAGGTCATTATGCTTTGGGTTTGAATCTCATCCGGTGTATTTTTCCGCCAATTAACTTGTACCATTTGCAGTTTGGGAAGTACAGTTGAAACTTCAGGATCCGAAGGTGTTTCACCTTTAGCAAAATCGTTCTAGCTAGCAGGAGTTGGCTATGAAGTTTTGAGTGACCAGTGCAATGTGTGGACTATGTATATAGGGAGAGAGGCGTATCCAGTAATTGCTACCGCAAGGGCGGAAGGTTTAGACCGAGCATGTGTTCCGATACATGTCGCATGCTATCTCCAACCTCGGTGCAAGTAGTGAGTGTGAGCAAATTGAGTAAAAGATGGTAGAGTTAATGGCAAAGTTGCACACCCCGTAGCACTTACGTAGGATTTGGTGTTTGGTTGGAAAAACAGACCTGGTTCCTGTGTTTCCAAATTTGCCAAAGGATTAGGATCCATTTGTTGTACATGGATTGGTGTCTCAGTTCTGTCTTGGAATATTGTTGAATCCACTGACTAATCCATTCCCTGATGTATGGTACACCAAGTTGCTTCGGACAGATAGAATACTAAGATCCAAACGGAAGGGGCATGCTCGAAAGAGATGGTCGCTGGTTTCGTCCGCTTGATCACATAGTGGGCATTGGGAAGATGTTGTGACATGTCGGGCACACAGTTCTGTTCGGAGAGGAAGGGGATTATTTCATAATTAATAAAAAATTTTGGTCATATTTAAAAAAAAGCCCTTCTTATTCAAACTGATTTTCTTTCAACAAAATCATCAAAACCCAAAATCTCAAAAATATTAGAAACCTTAACATCATCAAAATTTTAAAATCACATTTAAAAAAAATAATAATAAGAATAAAAAATTCCACCCATGAACAAGGCAGAATTAATTTTTATCAAGATCTTCTTAGCTCTATTTGCTCTAAACTCCATCTCTCTTTATGGTTACTTCTCCTCCAGCCACCCCAATCACCACCACTATCATGTGGCGGTTGACCACCGTAACACGACGGCGGCGGAGGGTTTTCCCAAAAAAATCCTACACCGTAAACCCCATTTGTCAAACCCCCCGCGACCAATCATCCCATCAAAGCCCTGGCCAACCATCCCATCATATCTACCTTGGTCTTTCTCCCCAACCGTAGCTTTAAATTCATGTGAAGCTTATTTCGGGAATGGGTTCACAAAGATATCCAACATTTTGCCCGTAAAGGCCGCCTTGAGATCCGGGTCTAGTTGGTTTAGGTGTCGTTACTCAGAGACTTTGAGGACTTCAATTTGTGAAGGTGGGAAGATAAGGATGGATCCTGGGAAGATTAAGATGTCAGGTGGTGGTGAAAAGCTTGAAGATGTTATTGGGAGAAGTGAAGGAAAAGAATTGCCTGAGTTTGAAGATGGAGCTTTTGTGGTTGAATCAAGGTTAAAGAGAAGGAAGCTTGTTGGGTATAAGTTCATGCATAAAATTTTACCTGAGAATGTTACAAGACACCCTATAAGGGAATCAGTTAGGTCTATTGTTATTGTGGGTCAAAATGATTTTGATTGTCAAGAGGTTAGTTTACATTTTTCTTTGATATTTTAATGTTTTCTGGGATTTCTAATTCTGGGTTTTGTTTGATTTAGTAAATTAATGCTTAAAAATGCAGATATGGAATTAGAATTTAATGCAATTCTATATGTTAAAATTAACTTTTCTTAGTTGGTTTTAGTTAATTTATTAGTTTAATAGCAGTTTGTGAACTCTTTGATTATAATGCCAATTTTGAACATGGATATAATTCGTAAGCAGAGTGGTTCATTTGTTAATTTCTTCTAATTTTTTGCCCTTTTTTATGGAATATTAACTTAATTCTTACTATATTAGCTGTTTAGTTTCTTCATTCATCTTACTAATTCGATTCGATTTGTCGATTGGTGTTAGTTCTGCTTTTATGGATTCTGATGTGGAAAAGCTCTGATTACAGTGGGTAGAGGAGCCTACATTGCTGGTAACAAGATTCGAGTATGCTAACCTTTACCACACGGTGACGGATTGGTACAGTGCTTACATGTCTTCCAGGGTTACCGGCTTGCCTAATCGGCCACATTTGGTCTTTGTTGATGGTCATTGTAAGGTATACATGCTTGGTATTCCGAATTCTGTTCCTATTGTCATCTTTCTTCTCTTTAGGACATTATCATTCTTTTATCACCATGTTATTTGTCATTCATGTACTCGAATTTATGAGAAAATCACTGGCCTTTCAAGCTCAGGGAGTTGTCCGTTCTTGCCCGAAACAGATTAGGGTGGAATGCTTAGTTAGTAAAAAGTGAACCACGGGAAGAATACATGCAAAATGAATTGCATTCCATAATAAATAAATCCTGAGATACTATTCGAAGAATTTATGAGAAAAACACTGTTGTTTCGAGCTCAGGGAGATGTCCTTTCTTATCCGAATGGAATAGTGAGAAATGTTCGGTTAGTGCATTGTGAACCTCAGATACCTATGTCAATCTAGCCTGCATCCCAATTACAGACAAAATGAATTGTATTCCATAGGCAGTCCCGAGATACAATTCAAATACTTAGATTGTAATATTTGCTTGATTTTAATTTCTTGGCTTCCCCAACCTAAAGTTCTATAAGTTCACCGTGTCATCAGCGGTCCTCCTTTTCTCTAGTATCGATATTTCGAACATCTCTGTTGAGTTTAAACTGTTTATCTAATAATGCTTTATTATCCTACAATGCTGATCTTTTGTTCTTGGCTGAACATTTCCAGACACAATTAGAAGAAACATGGAAAGCTTTGTTTTCGAGCCTTAGATTTGCGAAAAACTTAACAGGTCCGGTCTGTTTCCGCCATGCTATTTTCTCACCTTTGGGATATGAGACTCCATTTTTCAGAGGGCTTAGTGAAGAAATAAATTGTCATGGAGTTTCTGCTCATGATCTACAGCAAAATCCTGATATCCACAAAACTGCTCGGGTATCTGAGTTTGGAGAAATGATCAGAGCTGCTTTTGGATTTCCGGTAAACAGACATCATGCTAGTAAGGCAGCCTCGGGTCATAATGTTCTCTTTGTCCGTAGAGAAGATTATTTAGCGCATCCACGCCATGAAGGTAAAGTTGAATCCAGACTTACCAATGAACAACATGTGTTCGATTCATTACAGAGCTGGGTATCTGATCATCTCAAATGCAAAGTGAACCTGATCAATGGGTTGTTAGCACATATGCCGATGAAAGAACAGATCCGAGCTATTCAAGATGCTTCAGTTATCATTGGTGCTCATGGTGCCGGTCTAACGCACATAGTATCTGCAACACCTAACACAGTGATCCTTGAGATTATTGGCAGCGAATTCAAACGGCCACATTTTCGGTTGATAGCGCAGTGGAAAGGATTGGAATATCATGCCATTTACCTTTATGGATCATATGCCAATCCTCGAGCTGTCATTCTTCGGCTTAACAAGATAATGAAGAGTCTTGGTTGCTAAACAACGGATAATCCTTCCATCATATGCGTGCTAGAGTTAGCCTTGCACGATTTTGCTCATTTTTCCCCGATTTTTTTTCGGAACTAACCGAAGAATAGAATGAGGTTTTTTTTTTAAAAAACTTCTTAGGTGTTCATTCCATTTAATGGATTGAAATTATAGTCATGGTACAAAGATAAAGGAGAGGGTGAAATCATTCTAGTTGATGATGGATATAGGCAATATCCACATTCATAGATGGATAAAAAATTTGGGTTTCATATGGTTATCTTTAAATGTAAATTTACATATTTGATTTCACTTTCATTTTCCTTTGAATCAATTCCTTTGAAGAATTGAAATCTCTCAAAGATGCATATACACTTAATATCTCTCAAAGGTGTATATACAATAATTCAGATATTCCAAACTACAAATAACACTTGTGTAAAGAAATACAAATAGACCCAACAAGTGTTTTGGATGATTTGGATTTTTGCATAATAGACTTTGTAAGTTTATTTCTCGTCTTCGTTCTTATTTCATTGAATCATATTTATACTCTCTCATTGATTTGGAATCATTTGGAGTCATTAGAAGAAACTTTTAGCTGTTGGGAACATTAATTTCGTGCATTAACTGTAGTCTATAGGGTCAAGTATCGATCTTGACACTTAGTTGAGAATAGTCGTTAAAAAAACATGAGTCAGGTTACATACCATGCTCCTTTAAAAAGGATTTTTGGCTACTGACATGCAAGCTTTAATATCGATACATGGTTGCCTAGGCATCGAGACTTGCCTGATAAATCCCGATACCATACCCCTCTAGAAAGTCATTTTAGCTATTAGGAGGTATCGATAGTAGTTTTGACAACTATGTAAAGCTCATTTGCACCCCTACATTTTGAACTCAGCCTTAAAATTTATGTGTTAGGATCAATTTTTTTAAAACCGAAACGGTAGTTAAATTGATCGGGTTATCAGTTCGTCGATTCGATTGGTTGGATTGATTAGATTAAAAAACTATTAAATTTTAAAAAAATTAAAATTAAAAAATTAGTTTAATCGATTCAATCGTCAGGTCAACCGATCCGTACTGGTTTCCAATCTAATCGGTTCAAAGTCATTCTCCCCACCAGTATCTCGACCGATTCCCAATCCAACCAGTCTAATCGATCAGGTCAGTTTGGTTCAACCATCCTTGGTTAAGATAACCCAATCTACGATATGGATCACATAATGTTAGTCTATAAAGGAATAGGCTAGGACTAGACCTGATCAACAATCGAGCCACTCGCTCAGGCCCAAAGGCCTACTTGAAAAATGGGCTTGGACAAAAAATAAGACTTGTTTTCTAAATGGGTAGTGCTTCGGGTAGAATTTTTTGGCCCAAGCCCGACCCGGCCCTAATCACATGCCTATACTTTTTTTTTGTATTTTCAATTTGTTGGGAAACATTTATTTTAATATTTATAGTGTTATGTAGTATATTTTTAAAAAAAATTGTTTTTATATAATAAAAAATCTAAAACAAATTATTACAGCCAGGCCTGGTTGGGCTCGGATTTAGCATTTTTAATATGGATCGAGCTTGAAAAAAAATTTAGCCCCAGTTTTCATGTTGGGTTGGGTTCAAGCCTAGAAAGTGGGCCTAAAATTTTAGGCCGGCCCAGCCCAAACCTGATCTGGCCCATGATGAGGTCTAGATAGAATTTAGAATCATCTTTTTTCTCTCTTGTGAAAAAGGGTTAATATAATATATGGTACTTTAGTTTGGCTTCAATATTTAATTTCGTATTTAAATTTTTTTTTATTTTCAATTAATACCTGAGTTTAACTTTAATATTCAATTTGGTACCATCATGGCCCATTGAATGAGTTTTTGTCATCCCTTTCTTACTCTTTAATGGATTACAATTTTTCCTATTTTATCTCGAATCTGAAGTTCAAAACATTCCAATATTAGACAAAGTCTATTCCTTGGGAACTTGCCTGTTTAAAGCATTGCAGTTTGAGGTATGAGTTCTTTCTCTGTTATGTTTCAATTTGTAATATCATACAAATATGAAGTAATTATTTCATATAAAAAGAAAGGCATGAATTATGGTTCTTAAACATGTTTATAGTTTTATATCGTTCATGGTGTCATTGTAATTGGGTTAAATTGATTATGAACTAGGTTAAATCAATATAGTTCGCCAAGTGTTTGACAAATTGCCTCTGAAAAAATTGCATGTATTTACTATGCGGTTTATAACATGTTACCCACCTAAACCCGTGAAGGGGAGGTCTTAAATTGTGTACATTATTGGAATTTTCTTGGTTCTGGGATCTGTTGTCTGTGTTAACTCGAGCATTTTCATGGTTGGTTTATGTTACGTGATTCTTTGGTGATCAGCAAAGATGGTTTTTTGCTTCCCATCTACACCTAAGAAGCTGGCTATGACTGTGGGGTGCTTCATTGCTGGTGCAGGCCTTTTTGTTGTTGGTACGTATCTCTCCTATGTAAACGTTGCTCCTCAGCAAGCTCGAATTAAAGCACGAAATGACTTTGTTAAGGAACGGTTAAGAAAGAAATATGGCAAACCATAGAATTGCATTGCACTGTTGCTTCATCCTTGGTTTTTACTCACATTCTCTGCTCTCATTTAATGTTTTTATGGTAATAAGATTTCGCATTAGAATGTTACTTTGACTTTGGTTTTATGGTAATAACAATTCTCTTTGTTGATTTGGTTATGCACTTGAGATTCACATAAGCTTGAGCAGGTATCCTAGATTCGGTAAAAGTACCATGGATATTCCTGTATTAGGAATCAGATTGCATTTTACCCCTTCTATTAAAAGAATAGGAAAATTAATCACTGTATATTAGATCAAAGAGTAAGCTAGTTCTTGTTTAAAATTCCATTCATTTCTACTGTTAAGTATTGGTGTGGTTGATGGAGCAACTATACAATGACACGTGACGTGTACCTCATGCTAACGTGGAGGGATTAATTTAAGTAAAATGGATGGAATTTTTAACAAACAATAAATTTGATGGAATTTTTTTACGTGGGTGGTCTAATTCAAGCAACCAGATAGTGATATGATATCACTTAACAGTAGAAATGGATGAAATTTTAAATAGAAGGACTAATATGCTCTTTGATTTAATGTATATGGACTAATTTACTCATTTTTAAGTAGAGGGGCAAAATGTGATTCGACATCTAGTACCGATACTTTTACATATAGATACTTATTATATATGGTTCATAACATTACTTGCTAGATGTGGCTGATTGCTATTATTTACACTAAATCCAGGTATTATTATTTAAATCCAAATTTAAATTAATTAAATTAATCGTTGAATACTAAAATCTTGTAAATACTAAAAAATATATATTAAAATAAGAACTCTAAAAGCTATTGCATATATGATCGGAAAAATTAAATTAAATTAATTGGTATAAAGTTTTTTCTCGTCTCTCAATTTTGGTATTAAGTAAATTAGTTTTTTTTAATCAAAATAATTTAATTTTTGTTAATTTTAAATGTGAGTAATTAAGAATATTTAATCACAACAATAATGTTTTTTCGTTAATTTTACATTATTTTTATTGGTCTGATAACAAATTTAGCCCTCAAAGTTTACATATTTCGTCAATTTAATTTTCATTTAACAAATTTAACCCGTAATATTTATACATTTTGCCAACATGTACATAACATATATAAACATTAATGGTTAAATTTGTTATACCAATCAAAATCATGTATAATTGCCAGAAAGCATTAACATCGTGATTGACAAAAATTACTCCAATTGAGAGAGACCAAAAAGGCGTATTTACCAAACTAGTTAGAAGTGACAATTGGACGGGCTCAAATCAGATTATTTTAAGTTCGGATTATTTCGAGTTCAAGTTTTTTCGAATCTGAGCTTCTCTAAATTAAGAGTTTTTCTGAGATCAAATCTTTTCAAATTTAGATTATTTTACATTAGAGTTTGGGTTGAATACAAATTTTTGTTGTTTCATAATGTAATTTACATCTGAATATAGATTTACATGTATATTGTCATTTGTTGCTAGACATTACTGGTACTAGCATTGAGCTTTTGTGTTTACATGTACAATGATAACTTTATTTTCTTAAAAATTATTATTTTTTTAATGTTTTTCGTATCAATTTTATAATTTATGTTCGAAATTCATGACCATCTCTTTTAATAATGTTATATTTAAAGTTCAAATTTACATTTTTCTCCAAATATAATATGTCTTACTATTACAATACACCCAACACTAGTTTAAAAAATTACTATTTCATTTATTAAAAAAATTTGAGAGCTTTTATAAAAAAAATATTGAAATAAATCTCAAAACTTTACATGATCTATAATTTAATGTGCAAATTGTATAATGAACTTCGAATTTGTAAAATTTTATACATGAAATTTTAATTTGATCCAATTCTTATAAATTATTAAGACTTTTATTGATATAACATTATTTCATGTTCACATATTGAATAAATAAATAATTATATTTATCCAACATAAAAATAAATTAATATATTTATTTTTTCAAATATGTATGATTAAATCAAAATTAAAATTTTAAATATATATTTTAACCACAAATATAATTTCACATGTATAATTGCACCAAATTTTGAATTATTTTTGGATTTTCTTGAATTTGAGTTTTCTTTCAAATACAAAGTTTATGACTTTCTTTTTCAAGCCAAATTTTCCCAACCAAAATTGGCTTCATCTATAAAGTTCAAGATAATACCTTCAAAGTACAACATGCAAGTATATAAAAGTACTGTTAAATGGTACACACTAATTAACATTCAAACTAAAAAAAAAGCCCAAAACTAACAATTTCAAATGTTCTCAAATGGTGAAAGGCCAAAAAAAAAAAAGACATTTTGATCTCAATGATGAAATACTCAAAAGCAACAAAATTTTAGGCAGCTCCCTTCCCCTTCTTTCTCTGTATCTTCTTCATGTAAAACTCCAGCTCTTTGCCCTCCAAGATATATCTATAAATCCCATTTCACATCATATTAGAATAACATTGATACTAGTTATTGTTTCCTAAAGGGTTAATGTAATTTTTGACCCCTGAACTTGATAATTAGGTCCACACTATAGTCTCAAAACTTGCAGCTTTTACCAATTTAATCCCTCAACTTGAATTCCGTTAAAGTGTGATGTGACACTAAGATTCTGTCACATCAGCTTTTCCCAAGTTTATCTATTTTTAAAAGTTTTAAGTGATCATGTGAAACAATCTCAGTGTCACATCATTACACCATAACAGAATCCAAGTTCAAGGACCAAACTGAGAAAAGTTACCAAATTCTAGGACTAATGTGGGGAAAAAGTTTCAAGTACCAAAGTGAGCCTAATTGCCAGGTTCAAAGTGAATCCAAACATATCATCCAAGAGACTAGCGAATCAAAACAATATTGCGAAGGGTAATTAGCCTATTAGCTGTCTAATTGATATTCCTGTTCTAACAAAGCAATTATAGATGCGAATAATAAAGATGAGAAGTTGAGGGTATATGATGGAAGGCTTTTTTAAAAAGACTTCTTAAGACATGACATACCCATCAGCACGGCCGCATTGACCAGGCCGTGAAGAGATGCAAGCCAGTAAACGCCCACTACCAAATTGCTCCTCAATATGGGGGTCAAGCGTGCGACTCTGCTGACGCTTCTCCAGCTTCCTCAAGACATGGTTGCTCTTCTTCACTTCCTCAGTAGCAGTTTCACCTTCCTATAGACAAATGGAGGATTAAAAGAAGAACCATACACATCATTACCTCCCTCTATTTTAGGGACTAGATCAAATTAGTCCTATTGTTAAATGGATCAATTTAATCTCTGTAATATTAAAAAAGTCAAATAGGGCTGAATTGTAACAGAGCTAACATTTACTGTTTAAAAAGTGACCATTTCCAGCTCAATTTCAAGCAAAAGATTTCATTTCCAAAATTATAACAGCTTTCAAAACAACTAACTCTGTTAAACAGTAAATGACATTTTTCAAATAATAAATGTTAACTCTGTTGACATTTGGCCTTATTTGATTCCTTTTAATAGTACAAGGAATAAATTGACCCATTTAATAGGACTAATTTGATCCAAGCTCTACAATAGAGGGACCTACCAGGTACTTCCACCCATCATTATGCTTAACCTTAAGTCTTGCCTACAGTACAACTTGGATAGCTGTAAAACTTCTATTTTGTAGGGAACCAAGTTCGAGAAGGTGCAGAAACAAACTTATTATAGCATGATAAGAATTAAACTCTCGTATCACATATCACTCTAACAGCAAGGACAAATCAGTTACGAAAAGAACTGTGCAAAGACGCCACTAAAGTGGAGGATAACAAGGTTCAATTTCTTTCCAGAAGACATGAAAAATACAAAAAGAATAAACACAAAGCATAACGACTACCGCTTTATTAGAACATATTAATTCATCTGTCATTGAAGCAATATCCGTGAGATGAAAACATGAAAAGATAGTCCTACCTCTCCTTCTTTCTTGGCTCCTGCTGCTGCTTTCTTCTTGCGACCAATGTCAACACCATAGTGTTGGAGATACCATTGCTTGAATGGAGCAGCATCGACTTGAACAATAGCACTCTTCACCAGAGTTTGTGTACGAACCAACTCATTGTTAGACGCATTGTACACCACATCCAAAATTCTGGTCTTACGAGTCACAGCCTCACTTCCCCAGGAGTAGTTTCCCGTGTCAAGCCTCAAGGCACGCCACTTCACATTTCCACCTCGGACCCTAATCCTCCTGACTGTCTTGTTGCTCGATAGCTTTGTGTTTGCAGGTTGCCTTCCAAGCTCATACCTTTCAAGATAAATCACCAAAATTTAGAAAACGAGATAAAATCACATCGAGACATCAAGTGAAATAACCTAATAATAACGAGAGAGAAAAATGGACAAGGTCTCTGGATCTAAACAAGCTAGAAAGGTTAAACTTTAATGGTAACGATAAGCAAATTTGAATCTATTAACAAAACCAATAAAAACAAACAAAATTTACTCCAAAATTTTCAATCACAATCGAATGAAGCTAAATCTAAAACTAAAGACTAAAAGTAGAATATTAGTTCAAGTAAATCACAAGAATAAAAGTTCCAATTTCTTAATCATTTTAAATTATCTTTCTAAGCAACCAATCACAGCCAAAAAAGAAAAAGAAAAGAATGAAAGCACAAAGAAAAATGGAGGAAAAAGGGTTTGTAGATTACTTTCTCTTCTTCCTCCAAGCCTTCTTTTTGCCACCAGTGGCACGCCTCTTGTGCATGGAATCACGAGAAATACCTATCAGTACAAAACAATTAACCCCATTAAACAAGAGAATTAATAATAAAATTCAATGATTTAGAAGAGACTAATAAAAAATTAAACGAATGCGAGGAATACCCATTTTGGCTTGGAAGGGGCTTTAGAGTGCTGAAGCAAAATCCCAAAGAAGAAGGAAGCTAGGGTTTGAAAGGAAGTGATACGCTGAGATTAGAAGATCGGTTATACACCCTCCAAAAAAAAAGAAATTGAAAAACCCTAGTTTTTATGAAATTACTTTTGTGTCCTTTTTGGATTTGGGTTTTATGTTAGTTAATGGATAAATTATGGGTTTTGACCCAATAAATGTTTGGATTAATGATTTGGTCCTTTAAGGCCCAATAGTAATTGATGCTTTGGAACCCAATTATTCCAATTTTTTTTCTCTCCAAAGCAACTTCACAACTTGCAAATCTTAAGGTATCAATTTAATGCCTTCTTTATTCAAGTTCGAGTTTTACTATGTGAAAATTTGTACGTAGACTTATTAGTTAGTTATATAGGTGAGCCGAGTCAGGCCCAAATTTTAGCATTTTTTTTCAAGTCAGATTTGGGTAAATTTTAGGCCCATTTTTGGGTCAGATTCGGGCCTAGTAAATGGGCCTAAAATTTTGCTTTGATCTGACCCGACCCGACTTATGATCAACTCTAGTTATCAAGTTTAATACTTGTAATAATTTTTTATAATTATAATTATCAATATGATTAGTTCTAACTTTAAAAAATACAGGTAAAAAAATTTCTCCAATCTCTTTCAATTTCGAAATTAAGCAAATTGGTCCTTCAAAAAAAAATTTTGAGCAATTTAATCTCTATCAATGTTGAAAGTGACTAACTAAGGATAATAAATCACAGCGTTAATATCCTCCATCAATTGTACATGATTTTGATGGTTAAAATGTGCCGCAAGTCCCTGTACTTTTAAAAAAAAATAAGAATTTAATCTTTCTACTTTTTAGATTTCAAAATTCAAGTCCAATTATTAACACTATTAGGTTGCTTTTGGTTCATCAAATCTTAGGTTGCGTTTCATAATAGGATTACGATAATGTAAGATTCATGTGTTTGGTTGATGAAATTTAAGATTACCTAAAATCAAATTTTATTAAATTGTACTTGTTATAGAATTTTTGTTTTTATAAATTTAATATTTTTTTAATCTTGAATTTTTCATAAAGTTATATTAATTTAAAATTTTCATTTTTATTACACCTTGATTTTATCATATAAATTCAATTTAACAACCATTAAACCTAATTATTTATATAGTTTATAATTATTTATTTTAGAGAATTTGGTTTTCTTTTAATATGAAAAGAGAACTGCAACTTAATACAGTTTGGTATATAATTTCAACAAGAAATTACAAACTTTATCATCACCACATATTTTTATTTATTAAATCAGATAAATAGATTATTCAGTTGTCATATCGTGATTAAATTATTAATAAATTTACATTTTGATCACTTGACTTTAAAAATTATAAGATAATTATTAAATTATTTAAAAATTTTCATTTAAGTCGTTGAACTATTAAAACCGTTGATGTATAGTCTTTTCTATTTGCATCGCTAGCACCAACCGAAAACTCTCATTCCACTTCTCTTCTATAGATCAATTTTTTTTTCATAAAACAACTTTGAACATCATAAATCTGCGAACCAAAATTTAAACAACTTTCTTCTCTGATCTCCGACACTAACCGTCAATCGATATGGATCTAAGGTATATTCTTCTAATCTTCAATGGATACTGATCCACCATACAGATCGTCGAATCATCGTTTGGAACTTGCTAATCAGACTTTGAAAAAAAACCTTAACAACCCAATGACTTAAATAAAAAACTTTTAAATAATTTAATAACTATTTTGTAACTTTTTGAAGTTGAACAATCAAGACGAAAATGAGTATAATTTACTTGAATTTTTTTCTTAAATGCAAGCAAACACTTTCAAACATGAATAATCTTTAACTTTTATGGGCATCCCAAGTTGAGCCTCAAAGATTGACAAAATTCTATCTAGAAAAAGAGTAACTTTCACCTTTGAGAGCAAAGCAAAGTTGATGCCTTTTGGCTAATATATATAGCTAATTGTGTTGTTAATCATTTTAATTTCAAAAGTTGTCACCTACCAACAAAAGTTCTTCAAACATTACTAGGTTTTTTTTACTTTGACAATTGGATTCTATAAATATAGATAACCCTTTGTTATGGTAGTGAAATTTACAACTTCTTAACACCTTTTTAGATTCCATAATTTATTATAATATCACTAGGGGCTAAGAAGCTTGTAGATATACTTTTATCTATTCTATATGCTAATAGAAGTGTATATCTTTGCAAATGTACAATTAAAGAGCAAAAAAAAGCTATAATTTTAGTTCATGAAATCATACTAAAATTGGTCTAATCCATCTCCATCATCATCTAGATGAAAAGAGAAAAGAAGCAAAGAAAAAGGAGAAAACTCCATTTCTATCAAGATCTCATGTGAGACCCAAGGGGTCACCTTTGATTAAAATGAAAAAGATTGTTTGATTAGAGGGTGTTGTAGGCCATGTTTTCTCAAAAGTCTACCTCCATGGGTATTTTTATTAAAATTTATTTTTTTTCAATTTTTTCCTTTTTTAAATTTCAAAGGAATAGTTAAGTATCATTGATTAAGTCTATCCCTTTTAAGTCATTTCAATTAAAAGAAAAATAAATAAGACCCCACCTTGTAAAATTTGTCTTTGATTTCTAGCATTTTGGGTTTGCAAAAAAAGGGAATTTAGTTTGAAAAATACAACATAAGGCTTCATGAAAGAGGAAGGATAGCACTACTTGTTGGATTTTTTCTCAAATTATCGATGTTATATATCACATTTTTTTCATTATTGAAACCATTAATTTAACTATTAAATTACACATAAAATCTTATGCGACATAAATTTCAAAATAATAATAAAATGTTGTGGCGTAGAGGTGTTCTTGGCTAGTCAAGCCAAGTTTAAGTATGATATTAACGCGCCTTTACTTGCTCAAGCTCAACTTGGCCCAAAATATAGGCTTAAAATTTTACCCAAGTCTAAACATATTTGTAATGGCTAGCCCAAGTCAATTTTAGACTCGTATTATTTTAAATTTAATATTTAATAGTTTTATGTATTTTTAGTTTATTAAAATGTTATACATATAGAGCCCTTAATATTATTATATCTTACTATAAATTTAATTTTTGTATGAGTTATAAATCATATAATATATAAAAATAACACAATATAATATATTGGAAACTTAGAAATGGGTAGCGCTAGACTTGGGCCTTGAATGTTTGAGCTTGAGCATGACTTATTTTTAAACGGCCTAAATTTCTTTTTCCCAAATCTATTTTTTGGTCCTAAACTAGTGACATTAAATCCATGTTATGGAATAATTATAGAGTTAATCCCACAAAAAAGAAGATTGATTAATTTGCTATTATTGCCATTATTTCCCATCAATTAGAGGCATAGGTTAGTTGGATACATGGGGATGGATTTGGCTTTTTATCATAAAGAAAAACAAAGTAGAAGAAAGTTTAGAATAGTCTAAATCCACCTAATAATTGACCTTTCTAGATATGTATCTCAATTATATAATAAAACATATTAATTTTTAAAAAATAATTTTTTTAGATTTCTATTTAATTTTTGGTCTCTTTTAATTCTCGAATTTATATTCCCAAAATGGATAAAAAAAAGTTAAACGTATTGTTATGGCATCTACATGTATGTCACGTCAGTAGAGTGAATAGACGTTATATTTTTCATCCATTTTGGGGGTAATTTGATAAATAACACAAGTTTAAGGACTAAAATGATTTTTTTTTGTAAAGTTGAGGATCAAATAAGTTATTATGGCTATCAAATTTACATATGAACTTCGATTTGGTAAAATTATATACAAGAAACTTGAATTATAGTTTATATGTATAAATGAAACTTTAATTTTGTTTTAATTATAGACATTTAAGGAAGTGAATATATACGTTTATTTTCATATTAGATTAATATAATTTTTTTGCGAATAATATAATTTGTTGCTGATGAAATAGATTGGCGTAAAATGGTGCCAATTCGACAATGATATTAGTAATTTGTGACAATTGAATAAATCAAGTTAATGTATAATTTTAATATTTATCTCTTCATAAAAATAATAACAAATACTTTTTGTTTTATTTTTGAAGTTTTTTATCATCTATATAACTATATATAAAAGGAAAGCTTGAGAACCTTATGGGTAAATTTTAATTCTAATACCTCTACTTTTCAGATTATAAAAATGGTTAAATTTTAATATGATCCCTGTATTTTGTTTAAATTCTAGATTTAATCTATATATTTTAATTTTGACATAACTTGATACGTCATCTTTTATATTGCCATTAGTTAGTCTAAATACTTTATTCTAATTCAAATGATGATACGAATTTTAAAGAATTGCTAGCACCGTTAAAATTTTGTTACATGGATACCAAGTTTCTTTTTTTCTTCTTCAAAATATCATACCAGCACAAAAGAATTCTAACCGTGTAAACAAATAGACCTAAATTTTTAAATTTGAAAGTAGAGAAATTAAATTCCTGAAAATAAAGGTATAGAGATAAAATTATAAATATACGATAAATACAAATTCTTTTAACAAATTGTATCCTTTAAAATTTTAAATTATAATTTAATTAAGAAATAAATAATTAACCTAACACGAGACGTATTGAAAATGTAATTGGGTTATATTTTTTTATGTAATTAAATAAAATAAAAATATAAAAGTAATTATGTGTATAGTTTCAAAATGAAACTACATCTACATGTGATTATAAGTCAAAGTCTCAAAAAAATATTAATATCCTAACATGTCATTCATGCATTTATTGACTTTATTGGTGAGACTGAATGCTGAAATTTATTGTCTACAAAGCAAGAGTTTGACTACAAACACCTAAGCATTAAATGTTTGAAATTGCCATTGAAGACAGGCATTAATTATTTGCAGGCTTGCAAACTTATGGCAATGCTATTTTCCCTTTTATTTTGTCAATGAAAACTCCACAAAAATAGAAATATAATTGAGTAATTATTAATGTAGTTTATTAATTGTTGATAAATATTATGGGATAGAGTTTAGTTATACATATATGTATATATCATATAAAGTAAGATATATATAATAGAAATTATTTTTACGGACCCTTTTCACTATATTATTTATGGTCTTTTTTTAATTATTTCATGATACTTCAATAATTTTTTTACATCATTGATATATAATTTTGATATTTTTTTACTTTAAATTTTGAACTCGAACCTCGAATTTTGATCCTCGAACTTTGAAAGTTTAGGGTCCAATTTTAGAGTTTGGGTTCAGGTTCAAGGTTTAAGATTTATATTTTAGGTTTCGGTTTAGGGTCTAAGATAATTTTTTGTGCAAAATGAGATAGGTTGATAGTTTGAGAGGATTTTCAGAAGGGATAATTAAATTTTTGGCCCCTAAACTTGGCAACAAGGTTTGCTTTGGTACCAATGTCTTTTTTTGTTTCACCTTGATCATTAAACTTGACAAGAAGATCCATTTTGGTCATTGAACTTGAATTCTATCAATATTTGATGATGTGACTAGTGTTACTGAAACATGATCGGATCGAACAGACTAAGAAGTAATCAATATAATGGTTTGAACAAATGGCTTAAATCATCGATTGACTCTGAAACTGCTTGAACTTGGTAAAAATTGAAAACCGTGACAAAATCAATAGTTGAATAGGTTAAACCGGTTTAATATTTTTTTTTTATTTTTAGATTTTTATGAATTTTTATTTATTATTATTGGTCCGGAGATCAAATTAGTTGAATTAAAAATTGATGGTTTAACCTATTCAACTATCGGTCCGATTATTAAAATACTGAATGTGACCGTCTAAGATCACCAATTAGACTCGACACTTATAAGAGTCGAGATCATATGAATATGTGGATTGTACTTTACAATTCTTTTCACCTGACAAATAAAATACAAATTTTATAGTGATTTTTTTTATCAATCTCATACATAGCTCCTCTCCAACCCATAAATAGGAGATAATTTGTTTCAACGCATTCGAGCCCACATCCTCCTATATTAGCAATAATATCCATGCTAATCAAGTTAAAGACTCAATCCACAAATTTTATAGTGATTTGATATTTAATAAACTCAACTCAACATCCATAAATATCGATTTCACTTTAAAAAATTTGTTAAAAAATTAATATTTTATAATATTCAAGTAGAAAAATCAAAATATATCTAAAAAAAATTGTTGAATTTACAATTTAATATGCCTGAGTAATTGACGGTGAAATATTTTATTTTATAATTACAATAAATAAACTCATCATCATCATTATTTTTAACCTTATCGAATATAAACACATCGTACATTCAAAGATAATCTTAATTGATGATAAAAGTAAAAAAAGAAAACTTTAAAAAGACAGTATTTTGATTCTATTATTATTGCAGAGTTAATAATATACAGAATAATTATGGAACCACACATCCAAATGAACTTGTCTCTGACAATGAACAGTTTAGGTAAAATAGCAATATAAAGGAAAAAAAAATACTATATAATAAAAATCTATATAAATATAAAATTTCCCATGTCATTGTAATCATTAAGCTTTAGATAAGGAAAAAAAAATTAAAATATCCATAAAACATTACCACTGACCCAACAGCTCCAACAGCGCACACACTCTCTTTCCGACAAGCTTCCATACACGCCTCTCAGAACTGAGAATCTACTGGTTTTTTTTATTTGTAAGAGATTTTATTCTTTTGTATTCCTTTTTTTTTTTTTTTGGTATTATATAGAATAGAGTGCTTCTTGTTAGAAAATACCAAAAAGGAAAAAAAAAAAAAAGCTCAGTTCTTTACAAAGAAAACCCCAAAAAAAAGACCTCGATTTTGGAACTGGGTTTGTGTTTTTTTTTTTAAAGTTTGTTTGACTTTAAAGTCACATAGACATTAGAGCCAGAGCTCCAAGGTGAATATACAGTACATGTTTTTATTATTATTATTTAATATTGCTTTGGAATTGCTTTGGATTAAGAGGAAATTTGGGAATTTTCATTGGGATTTTCTTTTTCTTGTTTTTACTCTTCCTTGGATTCTGGTTTTTGTGAAGAAAAATTAAAAAAAGTTGGTTGCTTTATTGGAATCTGAGCTTTAACTGTTGATGGGTCTTTGCCAAGTCTCTCGAACTTCAAAAATTTCAACTATATAATATAATATAAATGTTGGGTCTTCTTTAGATAGTTTTAAATTCTGGGTATTTTTTGGTTATAAAAGGCAAATCTTTTGAGTTTTTGGTTGGTGTTCTTGGTTAGATAAAGGTTAATAATTAGGCTTCAATTTGAAATTTTCATATCCTAGTGTTTTGATTTAAGAATTTAGGGTTTTTGATTTGGGAATTGTTTCTCCTCTTAGAACTGATTTGGGGAATTTTTTTGTTCTTTTGTTTTTTGACAGGTTTCATTTGACTATGGATTCCCCACAATCAGTTGTGTCACCATTGAAGAACACAGTTATAGCTGAATCTGGTGAGAAACAAAAATCCAACACAAAAGAAGCTGTTTTGTCCAAAAAAGACAACAACATCCTAGGTGTTCTTGAAGTTTATGTTCATCAAGCAAGGGACATTCATAACATCTGCATTTATCACAAACAGGATGTGTATGCTAAGCTTTGTCTCACCACTGATCCTCAAACCACTGTTTCCACCAAGATCATCAATGGTGGTGGAAGGAATCCGGTGTTCAACGACAACCTCCGTCTTGATGTTGGGAACATCGATTCGTCTCTTAAAATCGAGATATTCATGATGAGTAGAGTGAAGAATTATCTTGAAGATCAGTTATTGGGGTTTGCATTGGTACCATTGTCTGAAGTAATACTCAAGAATGGGAAGTTGGAGAAAGAGTTCTCTCTTTCTTCGACCGATTTGTTTCATTCGCCGGCTGGTTTCGTTCAATTGTCGCTCGAGTATATCGGATCATCTCCCGATGTAATGACTATCCCTAATGTTGTTGTTGATGAAACCGTTAAGGATTCGGACACGGACGAGCTCGAAAAGATCGAGTTCCCGGATCCGAAAATCGTTAACGAGAACCAAATGATGGTGTCCGAGTACTTTGGGATCTCGCGTTCGAATTTGGATTCCGAGAATTCGGAAATGGGTGTTAATGTGTTGGATTCAATCCAAGTCCCTAAGCTTGATTCTCCCCCAAGTAGTGTTTCCACCAATGGGGTTTCCCTTTCGAGCTCCGAGTCTTCCGATGGCGCTTCGAAAGAGAAAACCGTCGATGTGGGTGACGGTGACAGCAATTTATCCGGGGCGAAACCGGTTGTTTCCGTCAATATCGAGCCTGAAATGAATGTGGTACAACAAGACATAGTGGATATGTACATGAAAAGCATGCAACAATTTACCGAGTCCTTAGCTAAGATGAAATTGCCTTTGGACATCGATAGCGGACCGACCAAATTGGAGAATTCGAATTCGAGTACTGCAACCGATCAGAAAACACCGGCATCGAAAAATTCCGGTAATCGAGTGTTTTATGGAAGTAGGGCTTTCTTTTAAAGCTTATATCTTCATCTTTTGAAAAAGGAAGACACATAGGTGACTTTAGATTTTTAGGATGGTGACTTGTAATATGTTGTTTTCCTTTATGGCAAAAAAACATGACATTATGACTCACTGTTACTACCTTTGTTTCACTGCAACTGCTCTTAGTTTATATATATATATATATATGAACCTTTCCTTTTTATAATGACAAATCATATATTTTCTAATCATGATTAATCATATTCTTGTTATGTTTGGTCCCACTTGGTGATTCTTCCAAAGTATTTGTATTCGACACATATTCGGACATTTCACTTCAATCAAGGGTGATGGAGACAATAAAGAGTTGAGAAATGCGAGAGTTACGGTTGTTGTGATTGTAGAAAGAAAGTCGCAGAAATGATTTTAAAGAACTCGAGTTTGTCGAAAGATCAAAAAATCCCAAATGAAACATTTAATGTAGATTATTAAAAAACGGTTATAATGAGAAAGTGGGAATGAACATATTAAACTAACGAGTAGTGAGATTGAGAGAAGTCGGCAAACCGCGGAGAAGCACTAGTATTATAAACCATACTCTTCAACACATTCGAAGCAACTTAAGAATCCTACCAACCTTTAAAATTTTTTACTTTCTACTATCACGTTTTAGTTAACTAATCGTACTTTTTTAAAATATTTTTAAACTTAAAAATTAATTTAGATATCTTGTATAAGCTCGGCTCAAACCGGGATAAGTTCTAGATATTACTTATGAGCAACTTGTATAAATTGGAGTATGTAGTAGTGGTGGTACATTTCTCGAGTGATGTGCAAATCGGACAATAAGTGAAATTTGCGGTGCAATCAGAGCCGTACAGTTGTTTTCAAACCTAGTTTTGGATCCCCCCGGTAAATGTCATTTTCTTTGAAAAAACAGAACCCAATTCCCAGGTTTTTTTTTTTTAAATAAAAATTAATCGATTAAAAAAATTTAAAATATGTATTCTTTGTAAATTCATTTAGAATTTAAAAATTTAGTGTTTTTATTTTTTAAAATTTTAAAATTAAAATTTAATTTTTTAATATTGTTAAAATTATTTTATTAAATTTAAATTTATTATAATTTTTTTTTATAAAATAACTATCAAGTGAGTGTTTTATTATTATTTCAAAATGTTATATTAACAAATTTAATATTTGGATATTAAATTTTGAAATCTAAAAGGTAAAGGGACTAAAATTCTATAAATAAAAGTAGATGGATTAAATTTAAAATTTACAAATAATATGAAAAAAATGATGACATATTTTAATAAAAGTTTAAATTACTAAAAGATAAGAAAAATCTTCAACTTATCAAAACCGAAGTAAGGTAAAAGTACCATGAAAATTCTTTTACTAAAAGTACTATAGAAATGGGCAAATTAGTCACTATATGTTAGATCAAGAGAGTATACAGGTCATTCTGTTAAAAATTACATCCATCTCTACTATTAAAAAACTAGTCCTTATATGTCAAAATGAGGTACACATGGCACACTACGTGTAACTGTTTGGTTATTCTGTCAACTATATTAATTTTTAACTTTCATCTAACGTATAAAAGTTAATTTACTATTTATTAAATAAAAAAATATAATCTAACTCCTAATAAAAAAAAATTAAGATATTTTTAAGGAGCTAACTTTCTAGCAGTGAAGCAAATTATTAAAGTTGAAGTCAATCATCCATGTATGGTCATTCATGAATGAACCACCTGAACTTTTTTCTCTTTTAGACAAGCATTTGTGAACAAAAGTAGAGGGACCAACAAAAAACAAAATTCAATTTGGGGGCACAAAATAAATAAATAAAAAAGAGATTCTGCCTAAACCAAAATGGCAGTATAACCTTTGTCCCCACAAAATTTTATCATCTTAAACCTGTGTTCACTTGGGAAATTTTTTTTTTAAGGACTCAAAATCCAATTACTTCGACCTCAAGTCGTTATTTTTAGGTTAAATTATGCTATTAGTACCTATACTATAATTTGGTAATTTTTAATTCTTATTCTTTTAAAATTTTAGGCCATTGTTTCCAAAATATTATCATATGCAAAAAAAATCCCAAGATTAAAATTTTGAAATTCGTAAAAATTAAAAACTAAAATTTCAAAAGTCGAATAAATCCCCCAAAGTATAGGGTCTAACAATGCAATTTGACCTTATTCTTATTCCCTTGTAACATCATTATTATTATTGTAGCAACTTGCAAAATGAAAACCCACATAACATGTAATTTAACCTAATTGATTAAAAAATAATATTTGACCTAAGGACGGATTTGAAATTCGAATCTCAACATCTGCAATCTTTTTATCATAACCATCCCAACTTTTTTTATACCAAAAGTAGCCCAAAAAAGAAAATAGAAAACATACATAAAGTGAATTGGATAGTGGAAACCTACTAAAATCCACATATCAGAAAAGCTCATCTCATTATCATAAAATAAAAATTCACATAAAGTTGAGAGAGGACCACAATCATGGTAGTATCCATTTTTGGATGCCACTATTAAATAAATAAATGAAAGTGATTTGAAAACCCCAGCAAGAAAAATTCCAGTTTTCTATGGAAAAAGTAAGGATAAGAGCTTAGTATGGCCACAAAAATGGAAACCTATGAATAACACACCACTGGGAATTAATGATGCAGCAGAGTCCGGATTCCGATTGTATCGGTATATCATAACCATAGAAAAACAGCATGTCAATGAGAGATGAGCAGCAATAGCAAAAGCAAATGCAAAGGCAGAAGATGGAGAAATTCTTGTAACTTATTTGATTGGGATTCTTTTTATATGGATGTTTTCTCTAATGTTTCACACTAGCAAATCGAATCGAAACTCCTTAAAATCGGAGAGAAAAAACAATCCCGGATAATACGAAGAAGAATATAAGGACAAGAACCAGCAGCTTAGCCAGGCATTACAGCAGTTGAAAATTTTGAAAAAGAAAAAAAAGGGAAAAATAATTAATACCCTATTGTTCAATGTACCACGATTGGCACGCGTTCGAACCGATCTTCCGGAGTATATATATCCCGCATTCTGATTGTAAACCTCACTCAAATGCCAAGAAAGGAACCTAAATTTTGTTTTTCACTATTTTAAATAAAGTAAAAAGAAAAAAATTCAAATCTCAAACCTTGTTGAAAATCGCTTGAAACCGCTCACTCTGAATGTGTATATTTCAAACCATTAACCGTCGTTAGTGCCATAAGATCAATTTCCGTGTAAGCCAACATAGTAACGAGTCATATCGAATTTGTGCAAATCCATTCACCCTACATTATAGTATCTGATATCCAAATACCGGATCTCCTAGGCAGCAATTCCTGAAAGATGAAACAAAGAAATAGATGAATTAATGAATGCTGCAAAAGCCGGGATTCACCTCTCAAGCCTCAACATTCGGTCTTATGACATTATTAGTAATACTGAATTTTCGGTGTTCATATAGGGGTAATCCGATAACAATTGTTAAATAGGCAAAACAAGCATGTTTACCTCTATTGGACTGTCTACTTGCGACATTGTAACTTCCAACATAATCCTCAGAGGGTCTTGCAGTAACATCTGCGGATGTATTGCCAAGTCCATAACCGAACGAGCTAGAACCATCCAAGTCAGGTGATGCAAACTTCCAAGTTGAGTCACCATAAACTGAAGCATTACGGTAAAGATCCCCATAGGAACCTTCAATATTACCAGTTGACCCAGCAAATGATGATGGTGGTGCTGCAACAATGCCGATGTTTCTTCCATATCCTCCCCCTCCCAAACTGTAGTTGTCATCGGCACTCCCACCGGTATAACCAGAAGCGTTCCCTCCGCTTCGAGCGGGAAGAGAAGGTCTCCAATTTGCCCCACTATTTCCTAAAGAACCGAAACTACCATTTCCAGACCCTAAGTAACTAGCAGGACTGGAAGCATTTGTAGCATTGCTAAGGCCTACATTTCCCCAAACATTCCGAGTAGCAGGGCTCAAAACAGAATCGCTTCTTCCACTTCCGACACCATAACCAATTGGAGTATTATACCTGTTTGAATTCCCACCGTAATACGGACTAATTATCTGCCCGTATCCAAGACTGTTACCAAAGTTAGAATTCCCACCATAGTTCGGGCTCATTCCTGGTTCCATATTCATACCTATTCCGTACCCAGTGGTACTAAATGGAGAAAACCCGTTTTGCCTACTAGCGAGAGGATTAAACCTACCATCCATCCTAACTCCAATGCCTCCGATGGGATTTAGATTAAATCCCTGCACATAACTATTGAGGAAGTTGGAAGCCCTATTTAAACCATAATTATATCCGATAACATTGCGGTTGGTAGCACCTGGAGATAGTTCTTTAGGAACTGCTCTCTTGACCTCAACCAATTTCCCATTGAGTTCGTGAAAAGTTTTATGTAGGACTTTGTCTACTGCTTCTTCCGAATCATAGGTGATGAAGCCGAACCCTCTCGGCCTTTGTGTATTATGATCATACATCACCACAACATCAGTAATTTTACCAAATTGATCAAAGTAGTTCTTAAAGTCAACCTCGGTGACGGTAGATGCCAAACCTCCAACAAAAATCTTTTTCGTTCGTCCAATACCGGTAGATCCAGTGACACCAACCACGTTCCGGTTTAGAACAATTTGATCATCCCTAGGAACAGCCTTCTTTGCCTCGACCTGAAAAATCGGGCAGTCAAAAACTTGAATCAAATAATTGCATCCCAATTTTAAAAAGGATAATTATAATCGAGGCTCTCACCTTGCGACCATCGATCATATGCTTATCCATAATTACCCTCTCAGCAACAGCAGAATCGGCAAAGACAACGAAACCAAAGCCACGGGCACGGCCAGTGACACGATCTCTCATGATCATTGCCTCCACCACTTCCCCGTACTTTCCGAAATACTCCTTAAGACGTTCCTCATCGGTGTCCCACGATATCCCACCAATGAAGAGTTTACCAAGATCAGATTCCATCTTTATCTAAAATCACCATCATTAAACCACCAATTTCAATCCCCAAAACACAAATTCTAAACTTTGTTTTTCTCAAAATAATGTTTCCTACAATTGGATTCAAAGATTAAATTTCTCAAATTCAATCAGAATTCCGATACCAATTCAATAAAAGTAACTCTTTCACATCATCCTGAATTATCCAAATTATCATCAGCAGCTAAAATAGGATCCATCTTTATGCATAACAATAACAACAATTAAACACTAAAATTAAAAGGAAAACACATACCTTTTTATTATGAACAGATAGAATCCTACCAAAGAAAAAATGGGGATCTGTCAAATCCAATATAGGATCATCTGAAAAAAAACTTTATACACTAATCAGAGGACAACCCAGAATTCCTGCCAATCAAAAAGGAAAAAAAAAAAAACTTAAAAATTGAGACCAAATTATGTGGATCAAAACAAAAAGACCAAAGAGCATGAAGAAGATCAAAATTTACCATATTGGAAATGACCCAGATGAGAAAATCGGAAGGAAATTAAGATCTGAGATGAGAAATGATGATAATGGAAACAGAAGAGGAGGTTTTATAGTTCATTTTCTTTAAAAAAAAAAAAATCCTTTTTCTCTCTTTTCTCCTCCTCTTCTTTGGTTATTCCACTCCTCTTAATTAAATCAAAAGAAATGGAATTTGAGAAAGAAAAGAGAAGAGAGAGAATATATGGTGTGTGTGTGAGAGAGAGAGAGAGAAGGGAAGGGGGCAGAGAGATTGAGATTGGCAATCCTCTGGGCTAAGAATATTTGGAGTATTGATGGCAGGAGAGGGTGATTTTTTACGGTTTTATTTATGTTTTAGCCCCTAAATTATACATTTAATTATATTAATACTTTTATTTTTCTCCCATATTAATACCTCAACTTTATTTCGGTTAATATTTCCACTCCAAATGCCAAATGGCATTAAAAAAGTTGGAAATCGAATCAGAGTTAGACACATGTTTGGGTTTATGATAAATAAACTTTTAAATGACAAATAAAAAAGAAACTATTTAATTTATATATATTTTTGGTATACAAACATATTGTCCCTTAAATTTAGACACGTTGATGGCCGAGTTATACAGCCAAAAATTTAAAGATTCACCTGAAATTTGAGATGGTTTTAAAAAATATTAAGCTTGAAAAATGAGCTTTCGTAAAATATTAGGTCAGTTTAGAATATGGGTCGGACTTAGGCTTGAACCCGGCATGACCTTTTTTTTAAAAAAAGTATGTAATATTTTATATTATGCAATTTATAGCACATAACTATAATGTAAACATTAAAAAATGTTAAGATGATTATATATATAATTTTAATAAATAAAAATATATAAAATTATTAAATATTAAATTAAAAATAATACAAATATAATTTTTAAAAAATAATAATAATATAGGCCGACCTAAAATGGGTTTGAGCTAGTTATTTACAAATATAGATGAGTTTGGGCAAAATTTTATACTCATATTTCCGTCCTTTCTCTAAAACTAGAACCTAGATTACCAAGTCCAATGTAACACCCCACACTCGACCTGATCGCTAGATCCGAAAATCTAATGTCAGATTACGTTGCCGAATTACTAATTTACATCATTCAAAGAACATTTATCATATCAATCCATTTGTCCATCCAACATATCATACACATCCATCTTAATGTTTAAGAATCTAATTTATTAAGTTACGGGTCTATGTTAAGTCAATTTGAGAGTTAGGACTTGAATCCAAACTCTATTATCACATTTCAGGGTTGTGTCTCAAGACAAAAAAACTTTATATCTTGAGACAGACATTATTTTACTTTTGAGATTTTTTGTTTTGATATCAACATGTCTCGAGACGCTAGATGTGGTGTCTTGAGGTAAGGTACCTTATGTCTCAAGACTAGGTCTCGAGACCAACCTCGCTGTTTTCTTATTTTAGCTTTGATGTTTGAATGTCTTGAGACAAGTGTTCTTTCTGTCTCGAGACCTCGAACAGGGCCAAACCTAATTAACTTCGATGTTCTCTTGTCTTAAGACAAAAGCCACATTGTCTTGAAACCTAAAGGGAATTGTCTCGAGACTATTTTGACAATGTCTCGAGACATTAAACATATACATAAACAATTAGGTAAATTTTGTTCTTATGGTCTTGAGACACGTTCCTGCTGTTTCGAGACTCAATGGCAAATTGACCCTAAATGCACATTTTCAAGTGTTCAAGCCATACCAAAATATACCGTAAACATACTTAAACCTTATCTCAATGTAAAATCATTAATTTATCACATACAAACACAATCAAACATCATCGAAACTAATTCACATATTCAAACACATAATCTATCATAATTATCTACTAATCAAGGAACAAAATTCATCTTAATAGAGTTTATATGCCAAGTATCAAAATATCAAAATGTTAACTTAAACATCATGCCCAAAACAACCTAGGTACATGTTTAACGCTCGAAATTTCTTAATTTTGAATTGTTAAATTATGTCAAGTAATTTGTAATGGTTAAGTGTTCTGGTTGTGTGTGTGAGGTTCTGAGTTCAAGTCATTTCCTTTGAATTTTTGCTATTTTTCTCCCAACCCCTGACTTGAACATTTGGCTTATCTTTAATTTCTGAGTAATTGTTAGCAAGAATGAACCTATTGGTTCGAGTCCACTTCCCATCTTTTCCCATTTTTGTTTTCACGTCAGTTTCTTGTTGCTGCTAATTTTTCTTTTTCTCTTTTTTCAAATTTTTTCTATTCAATTTCTGAAAACTATCTTTCTCCACCATGGTGTTCCCTCTTCTGGTTTTTTTCCATTACCGTCCTTCTTGTTGTTATCAGACTTGTTTTTCATTGTGCCATCGTTTGCTAATTGCTTGTCTCTGGCTGTATGAGACTTGGGTATTTTAGTGTTGTGTCTTCATCTCTTTGTAAGTTCCTTGTTTACTTTTCATGGGGGTGATCTTTATTTTTGTTCTTAATCAGTTTCAAAAAGGAGGTAAGTGAATGTGTTGGTTGATCTTTTAGTTGTGTAGTGATCGTTTATTTCATTATTTCTAATTAGGTGAAGATTTGGTGGCGATTAACCCTTCGACGAATTGAGGGATCTTAGAATTTTTTTCTTTCTTTAGGTAAGTGGTCGACTGCCTTGGTTATTACTAATTTTGTTTGTCTTAGTTTAATGCTTTAATAGTTTTTTGGCCTAATACTCTAACTGAGTAAGGGGCCGAATGAATGTCTCAATTTTGGTGTATTATTGCTAATTAGTTTAGTTGGATGTTGAATGTAGGAGCTAGAAGGGTTATTATAGTGTCGACATCGCGTTTCAATTAGGTGTGTAACTCTAACCCCGAAAAATTAGTGAATAGCGCGAAGCTGAAAACCTTATTGTCGACACCACACGGCTGTGTGCTTAGTCATTTGCTAGGCCGTGTGGGCCACAGGGGTGTGTAGGCCCAATTTGAGTAAATTTAGTTAGGGTCATTTTTTGAAGTGCATTTCGATGTCAATGATTTTATAGGTTCTGTTGAGTGATATGCATGTTGTCTGATAAATGGAAATTGTTGTTCTGTTGTGATTGCATAAATTTTAGAGGTAATTCTGCCTTATAAAATTTGTTTCTGATATGTAAATCTGTGAGCACCGTTAGCATGTTTCTGATTAATTAAGTATATATGAGCATTATTATTCTGAATACATATGAATATATGCTATGTTGTTTCATGTGCATTTGGGGTGGGATATGATAATGTGACAGAATGATGCGTCGTTGAAAGCACCAAAAATATCCTATTCCCTACAAAATAATGAAAAAGAACAGTAAAGGGGAAGTAGGGTCGAATCCTCAGGGATCGGATTATACGAATGCTTGTTTCTCGAAATCTCGCAGAATCGTGCCCAAGAAAACTGCGTTCCTGAAAAAATAAAAATAACAGAATTAAAAGTTTTGATCTGGAAACGAAAATAAAATAAAAACAGAATTGAGAAGTTGAATTGGAATTGCGAAAATTAAAAATAAGAAATAGAGTTGAGATAAGGAAATTCTTATGGGGAGATTCCAGCCTCCAGTTGCCTCTATCCGCCTTGGGTTCAATCCTTGGCTTTTAGATGATCCTTCTCAAACCGAATAAGCCAGTTATAGTGGAAGAGGACGCCTACGACCACCAGCTCCAAGGATTTAGACTTGATTTAGTGGAACGACTCTAGCCAACAATCGCTCTTGTGGGATCATCTTATGCTAGATCGTGCGTTTCTCAATGGCGAATCCCACGCCATTTTGTCTCTTGGGCTCGCCAACCTCTGACGCAATAAGCTAACGAACCGACTGTGCAACCTTCTCAAAATATACAAAGCGGCCGTTCCTTGCACACGTTGAAAAGATCACTTTTTAAGGGGCATGGACGGAAGCGTCAGCCCCGTAATGCGGAGAAACGAAGAATACCCTGTTGAGAAGGCTAAGTACAGATTCTAAACCTCAAGAACCCTTTTTGGGGATTTTCGACAACCTTTAGCTAGATGGGTTTTAGTGGCTCATGGTTGTGGTGGAAAAGATATAATAAAAATGGAGATTTTATTAAAAGAAAATATGGAAAGAACAAAAGACTTTTGGGGAGAAAGTGTTTTTCAGAAAAAGAAGAAGCTTCAATTTGAGTCACTTCATCCCCTATTTATAGTGCTAAGACAGATAGACTACTCCTACTTAAATTCCTAAAGATAATTACAAATAATCAAAGATAAATAAAAATAATTAAATAATCCTTAATAATTATCTTAATATTAATTATCCTAATATAATCAAAATAGAGTCTAGTAGAATAAAAACTCTTCTTTTTGCATTTCAACCCTTGTGTCCTCCATGCTTGCACTTTTGGCACCAACTTTTCCCTGTGTCGCACATTGGCCCATTTTATCTCTAATTTCACGCTTTTGGCCCTTAATTTCGCTTTTGCCTCCAATTTAGTCCCTATGAGATAAAAGATCATAAATAACTCAAATTAGCAGGATCGTACTCAGAATAAACACATAATTAATACATAAAAATACGTTATTCTAGAGTATTATCGTAGAAGAAGTTCTGGAAGACTCTGATATACATTTCTGGCAATTAAACACTAAATATATCTGATTCTGGAGGTTTCCGCACTATATCTAACAGTTTGACTGCATATTTCTGTATAGTGACATACTCATTTGGTGTGTGGGGTTAGATGGGTATTAATTACCCTATTTGGTGTGTTGGGTGAGACAGAGACAGTGTGTTGCGGATGAGGGCAGGATCTGTATATGATTTGTCTGGTATTGTTGTACCACTTAATATGCCATGCCATTTGTACCTAAATTGTCTGTTATGTTGCGACGCTTAATATGCCATGTCACCTATATTAATCTGCGTATAATTTTCTATTGTCTGTTTGATTTATGGGCTAAATTACACACTGAGCTTTATAGCTCATCCAATAATTTATCTTCTCAGGTAATCAACAGACTTAGGAGCAGGTGGCGTGTGGGAGCTCGGGTTGGATTTTAGCTAAATAAAAAGACGATTTATAAATTTAAACTTAATTTTGGACTTTTTGGACTGTATAAATGTTTTGGACTTTATTCTTTAGTTTTTGGATTTTCTGCTGGATTTTTGTTTTCGATAGTCTGTGAATTATACGTTTTCACATATTGAAATCATAGTTTTCAAATTAAAAAATCCTAAATTTCCGCTGCAAAACTAAGTAAAAAAAATTAAGTGTTTTTCTATAAAATAAATAAGTCATACACGTATTTATTAAAAACTTGTAAGAGTTTTGTTAAATTGATATTTTCGAAATATACACGTAACTAGTTTAAAATTTAGAGTTATAAAATGAACTGATGTAATTCCTCAAGATCCAGTCATAACGTCTAGGCCGAGTGTGGGGTGTTACAACACCCCATTTCAACACAAACATGTATATAAATACAAAAGAGGTAGCAAAATGGTTCTCGAGTTGAGTTGTTAAGATTGGGTGCTTGAACACTTTCAATCTACAAAAATCGTTGTCCGAGACCTATGTACAGAAATAAACATTGCCGTACAATGAGTATTGAATACTCAATGGTGCTAATATAATTCAAAGACAATGCATTAAGGATAAACTAAAGCAATTACATATGAAAATATCAATTACATTAATGTATACTACTTTAACTCATCACATCATTTTTTAACTTTCTTGATCATTTCATGTTTCAGTATCAATTTCAATGCTTACTCATTTTGACCCTTATTATCCGATGATAGACATTAGAACTGATACTCGGATCTATATAATGAGTAAGCCCATGACTCTCTGGAAATTTGAGATTGATTTATTCTACCATCCTTGGTTGTCTAGCAACAATGACTTTTAGTATTTGTTCGGACTATTTTATTTTGTCACCCCGAGTTGCCCAACAACGATGACTTTTAGTATTTGCTCATGACTTTCAAAGAATTGGAGCTAGTAAATCACTGTATCGGTGACCCTATGACCCTATGACATGCCAACTATGCCAGACTACGTCTAACATCTTTTAATTAGTCATTAACATCATAATCACCATTGTAACACATGTCATCATAATATCAATGTATCAATATTTATATACATATCAAACACAATTTCGAATATTTATCACATATTCTATCATCACATCAGATCTATCTTTCTAAGTTTATAAGGGAAAGATACCATTATCTTGATGTTTATTCATATTAGATTATTACGACCAATTAATCTACAAAAGCAAATTAAAATTGAATTATAGAAGCACAAACTGCAGTAGCTATTCGATGTTCGCCTTTTCTTTTTCCTTCGTCTTAGACGTTCTAGCGTCGTCTTTCACTACATTCGATAATATGGTTTCAAAACAATATCAGTTTCTTAATCAAATTCACATAGTAACAATAATTAAACATAAATACATTTTATTCATTTTAGTCCCTATAAACCCTATTAATCGAAATGCACGTAACCTTTGATTTTCCCGATTGAATTTAAAATCAACTTCATAAATATAGTACAACGACCTCCTACTATCATTATTTGTTACTAAACCTCAAAATTTTTATCCTTTATAATTGAGTCCTTAACAGTACATAATTAATCAAATCATTTAAATTTAATTCAAACTTATATTTCATACTTTTTATTATATTTGTAGCATATTGAAGCCATGTATTCTAATCTCTTAACATTCAAGTTACCAAGAATCCAAACAATGGAAATTGAACCATAATTCCACTAATTCAATGATCAAGAAAATGGGCTTTAAGGATTTGGCATTAACAACTAAAAATTTATCATTAATTCATGAAGAAAACTTGCCAATTATCTTGATCATGGATCGGCAATGGTTGAAAGCCTAAAGAAATTTTCTTTCTTTTTGGTTTAGCCGAATAAGGAAGAAGAGAAAATAGTTTTTTTTTGGTGAATTATAAGAAGAGGGAAAAGCCTTAATAGCAACGCGACTGGCGCGACTCAAACCCAGACCACACCTGGGGCGATGAACACCTTGACTATGAGGCCAACACACGAGGTTTAGTTTATATATACATGATTAACATGGTGTTTAGTTTAATTAAATTTAAGTAATTAACTAATTAAATGTTTACTTAGACTTTAATATTGGTTAGTGGTAAATGATAATATAACTCTCACTTGAATATTACTATGAATTTACCGATTGAGTTTTAGCTCGATTAGTATGGGTATTGTTGCCAATACAAGAGGATGCGAGTTCGAGTGCGCTGAAGCGCATTATCCTCTTTTTTATGAGTTGGGGAAGGACTATTAGTAGTTCTAACCTATAATAAGATTTGTTCAAAAAATATTACCATGAATTTACAAAGGTTAATTACTCCTAAAGTCCTTTGTTGAATTGTCATTTAAGATCATATAAATCATTTACACTCATTTTGTCACATAACAATTTAGTCCCTATACTATTTTTAATAACTGATTTAATTTAATCATATTCACTAATTTAACCCCTCAATACCATGTTCTACACATAATTATTCTATTATAAATTATTTAATAATTTGATTCATTAAATTTGGTTCAACATCGAATTTTTTCGACATTGTTGAAAACAGTGGCAAATCAAGGGGCTAGCAGGGGCCTTGGCCTCCCCTAAAATGGAAAAATTTTCATTTAGGCCCCTTTATAGTCTATACAATTTTAAATTAGTAACGACAAAAATACACTTTAGCCCCGAAAATGATAAAAATTTGATTTAATCATTTAAAAATTATAAAGATATAAATTGTTAAAATGATAAAATTATATTTTTACTATCATAAAATATACAATTTAATTTCGATCCAACAAAAAATTTTCTCCTTAAATGTTGGTTTTGCTTGGGTTTGCAAGTTGAAAGGGTGATAATGCTGTTTGGTGTTAGTGATAGCGACAGTAATGAGTTTATGATGGTAATGGTATAAATGTAAACTATTAATTATTAGTTTGGGTATAAATGTAAAAACGGGTATAGTTTGGGGGCTAAAACATGAATAAGGCCTTTTTTTTAATTTTGAAATGTAAATTTTTAAGGTAAACTACATTTGTAGTCACTCAACTATTGTTAAATTTCTTTTTTGATCATCCAACTATTCCGTTTTTTTCTTTTTGGTCACCGACTGTTAAATGGTTAACGAAAAGATAATATGACAGCTTTTAATATTGGCATAATAGCAACATTAACCGCCAATATTTACACATTATGTCAATTTAATTTTGATTCTAAAAATCAAACCCTCACGTTTACACACCAATTTTCTTTTCAATTTTAAAATTAACTCTTAATGTTACAAATAAAAGTAAAATTACAAAAAAGAAAAGAAAGAGAAAGAGAAAGAGACTAAATTACACAATTTATAAATGTTGAGGGTTAAAATTTTTTTGAAATCAAGATTAAATTGTTACAATGCATAAATACTGAAAGTTAAAATTATTATTATGCCAATTTTAAAAATTATCAAATTATCTCTCCGGATCAGAAAGAAAAATTCAAATAATTAGATGTGAAAAAAGAAATTGGTATTCCTTACTTGGATTGCATGTTAGAACCAAATCATATACCAACTTTTTTTGCATATTTAATAATGAAAAACAGAGTTTTGGACCACTTTATTTAAACCTTGCATTATTTTATTTTTAATATTTGAATAAATTTTTAATTACTTTTTAGATTTATAAACAGGTTGGTTGAAGTTTTAGGCATGCTGTTGTTGTCTACTTTGGTGTTACAAATGAAGCTTATGGTACAGATTAAGCCTAGCTGGCTAGGGTCCAACTCATAAAATTAATAATTTTAAAATTATAGGTTAATTCAAGGTTTCATTCTAATTTATAAAAGTTGTTGATTTAATTTTTGTATGTGCTTTTGAAATTTTGAAATTTTAGTCCACGCTAAATGGAAACGGTTAAATTTATTAAGTTTTACTATTTTCAAAATCTGATGTGATGAACATATTATCATATGTGTAATGTCAGGTCAGCTTATTATTTCTATATATTACTCACTAAAAATCTAATTGATGGATTAACAATTATCGTTTTGTGCCAAAACTGAAATATTAAAATTCGAAAAGTATAGGGACTTAGAATGATCTAATTGGAGACTATAGACTAAATCTACAATTGTACAAATAGTACAAAACTGGTAATAGAATTAACAAACATATATAGCTGCTATGGTTTGAGTTATAACTAAAATTTTAAAATTCGAAAAGTATATGAATTAAAATTGATCAAATTAAAGTATATGGACTAAATCTATAACTTTTAGAAAGTACAAGGTCTAATAGTAGAATTTTAACCATAATTCAATTTATTGGTGAAAGTACTATGGAGGCACCTATTACTAGGAATCAGATTGCATTTTGCCCCATTTACTCAAAAATGGGCAAATTAATCTCTATATGTTAGATCAAATAGCAAATTGGTCATTCTATTAACAATTCCATCAATTCCTATTGTTAAAAACTAGTCCATGTACGTTAGCATGAGGTACAGATGACATACCACGTATCATTGTTTGGCTATTCCATTAACCACGCCAGTTTTTAACTATATAAATGGATGAAACGTTTAACACAAAATACCAGTTTATTAGTTGATCTAACATACATGGACTAATTCGTTCATTTTCTTAATAGAGGGAGCAAAATGCAATTTAATCACTAATACAATAACCTCTACGAGACTTTTACCCACCATATCATTTACAGGATTTCTTGAAGTTTCAAATACTAAACTCCTAAACCTATTGAAATACATTGAAATTTGAGTTAATAATAATGACAATAATAAAACAAGTACAACCCAATGTTCTAAATACGCAACATAACGCAAAAATACGCAAGTTGATCAATGTCCCTACAAAATTTCAATACGTATATTTCAAAAATGATAACAGTTGTATCTGAATTTCGAAATCTAAAAAATAAAAAAAGACTAAATTCTTAAAAGTAAAGATACACTAAATCTAAATATTAAAAGAATACGGAGACTTATAGCATATTTTATAAGGGAAAGGATTGTATGAAACAGTGACGCCACATCATCTGTATCCCTTTTCCAATAGGTTTATGCCACATCAACATTTTACTAAATAGATAATGCCACATCAGCATTTTAACGCAAAAAGAATGAAAATACTCACCAAATGATGGGCTGTAATAAAAAGTCCAAGTAGACAAGCTAAAATTAAATCCAACAAAAAGGACAATTCAAAATTGAATATAATGTAGGCCACAATAGTCATTCAGTCCCAAACCAATAAATTTAAGGGTAAACTAAACATATAGTCCCTCAATTATTAAAAAAAATCATTTTAAGAACCAAAAATAAAATTTTACAATTTAAGCACCCATGTTATGTAATTCGGATATTTTAATCATTCCCGTTAAAGTCACAAGCGGCAAGCTGACGCGGCAATTAAAAAAAATAGTATAATAACAAATTTAGCCCTCAACTTTTATGTATTATATCAATTTAGTTATAGTTTTAAAAAATTAACCCTTAAAGTATACAAATAATCTCAATTTGATCCTAATTCTAAAAAATTCAAAGAAATATATAAAAATAAATACTTTAAAAAATATAATAATAAATTTAAATTTTATATTAATATTAATATTAAATAAAATAAAAATCTCTCACCCCCAACCCCATTTAAACTGAAAATTTATTATAGTTGAGTACTATCTATGTAGTTTACCCTAAATTGAACTCGATTACTTAATTAGATGAGTTTATTTTGGATTGAGGTAATTTGAGTTTTAAAATTTTAATTTATTTGCTATTAAGTCCATTTTAAGTTTGGGTTATTTTATATTTAGTTCAATTTCAAATTTAAATCATCTTAGGTTTAAACTATTTCATATTTGAGTTGTTTCTAGAGCTTTCTTTTTTAGAATAATATCGAGATGAGGCAATGGAATTCCCATGGATGTAACGGAGGCACTCGAGGGGCTGGTAGGGACTTAGCCCTCTTAAAATGAAAAGTTGTATGTTTGGCCCTTTAAGTTTTATAAAATTATAAGTTAATACATAATAAAATTACACTTTGACCCTTCAAATATGATAAAATTTTAATTTTATACTTTAAAAAATTATTCACTAACAAAATAATGAAATTATATTTTAACTCTCCCGCATTCTAGTTTTTAATGGTAGAATTGGATAAAATTTTTAACAAAAAAACCAGTTTGCTCGTTAGTCTAATATATAAAGATTAATTTACCCATTTTTTTAATAGAAGGGCCAGAATGCAATTGGACACATTTTTACCTATGTTGGACACATGTACCAGGATCCACCACCCACCCAGCCCAAATTTTGAGTAAGACACATGTAACAGTATCCAACAGCCACCCAGACCAAATTTTGAGTAACATAGCCTGATATAATTGGGCCAGTAGCCATGAATGGGGCCATCAAAGCTTTGGTTACACATATTGATGAATGATTCTCATGTAACAATATCTACAAATCTGATTGCTAATGGCTTTGTTTGAAAACTAAAGGCAAAGAAGAGACTGCAAGTAAGCTAATTCAAGTGTTTGGATGGCCAGAAAATACAATAGGAAAAAAGGGTATGATCCCCGAAATGAGAGAAAGAGCTTGTTCATCCACAGAGAAATCCCTTTTTCTCAAACTATCCTAATAAACAGCTACTTTATCTTGGTTAGCATCTCCATGCACAAGAAGCAACTATAGCTCGATTCATCCATCCAAGAAAAAGAACCCCATCTTTATCTTCAAGCGTGTACTTATCACAGTAGCTTTGAAGCAGAGTTTTAATGGTGGAATTGACAAACGAGCTTAATGGAAAGGGTTTAAAGCCAGCCATTATAAACCTTGATCTCCATTTCCCTAAAAGTTCATGTCGTTCGACTCTCTCAGGTCCTTCGCATGCTATAATGTTGACAATCTCCCGTGCCAGACAGTGCTGTTCAACATTGATCCGCTCCTTGTGATCCCTCGGTAGACTAAAATCGATCGATTCAAAGATGGGTAAGAAATGGTTCAGTGTCTCTAGGAAACGGGGAACGAATGGGGCGGTATTCGTGTTTGCTTCTTGCTCGACGAGCGTCACCACCTTTGGAGACAAACTCTTTGCCAACCTCAACAGTCTGTCCCGATGGTTCTGAGTGCCCACGCTTTCGTCTGGCATGTGATGCAGCATCATGGCGAAGTTTACAGCAATGGCTTCACCAGGTTGAATTCTGAGGTTTTCGAGTTGAACATCAGTAGCAGAAATAGCAGCGGCATGGAACTCGAACGGTACCTTACACAATTCCGCGACCTTGCTCAGTCTTTGCCTCACTATTTCAAGTCCTCCTCCTCTGGCATATGCTGATGTAGAATCATCAATACCTGTGATACGTATACTTGGAGGTCCACCTGGCCGAGCAGCAAGAGCATGGATTAAGGTCAGCCATTGGCTTCCTTGTGCTATTTGGAAATCAATAATATGGACTCTACTTTCATCTTTCATGGCTTCCACAATCGCCCCGTTTGCAGACATATACCCGAACTTGAAATACGGGCAGATTTCATAGAGTATGTGCATGTACGAAAGCAGTTCAGAACTAGCAGGCTCTTTGCATCTTAGGGATTTGTAGATAGAACTTCCTGAAGAGGCCAACCTTGCAACAAGCCCTTCCAACATGTAGGCTCCTAATCGTTGCTTCGGTTCACCCGAAACCGACACCATTTGACGCAATTGTGTCATCAAGCAGTCAGTCAGATGCATATCTTTATTTTCTATAGCTTTAGCACAAGCACAAAGAAGTTCTTTCAGGTCCCCTTGGGCGATCATCTCCATCATGTACTTCCACCTCTCTGATTCGATGGAGACTTCAGTCGATCTGCCAGAAGCCGTGATAGCATGAACGTCGATATTATCAGAATCAGTTCCTAGCATTGCAGTTTCCAACTGTCTTATCATGTGGCTCAAGTCGTGTTCATTGTCTGTTACACAAGAATCACTTACAGGTGAACAACATGTATTGTCTGGGGAACGATGCAGGTCCATCGGGGAAGAGTTGTTTGGCTGCGAAACCGGACTGCCGTTTGGTGAGAAACTGGCTGTAGAAGAAGAATTCTGCACACCAGATGATGAATCAAGGGTGCAGTATTGTTCCAAATTGGGAGGCCAACAATTGGACTCCATTTCTTGCACCGTAACTTTACGTTTCTGAGACGTTTGCATCAGTGAAACTCCTTCGATTCACCGCAACCAATCGATAGACAACAACAAGAGAGAAACACCGGAAAACTTATAGGATAAAACCCCCTTTGGATTGATTGCTTTAATGGCAGCAAAAGCACCTCACTTTGAAAGCCAACACCTAGCAAAATCAGATAGCAAAAATTCACCTTCAATTCAAACCCCCAAAAATCTTCACCAAAAACATGCTTATTTATTGCTATTTTTCCTATGAACAAAACATTTTATTCATTGAAAAAGACAAAATCATAACTGGATACATGCAACAAGCTTTTGAGAATGAAACAAAAATAAAAAAAAAAAAAAAAAGGGAAAAGCTAAAAAGTTCTATGTGACATTATAACAAACACCTTCCCTACAATAAAAGACAAAGAATCAAATATTCATCATATAGGGTCAAGCTATAAGAGTTACGATTAAATCTCGTATAAATAAAACAAATAAAGCAGTGGTTGAAGAAGAAACACAGTTAACTTTCAAATAGCCATGAACTTAAAGATTACAGCTTTACAATCACTATACATATTAGCTAAAAAAACCCAACAATTACCTTAAAACAAACCCATTTCAAACACAAAATCACCACACACAAAAGGAGCTTTTAAGTTTTCTAACAAATCAAAAGAAAAAATAGAACAAAAGCTTGTAAATTTCAATACAAAATATACAATTAAGGGCTTTTTTCTTTCTTTCTTGCATACCTATTTGAGTTGAGTATAGCTTTCAAAGAAGAAAGATCTGAGGAGAATCCAAAACTGAAACTGCCATGTCCATAATCTCTAACATGTGCAATCTGCACCTACCTTAACATTATAACAATCTTTTATTAACAGAATGACATTCTTCATTGTCATTATTACATAACTGCCACTGACAACATAATATCATCTTTATTGGTAAAATTACCATAGAGGTACATTTTTAGGGGTGAGATTGCATTTTAACTCTCTACTAAAAAATGGGTCAATTAATCCATATAGGTTAGATCAAAGAGTAAAATGGTGGTCCTTCTATTAAAGTTTTCATCAATTTTTATGGTTAAAAACTGATCTCTATATATCAACATGAGGTACACGTGGTATGCTATGTGTAACTATCTAATTATTCCGTCATCTATACTAGTTTTTAATAATAGAAATGGAAGAAATTTTTATAAAAAAGGATTGGTTTGCTATATGATCTAATGTACAAGGACTAATTTATCTATTTTTGAGTAAATGGGATAAAATACAATTTAACTACTAGTACAAAGACCTTTACGGTAGTTTCAATGATTTTTGTCGTCAACCCTCTTTAAATTATGTCATCATATGATATGTCAAAAAAGATATATATTAATAAAAAATTAGGTAAATTATAAAAATAGTCACTTTTGTTTGTTTCAGATTATATTTTAGTCACTTATATTTGAAATGTTACGTTTTAGTCACTTACGTTATCGTTTTGATACGAAGTGGTCACTTTACCGTTAAGCTCTGTTACCTCCCTGACAGTGGTCCTACGTGGCAGTCTAAATGGGTTTTAAATGCCAACTTAGATGTCCTACGTGGCAGTTCAAATTAAATTTATTTAATTGAAAACCTATTTTCATTCCAACAACTGGACATCCAAGTTGGCATTTAAAACCCATTTGGACTGCCACGTAGGACTGTCGTTAGGGAGGTAACAGAGTTTAACGGTAAAGTGAACACTTCATAACAAAACGATAACGTAAGTGACTAAAACGTAATATTTCAAACATAAGTGAATAAAATGTAATCTGAGGCAAACAAAAGTGACTATTTTTGTAGTTTACCTTAAAAAATTATATGAATTAGAAAGGGTAAACTGCCAAAATAGTCACTTTTGTTTCCCTCAGGTTACATTTTAGTCACTTATGTTTAAAATGTTATGTTTTAGTCACTTATGTTAACATGTTGTAACATTTTAGTCACTGAGCCGTTAATTGTAGTTAACGGTGTAACGGTAAGCTGGCGTGACACATTGAATCATCATTTCAAACAAAAATTTTAGGTTAAATTATACAATCGGTCCTCATATTTTTTTTATTTTGAGCAATTTATTTATTTATTTATTTAAACTTTTCTTTCTTTATTTTCCATTCTCTTCTGCTTCTCCCTCTATTTTCCTCCCTTCTCCATCTCTTTTAATGTAAAAGAATTTTTTTTCTCAAAACGAAAAAAATATAAGGACCACTTGTATAATTTAACCTAAAATTTTCGTTTGAAATGATGATTTAACGTGCCACTTCAGCTTATCGTTACACCGTTAACGATAATTAACGCCCCGTGGCTAAAATGTTACAACATGATAACGTAAGTGACTAAAACGTAACATTTCAAACATAAGTGACTAAAATGTAACTTGAGGGAAACAAAAGTGACTATTTTCGTAGTTTACCCGAATTAAAAATAAGTATTTAGTTAAAATGGTAAATCTAAGATATTAAAAATTACTAGAAATTCTATTACACATGTATGCGTTTGAAAACCACACAAATTTAGAAAACAAATGTTTGTTTAAAAATCACATAAAATAAATAATGAAACGTATGTTTTGAAACTAATTAATAATAACACATGAAATATGTATATTATTAAAATAAAAAAAATTAGATTAAATTGTTTATCATAGTGTTGTCATCAATCTTGAGTCGGTGTCGAGTTAACTTGTAACACCAACTCAATCAAATACATTATTAATATGGTAATAAAGTGTGCATAATAAAATTAAAATGTATAAAAATATATAAAAAAACTTTAGTTGAATGGTAAATTAAAGGTTTAATTCATGTAATTGGCTGATTGAGTTGGTGTCACCCTCAACTGGGTCACCAACTCGGTTAGAAAAGTTACAGAAATACACTTCCACAATTAAATTATGTAAGGGTATTTTAGTCTTTTTATTTAAAAAATCAATCAAAATACGCTTATGGTGGGATTTAAACCCAAACCAATTGCATTAATAAAAACTTAATGTACCACTCAATTAAAACTTTATTTTAATATTTTTTTACATTTTAATTTTATTATTCACACTTTATTATTTCCATTAATTATAAATTTATACTTACTATTATTTAAGCTATTAATTGAGTTGGTATCACTCTTAACTAGGTCACCAAATTGGTTAGAAAAGTTACGGAAATGTCATTTCGTAATTAAAATAAGTTATATTATTCAAGGTACTTTAATATTTATGCATATAATAAAAATTGAACTCAAACCAATGCATTAGTAAAATCTTTCTTTTTTACCACTCCGCTAAAGTTTTTATTTTATTTTATATATTTTTATACATTTTAATTTTATTATACACATTTTATTAATAATGTGTTTGATTGATTTGCTGTCACAAGTTAACCAGACACCGACTCAAGATTAATGACAACACAATTATAAACAATTTAATTTATTTTTTTTAAAATTTAATATTGTACATATTTCACGTGTTATTATTAATTAGTTTCGGACCATACGTTTCATTATTTATCATATGTTACTTAAAATTTTAAATGAGGGAAAGATATTGTAAAATTAAAAGTAAATGAATTATATTCAACCTTGGGTCGCTTTCTTGTGGTATTTAAAAGGATAAAAAACAAGTATTTTGTCAACCAACAAAGTCAGCACCAAACTTATTTTATTATTTATCTTTGAGTCCTTATCACTTTGAATTTTTTTTATTTTGCTCTAATTTTGAAATTATTTGTGAAATGATGTTGCTCTCATGCCATAATTAAAATTTGTTTTTAATGTTGAATTATTTTGTACCACGGATTGCACGGTCAGAAAAAGTCTAAAATTACGACCTAAATTACATGAAGTAACCATTTGATGATTATAATAATAAATCACATCAATTATTAAATACCTTGTGAAACATGATTTAAAGTATTAAAAAATTACTTCATTTTATTTTTTTACTTAAGAAATAGATAAATTAGTTTCTGTATCTTAGATCAAAGAGTAAACTGGTCATTCTGTTCAAAATTCTAACAATTTATGCTGTTAAAAACTGATGCTATACACGTGATACGTCACATGTCACTATCTGATTGTTCCGTTAACTGCACCAATTTTTAATAAGAAATGGGCAAATGTCATCATATTCATGTTATTCTTTGTCATAATTATTTTCAAACTAAAGTATTTTTAAGAAATTTTAATAATTTATTTTATTTAAATATAGACTAGTGTGTTGGATCAATACAGGCTGATTTAATTTGTTTTAATTATTGAATTTTGGATTTAAATCATCACAAATTAAATATAAAGGGAAGAGTTTTATTTAATCTGAAATTAAGGGCGTATTTGTACACCATAAAATAATTGAATAAAAGTGTAATTATTACTTCATTTTTAAATGACAGAGTGCAACTATATCACAATATCCTATGTCATGTGGGGGATGTTGAGGAGCATAAATTTTTACATAACTAGGTAATTTTAAATTTTTAAAATTTTAATTATTATAAAAATTATCAATAATACTTGAGAAGAAAAAAAACTCTAAATAAGTAACAAAATGTAAAATCAAAACATCGTATGTAATATGTTAGTTCAAAAGAGTATTCGACAATATGATTATTAATAAAATTAATAAGAAAAATAAATATCTACTAGAGTGAGCCTAGTAACTAATCCTTCGCTTTCTGTATGCCTATTAAGGGGGTAAATACTAGTAACGAGTTCTGAAGCTGCTCCATACCCAATTACACTTAAATTCAATTACACAATATTTCATGCTTTTAACTCTCCCAAACAAAAATTTTAAATGTAATATTTAAGTATTCAAATGTAGTTTAACATTGTAAAGCCTCCACCATGACCTTTAATCATGATTATCTTAATCGATTTGGATTGGTTGATTAGATTAGATAGAAAATCGGTTGGGGTATCGATTTGAAGAAAGATTTTAGATCGGTTGAGCTAGAAACCAATACGAACATGTTTAATTGGACTAAAAATGGATTGAATCGACTATTGAACCGATTTTTAATATTTTTATTTTTATTTTTATTAGTTTATTTAATTGAATCGTTCAGATTGATCAAATCGGTCGGGCTGACAAACTAATAACCTGATCGATTTAAAAACCAATCCTCTTTAATGCCTCATTTCTTCGTATAAAAGCATCTATGGACTTTGAAAATGCTTATATAATTTAATTATCACTTTGGACTCAATTATATAATTTATCCAAATAAATAATACTCCAAAAGAATTAATTAATTTTCAAGTCATCTCTCGATTTGTTGAAAAAAATGTATTTATTGTAAATAGTAATATATGCAATCTATTTCTCATTTATCATTTTCAACCATACATTCAAACAATTTTTATTATGCGATTTGTACAGAGTTATGATAAAAAACCGGGGTAACCAATCTGACATATATAATTAGGGATCAAATAAATTGTAATTAAGTTCTGTCTCTTTATGTATTAATTACAAAGTTATTCAGTCACGGAGTCAATCCACTAAAAGTACCATGACTGATCCCTCTATTATAAACTATTATGAAAGCTACTTGTATTAAGCTTTTATCCAATGACTTTGTTATGTGTGTTACCCTCATAGGATAACATTATTCCCTTTAGGTTAACTTTGTTCAACTAAATCGATCCATTTTATCTCATGATCATCATTGTATCTTTTGCGATGAAAATGACCATCACTTACAAATAGTAATGGTTAGTCATTCATCCTAGACGAATGATTAGTGTCTACATTCCATTTTCATATTCCATGGCCCCCCTAAAATGGTAGGTTTTCAATTTAGACCCTTTATAATTTATAAAATTTTAAGTTAGTAATGGTAAAACTGCACTTTAGCCCCCCAAAATGATAAAAATTTGATTTAACCTTTTAAAAATTATAAAGATATAGACTACTAAAATGATGAAATTACATTTTTACTATAGTAAAAATATAAATTTAATTTTGGTCCCCCAAAAAGAATTTTCTGGCTCCACCACTGCATATAACGTCAATGCGAATGAGAAGATATTATTTACTCTTTTATTTGAGTTATGAATTTCATTATTGTAAGTGAAGTCATATCATGCACAAACCATGTACCTAATGTATCGACATTTCGGCCACTACCATGAGAGCTTAGGTTTTCAATACATTAAAGTACATGAGTTATAAATACATTGCCTATCACTTACTTAGGATTTTGATAAGGCTGAATAAATCTATAAATGAATCTAGAATGAATTCAACTTGGGTCCAGTATCAATCTAGACAATCACACCTATGCGTTTGTTTCTGGGAGTCATTTGCTTCAATAGTCAAGACAATCTATCTCCCCAATTGGACATATAGACGACATAATAGTCCCCTATTTATTTGAATTAATTGCTCAATTTGATTCTACAAACTACTGGCAATTTAGATTACCTACTAATATGTTTCTTTCCCGTAACATGCATATGTTTTTGAAATAATAATTGAAAATATTAAGTTTTTGAAAAAAAAATATTTAGTTTTGTATAATAATTTAAAAAATATTTAATGTATTATTAATTTAAAATACTATTTTAGAATTAATTGTTTTGAAATAAAATTTATAGAAAACGAGCATACAAAAGTTTAATTAATCGAACATGTGATAAATTTATTTATTCAACCAGTTCGAAAAATTACTAGTTATGACAAAATCAGTGCACTAAAAATACAAATTCTATCACTTCCCCTATTGTGTAAATAAGGGCGAAGGGAGGAGAGCAGGCAGGGGCCTTGACCCTCTAAAATAGAAAATCGTTGTTTTAGTGTTTCAAAAATTTATAAAATTTTAAGTTAACATATGATAAAATTATAGTTTAGCCCCTAAAAATATTACAATTTTGATTTAATTCTTTTGAAAATTATTAATATTTAAACTAATACAAATATGAAATTATATTTAAAGAAAAAGGATTCTTGATTATTCCTTTTGGGATTTTCTTTAAGGAAAACACAAAAGCAAATGCAAACGGTAGACTTTGGATGTGAGCCATGTTCTTTGCCGACCACCGAAGTATCCTACAAACAATAATTTCAAACCTTTTAAAGGAAAATTTTGTCCTTTTGTCCTAATTTGTAGTCTTTTTTTTTTCTTTTAGTCCTTTTTTTTATTTATAAATTTGGATAAGATTAATATGTTTTTTAGTATTTATATTTGGTTTTAATGTTTAATTCGGTATCTGAATTTTTTATTATCTCGATTTAGTACTTGAATTTAATTTAATTTTAATGTTAATTAATTTAATTAAATAATTTACACACCCTATTTCTAATTTCATAAAAAAATGGTGAATTTATGTGTGAATTAATTTAATTGTCCGAATAAAATATAACTACATTGAAACAATTCTTATTATACAATCCGTACAAAGCTATGATGAACTAGTGGAGGGGATCGATTTAAACAATCTCATTATAGGTTTTGATCATATTTAGGGTGGGTTTGGATGGGCGATTGAGTGCGGTGCGGTGCGGTGCGTTTAGTTTACTTTTTGTTTCACGCTACAGTATCACTACAATATCTAATCTCACCGCCACCGCTGTTTTTACACTAACCGCAGGTAAACGCACCGCCCATCCAAACCCACCCTTAATCTTTTTGACACAATGTCTAGAACTACTCATAGCTCCTCCCCAACTCATAAATAGGAGGATTATGCGCTTCAACGCACTCGAATCCACGTCCTCTTATATTGGCAACAATGCCCATGCCAATAAAACTAAGATTCAATCGACTATTTTTTTTTTATCGAAACATAAAAGCAAATTAAAACGGTAGCTTTGGATGTGAGCCATGTTCTTTGCCGACCAACGAACTACGCTACAAACAATAATTCAAACTTATTAAAGGAAAATTTTGTCCCTTTGTCCTAATTTGTAGTATTTCCTTTTCTTAGTCCTTTTTATAAATTCGGATAGGATTGATATATTATTTGGTATCTATATTTGGCTTAAATGTTTAATTTAGTGTTTGAGTTTTCTTTTTATCTCAATTTAGTACTTTTGGCTTTAATGTTCTATTTAGTACTTAAGTTTTTTCAGTAGTTTTTTTTTTATCTCATACAAGTACTCAAATTTGACTTCAATGTTTAAATTGGTACCTAAAATTTTCTTTTGTCCCAATTAAGTATCTAATTTTTTTTTTTTACTAGAGCACACATATCAAATATTTATTGAGCCACATAATGTTGTTTAGTTTATGTACCGAATTGAACATTAAAACAAAACTCAAGTATCAAATTAAACATTAAAACCAAATATAAGTACCAAATATAATATTAACCCGTTGAGATATATTAAATATTCTGTCAATATCCAATAAAGAAAAAAAAAACTTTTTGAAAAAATTGCATCAATGAGGAAAATCTTCAAATTGGCCCAATATTTCCTCCCAAATAGTCCAAATCAATTGCGTAATGTTAAGCTTTCAATGTCTCATAATTTTCATATATCATCACCATGTAATATAAAAAAAAGTAATTTTAATATTTCATTTAATTTTTCGTTCTTTTCAGTTCTTAAACTTGTATTGTTTATCAAATCAGCTTAAAATTAGATGAAAAAGTTAAACATTTATTAACTTTGTTGATATATCATACATGTGGATGCCACCACGTCAACAATTAATTAAACTTTTAATATTTAAAAATTCAAAAAATTAAAAAATATTTTTTTAAAATTTTAAAAAATTAATTATGCCATGTCAGCAAAATTAACAAATATTAACTTTTTCATCCATTTTAAAATGATTTGACAAATAACGCAAGTTTAAGTGCTAAAAGAAACAAAATATTAAATGAAAATTCAAAATAATTTTTTTATTAAAAAAATTATAGACCAAATAAATCATTACGCTTTTGATTTATAAAAATCTAAAATTATGATTTATTGTGAAAAGCAATTCTCATGTCTAAATCAATATATATGGCCAATCAAATATAAAGGAAGTCAAACCTTTCAGCATTTTCTACAAAAAAAACAGAAAAAAAAGGAAACACACATATCATCAAATCCTTAAGTACCAAATGTCTGAATAAAAAAAGTTAAAACTTTAGACTTTGATTTAAAATTTTAGACTTTGATTCTTGCTAAGGTGATTCATTTTCAAAGGAAATCATTTACAAGACTTTTTAGTATCAATAAAAACAAAACATGATTAAGCACAAAAAGAGGAAAAAAGGCTTTGATTTATTTTGTTAAAAGTCAAGCATTTAACTATTTTAGAAAGTTGACTTATCAATGCAACCAAGACATGGATAGTAAAATGAATCATAGGGAGAGAATGCAAGAACTTTGCTAATTAGTTAGTTTTATGGTTCATGTTGAGTGTTTGTCGTTGTCTTTTTCACAATGTCTCATATTTAAGGTTTGAACTTGCGTTCTTTTCCTTAAGAGTACAATGTACTTTACTGTTGCATTCAATACTTGTCGATAATGGTAATTGATGTTAAATAGAAGATATGAGGTAGAAGGAAAAAAAATGAGAGATTCAAGAGGGAAATGTAAGCATTGCTGCAATTATTTCAGATATTTCTTGGTATGCATAAATATAATGGCAGAATGTGTGAGTTTTGGGGTTATATAAATTTTATATATTTTTTGAGTATAATTTTTTTTAACAATTATTATTTTAATAAGAATTTTTAAAAGAATTAACTAAATGATAAAAAAATTAAAAAATTAGAAATTATAGAAATTATTGTGTATATATATGTTTTATTTATAGGGGATGTGGTTTCAATACTTAACCCTTGTGGTATTGCAATAAGTGAGATAGATTGCAAAAATATTTTATAGTAGTAGGGACTTGTATCGATACAACTGGAGAGTTGTAGTGATATCACAGTGTCTTGGTAAACTCACTGCACTGTTTTGGGTTGTTTAGGTCATTCAAAGTTTGTTTTGAGTTTCGATCACTTCTATTCAATTCTGAATCATTTTTAAATGATTTCAAATTATTTAAACTTGATTTAGTAATTTTATAAAAATATTTTTAAAATTTCAACTCTTAAATAAGTTTAAAAAAATATTCTCGTACATACTCCGATGACATCTCCCATTTGTATTGGTCATCGAAAGGAACGAGAGGTATGACAGGGAGAGGGCTAGTCTGCTGGGGAAAGAAGAAGAGCTGGGAGGTTCCTCTCTCTTCCTTTTTCCAATTTAAAATTTGCCCAAGTGGGCCATGGGCCCAAACCTAAAGTCTAAGTTTATGGGTTTTTTTATGATGGTGGCCTACTTTTAATATCCATGATCCAAAGGTTCCAAAATTTATATCATATATTAAATATATTATCCAAATAATATTTCCACTATAAGATTTTCGAGAAATGACCAAATTACCAATTTACCTCTATTGAGTCTTTCCACAATTTCCTTGCTACAATAAGCACTTATCAAATTCAAATCTCACAAATTTATATTTATCCCATAATATAGATCCATAGGTAAAGATAATTATACCATTGGGATCAAATCCAAATCTCACAAATTTATATTTATCCCATAATATAGATCCATGGGTAAAGATAATTACACTATTGGGATCTAGTGCCATTAGTGTAGTATTTTCATCTATGTTTACTTGTATTTTTCAAACAAATTGGTTTAATTAAAATATCCATTAATTACAAATTTAAGTAATATTTTATAAATTAGTCTGCTAATTTAGCACGTCTCTGTCTGCTTTCTCTGGCAGTTTTAGGGTTTTCTTGTTTCTACTGGTATTGGCGTGACGGTAGTGATTTTTCTTCAGTTTTCTTTCTTGCTTTAGCAAATTGATTCAAACAATTACTTTACGTACTATTATGGAGGCAGATTTCGCAGGGGTTAACGCTCGATGAGGAGGAAGAAGCAGTTCTACAAGTACAAGTTAGAGTGAATACGGATGGAGAAGTGGGAGGTTTTCGATTGGTGGGATGTTTCTTAACAGCTAGTATTATACACTTCCCAGCAATGAAAAGCACCATGGAAAATCTGTGGCATCCCGTTCGGGAGGTTCAAATTAGAGATCTGGGGGAGAAAAGGTATTTCAATTTTTTCATATTATGGATTTGGAGAGGGTTATAAAGGGTTCACCATGGACTTTTAATAACCACTTATTGGTTCTCCATAAATTGCAATGGGGGGAGGACCATTTGAAAGTCCCATTAATTTATTCCCCTTATTGGGTTCAATTACATGATGTTTCTGTTGGTTTTTTCTCGAAAAATCTGTAATTCAAATGGGTAATTTTATAGGCAATTTCATGGAGTATGATGGTTCAAATCTGGGAAAAGAAAATAGAAATTTTATGAGAATAAGAGTCAAAATTGATATACGACGACCTTTGAAGAGGAAAAAACAGATAATGTGTTATGGAAAGTGCTCATACGTTAGATTTAAATATGAAAGGTTATCATTTTTTTGCTTTTATTATGGTCATTTGGGCCATAGTGATTCTTTTTGTGAAGCGAGGATGGCATTAGGAGTGGAAGTTGTCGAGATGGGATGAGATTTATCATTAAGGGCACAATTTCGCCGAGCTTTAACGATGACTAGCATGTGGCTTCGGGAAGAAGGAAAGGGGGAGTGGGGGGAAATGGCGAGGGAAGGCAAATTTTGGGGAATAATCTGAGGGGTTTAGCAAAAAAAACATGGGCAATAGGAATAATCTAGATCCTATATTGGGGATTAATTTGGAAGGGAGGGTATCTATTCCATGGAAAGAAGGTGGAAATTTGAGTGAGAGTCAGATTCATACTTTAATGGAACATGATCTTGAAGATGGGGTGCTAATTGGTGAGGAGGGTAAAAAGAGGAATAGAGGAGAGATTGAAGACATACTAGCCAAGGAAGAGACTAACACTTTGGCGGTAAGGAATAGGAAGGTAGTGGAAGTTAGTCATCTATCATTGGCGGCTGCCAATAGGCAAGCCGATTGGGTGCAATAAAAATCTTAAGCTGGAATGTCCGTGGATTGAGGAGTCCACAGACAATTCGAAGACTTCGGCATGTGCTGAAGTTATATAATCCCTAAGTGGTCTTCTTTATGGAGACAAAAATTCGTAGGAGTCAGATGGAATGAGTTCGAAGAAGCTGTGGGTTCTTGAATGGTATCGATGTTGACTCAAACGGATCTAGAGGTGGACTATGTCTGGCTTGGCGTGGAGATAACAATATTCAGCTTCAAAGTTTTTCGCAAAGACATATTGATGTGATCATAGATGAAGTGGAGGAAGGGCACAAATAGAGGTTTACTGGTTTTTATGGGTCCCCTAACTCACAAGATAGACCTATGCATGGAATCTTTTACGTCATCTAGGTATGGTTGGAGAGCTACCATGGATGGTTTGTGGGGACTTTAACGGAATTTTATATGGCTTTGAAAAAAAGGGTGGTCTACCCCTAGAAGAAGGAAGAATGGAAGCTTTTCGTGAAGTATTAGAGGAGTGTAATTTGTTGGATATGGGTTTTATTGGAAACTGGTTTACTTGGGAAAGGGGAAATTTTCCAGAAACTAATATTCAAGAACGATTAGACAGCGGTGTGGCGACTGAAGAATGGTTTCATTTATTTCCGAATTTAAACTTTCAAAGATCTTCCACATACGTTTTCAGATCATTGCCCATTACTAGTTAACACAAAGAAGGAGGATAGGGAGAGAATTCATAAAAGTTTCAAATTTGAAGCATGGTGGGTTTTGGAGGAGTTGTTCTTTATTGAGGTAAAAAATATCTGGGAAAATTCTACGGGAAACTTATTAAGTAAGCTAAAAAGTGTGAAAAGAGGCTTGAAGCGATGGGCCGTTCAGATCAGATATAACAGAGAAGAGAAGAAAATGATGTTAACTTCTAAATTGGTTCAGTTGTTAGAAGCTGAGAGAAATAATGATAAATTGGCAGATCTTATTGATACAAGAATTCAACTTAATTCTGAGATCGAAAAGGATAAGCATTATTAGGAACAAAGGGCACCGGTTAATTGGCTAAAACTTAGGGATAAAAATAACGTTTTCTTCCACAAACAAGAGACACAAAAATGACAGAGAAATCTGATTCGTAAGATGCAATATGATGATGGGAGGGAAACGGATGAAATACGGGAAATGGAGTTGATAGCCAGATCATATTTTCAGCAATTATTTTTTGCTTGAGGAAGAGAAAACTATGAGCATATTTTATCAGGAATTACTCGTTGTATTTTAGATGATGATAATTCAAAGCTAAAGGCGAGATATACAAATGAGGAGATTCAGAAGGTTTTGGCAGAATTGGGTCCTACAAAAGCACCAGGAGAGGATGGATTTCTGGCGGTATTTTATCAGAAGTGTTGGGCAATTATTGGGGAAGATGTTACTACTTTTTGCCTCGTTCATTTGAAAGGAGGTATGGATATCGACTCAATCAATAAAACTAATATTGTGTTAATTCTGAAGAATTCAAATCCAGTGGATATAACGCATTTTAGGCCTGTCAGCTTGTGTAACGTTATCTATAAATTGATGGCCAAAGCTATGGCAAATTGCATTCGAAACGTATTGGACAAATGCATTGATCTAGCAAAAAGTGCTTTTGTCCCCGGAAGATTGATTTCAGATAACATTTTGCTTGCTTATGAACTACTTCACACTTTGAGACATAAGAGGGCGGGGAAAAAAGGATTTATGGCATATGAGTAAGGCATATGATAGGGTCGAATGGAATTTTGTGGAAGAAATAATGAAGAAATTGGGATTTAATTTAGAATGGGTGGCCTTACTAATGAAATGCGTTACTACAGTATCTTATTCGGTGGTTTTAAATGAGTATAATGGGGATATCTTTTTCCCTTCTAGAGGATTAAGACAGGGGGACCCGTTGAGCCCGTTCTTATTCTTATTCTGTGGAGAAGGTCTCTCTAGTTTTATAAAGCTAGGAATGCAGGAAAAAAAAAGTGAGAGGAGTCAAGGCAAGTAGAAGTGGGCCGCAGGTTTCTCACCTACTTTTTGCAGATGACTGCATATTTTTTGGGGAAGCTATTGAAAGGAGCGCAATTTCTTTGAAATAGATTCTACATGAATATGAAGTCTGCTCGGGCCAAAAACTTAATTATTCAAAATCTATAAATTTTTTTAGCAATAATACGCAGGAGGAAGATAGAAGAACAATTACTAGAGTGCTCAGAGTACGAAGCTCAAACGATCCGGAAAGATATCTAGGGTTACCTAATCTGGTGGGTAGAAGAAAGAAGGAATCTTTTCAGAATTTGAAAGATAGACTACAGCAACGAATAGATAATTGGAGTATCAAATATCTCTCACAAGGAGGTAAGGAGGTTTTTATCAAAGCTGTTTTACAGTCTATACCAACCTATTCAATGGCGTGTTTTTTGCTTCCTAAATATTTATGTACAGAATTGGAAGGTATAATTGCAAAATTTTGGTGGCAAAAAATAGGGGGAAAAAAGGGATTCATTGGTGTGCTTGGAAGGATATTTGCTCGCTGAAATAAGTGGGTGGTCTGGGTTTTTGAAGTCTTGATAAATTTAATATCGCATTATTAGCTAAGCAGGGTTGGCGTTTTATTAATTATCCAAATTCTTTGTTAGCCCGTATTTTAAAAGCTAAGTATCACCCAAATACGAATTTCTAAAATGCTCATTTAGGTAACTTACCTTCACTTACCTGGAGGAGTGTTTGGTCAGCAAAAAGACTTCTGGAGGAAGGATTATGCTGGAGGGTTGGTAAGGGAGACCATATATCAGTGTGGACCGATCTTTGGGTGTCGGATAAGGAAGAAGATAGAATACAGAATCATAGTAGAAATGGAAATATCAAATTAGTGTCTGACTTAATCGATGAAGATAGCAGAACTTGGAAGAGTGAATTGATTGTCCGTACCTTTCATACAGATATTGCTAGGAAAATATTGCAAATTCCGTTAGCAAAGTCCACCCATGAAGACTTTCAGGTGTGGAGAGGGGAGTCATCTGGAAACTTCTCAGTGAGAAGTGCCTATAAACTATTACAGGATACTACATTGAATCCTAGTAATTATATACAGGCCGATACTAAATTTTTTTACAAGAAATTGTGGAACCTATACATGCCTTCAAAAATCAAAATTGCAGTGTGAAAAATTTCGTGGAATTACATCCCAACCTTTTCTAATCTGAAGATGAGAAGAGTAATGGTTGAGGATTGGTGTATTAGATGTCATCAAGGTGAAGAAGACAGTAACCACGTCTTCCGGTTGTACCCTACAACGAAGGAAGAGTGGAGACATTTAAACTTCTCAGGGGTTCTTAATAATAGCAATCCAGATTTTTGGAATTGGCTTACCTGGGTTTTCAATCAAGGGACGAACGAGTAATGTAGAATTTTTTGTTGCGGACCCTGGTTAATCTGGACAAACAGAAACAAGTTAATCTATTAAGGCAAATCAAGCACCAGTCGGGATATCTGAAAACAAGTTACCAGTTCATTTCAAAGTTGGATGGTATAGAGGACAAAGTACTTATCTTGGAAGCAAATATGAGACCCATACAGAACATGCAGAGGGTGAATGTCGCTATCTATTTTGATGTGGCTTTTGACCTACAAAATTTTAGATCTGCATTAGGCCTAGTTGTTAAAGATGAGGGGGTAGAATCGTAATATAAAAATCGACTCTTCATTTCAATATTGCATCTCCGTTTGCGGCAAAAGCACATGCAGGATTTCAAGCAACAAAATTAGGGATTCATATGGGTTTTCATACTCTGGACATACAAGGAGACTCGAGAATAGTAATAACAAAATGTTAAAGTGCAGATCGTGACAGATCAAATATCGGAGCAATTATCAGTGACATTCAAAGCCTAAAGACACACTTCCTAGAAATCAGATTCCATTTCATCCCAAGGATAGAAAATACATGCGCTCATCTATTAGCAAAAGCAGCACTCAAGATTGGCGAGGAACAATACCTGGAGGGAGGGATTCCACAATCTATTAGAAGAGAAATGGAGCAGAATCGCCTGGGACTTTCGGATTAAAAGAGAAGAAGAAACGACTAAGACCATCGGAATGGAAGTGGAAAAGAAGAGTTTGTGACTTTTGAAATGAAATAAAAGGAAATGGTTCTATTTTGGAAATAAAGCAGATAAGAAAAGATTTTTGAGAAAGATGCTATTGCTTTACAAATTTGTCTTGGGGATATGAATTGACAGTATCATTATGATGGCCAGCTGTACTCGACGACTGGAGTATAGATATAGGTTTACTATTTCTGTTCAGTTTTTTATTTTTGAATTTATGGGCCAATCTGATGTCGGTCCGTTTTTGTTATTTGTTTTCTTAGGCCTACTTAGTTGGAGTTAACCAATCCAACATATGGGCTATTCTTTGTTTAAGATTTGAATTCATTAATCCAGTCGAATTTTTTCAAAAAAAAAAAATTCATTAATTACATTAATATCATTTGTATATTGTTTTCAGTGGTTTTTGTACGCAAAGTAAAATGAAAGCGAATATTGACTCATTGATTATCTAATGTTTAACTAATATTAAGCGGTATTACCTGATCGGATCGTAATATGGAAAAACAACTTATATTAGTGGATAATCTAAACATATTCTTAGTTTAATCAGAAACGAGCAAATTAATTGAAAAACTAATATGTCATCTATGAAGTCCTATAAGGGAGATACATTGTCTTGGGTATCGGAGCGAATGACTCCTAGAAGATAAAGACATAGATGTGACTACCTGGATTGAAGTAAATCGGATAGGACCTAAGTAGCATAAATCTTAGACCCGTTTATGGATTTATTCACTTGTTTCGTTCATAGTGTGATGTAACTTAATCCTGAGTGGATGATGAACTATGTATCCGTGACTCGTACCCTTTGTTGTAAATGAAAGCCTGAGTTCAAATAGATAAGAATCCGAAAGCTCGTATGTTAGGTATATAACTTCTGCAATATGTAGCATCATTCCATAATAGTGGAATTCATAGTCCCTTGCATGTAAGCTTTTTAGTTGATAATGGTTTCGTTTGAAGCTTGATATTGAAACAAGACTATTTTGTAAAGTGATTTTGTATAGTTTTTAAATTTAAGGACTAAATTGAAAATATGTTAAATTTGGTATGGTTTCTTGTAAAATTTCAGTATTAAAGGGTCTGATTATAGATTCTTAAGAATTTGGAAATATGGGTTTATGAGAATAAGTTAATTTCAGTTTTAAGGACTAAATTGAATAAAATATATAATGTTTGGGTAATTGTGAAAAATTTCAATAAAACATTCATAAGCATTAAATGAATTGTTGAAAAGTATTTGGGACTGATAATTGAAATAAAATTACTTTATAGATTAAGAATCGATAGATAATCGAGGAAAAAGAAAAAATTACTGATTAGTCCCTGATATTACTATCCTTGCAATTTAGCTCAAGTAAGTTCACATAGTATAGTTACATTTAAATTGTTTTATATTTGATTTGTGCACAAATTGATACAACGAGTGAGTTATAAATTAAAATTGTAACATCCCATACCCGGTGTAAGGCCCTGAAAATAGGTATCGTAGTTTTGGGTAAGTTTACCGGGTTCCGAATAAAAATTAAGAGTTAATCGAGTTTATTAGTGATTTTTTAAAATTTAGTTAGCTTAATTTCATTTAAAAATCGATAAATAATATTCCAGAAAATAAAAATATTTTTAGAAAAAATAATTTTATGGTTTTAAATAATTTTTTGGTAAAATAAATATTTTGGGTCTAATTAGAATTGAAAAATAAATTAAAATGGGGGTTTAATTTAGAGAATTTAAAATATTAACTAAGTAGGACCATTTTGCAAAATAAGGGAAATGTAAGAGTGGTTTTATAGAAAATTATCCTTATTTTCGAAATTTTGGAGGGAAATGAGTATTTTGTAAAACAAGGGAAATGTGGGAGTGGCCTGATGGCAATCTCCCCAATTTTTGAAAATCAGGTGGGAGTTTTTAGTTTTAAAAACACTGCAACTACCTCACTTTGCACACCATTTTCACCTAAATTAAGAGCTTTTTCTCTAGTTTTTTTTGCTCAATTTCATAGACCACATATCAGAGAATAGATCTAAACTTTTACTCTCTCAAAATTCTCTCCAAAATCTCCATAAAAGTTTTCCAAAGTTGAGCAAAAGTCATCCGAAATTTCTTCAAGGATTTTGATTCAATCTTCTAAATTGATGATTTGAGATCAAATGAAGGTAATTCTCAACTCTAAATTCATTTTTATGTTGTTTTCAATAATTATTTGCTATTTAAATTGATTAAAATAGATTTTCAAGTTTTGATTTCTTCTTTTTTGAATATGGAACTCAATGTACAAGGCCAATTTAGCCCGGGCCTAAGCATAAAACAAACCAAAAAAAAGTCCAAATTTTAAAAAAAAGACAGTCCATTTACAAATAGGGCCTGATATATTACAAGCCTAAATGACCCAAATTAAAAAAACCCCAATGGCCCGTTAGCCTAAACTTTTCAACAGAAAACCCTAGCCCTTTTTGCGCCGCACCCTAGCCTAGCGCCGCGCCGCACCCTAGCCTCTGCGACCGTCATCCTCAACCACTGCCTGCAAAAAAAGGAAGAAAAGATAGAAACCAAACACGCAACAGATAGAAACAGTGGCAAGAACAGTAACAAAAAAATATAAAAATTGTATGAAATGACTATAAAAGCCATTGAACAACTTTGTAAAAGGGGATTTTTTTTTTGAACATAGAGAAATATAGAGACGAAAAGGCAATAAAAAAACAGAAAAGAAAAAGTTAAAAGGTAATTTTTCGATTATTTTATTTTATTTTTCGCAATAAATAAGATTAAAAATAAAAAAAAGGAGATATTTCTTACATGTTTTCGATAGCCGAAGGGAAGAGAAACTGAAAGGTTTCGTGACCGTCGGCCAAATTTCTCTAGTGTTTCAACCTTTTTTTTTAAAAAGGGGTCTTTTAAGAAAAGGGGGTTTAAAAGGAGATTTAAAAAAAGAAAAAAAATAACTTTTTTCATTTTTTCGGCCACCGGGGACAGCGGTCGCCGTCGCAGGATAACCGATGGCCGCGACGGATCGACGGTGGTTCCCTTGGCCGGGCATGGGTTGCTACTTTAGAGAAAAAGGGAGAGAGGAGAGGTTTTTTTTTTTAAAGACATGGAGGAAATGATTTTTTTCCTGAAATTTTTAGTTTTTATAAGCTTCCAAAACGACGTCATTTTGGGAGTGACCTCAGACGCCCAAAATGGTGTTGTTTTGAGGTTGACCCGACGACCCGACCCGGATCCTCCTAGGATCTACGTGTTTTTGAGGGGAGGGTCTAATTGCCGCTTCAGTCCTTCCGCTTTTTAATTATTTTTCAATCCAGTACTATTTCGTTTTTTCTTTTTTAAAATTTTACCATTTAATTTTGGTTTTGTTTCATTTTAGTCCCTCATGGAATGGTGCGTTTGAGGGTCTAGGAATAATTTCCCAGTTGGTCCCTCCTCTTTTCCGCGCGTTACAATTTAGTCCGTTATTTTTATTTTATCCCAATTTGCCCCCAAAATTCCACTTAAGTTTCAATTTAGTCCTTCTTATATTTATGCATTTATTTTATTATAATTTAGGCTCTTAATTTCATTTCAATTTCGATTTAATCCTTATTTATTTAATTTCGACCCTGTATAGATTTTTTATATATTATTTTTATTTATTTATTTATTTATTATTCCTTTACTTTTTAATATTTAAAATTGGTTTTTTTTGTGTTTCCTTTTTATTGTGCAGTTATTATTATTTTTCTATTGCCTTTACTATTGTTATTATTATTCCATTATTTATTTATTACCTTTTTTATATTTATTTATTTATTTATTACCTTTTTTATACTTTCAAAAATTAGATTATTTACGTGTTTTTACTTGCACCTTTATTGTTCTTGTTATTATTATTATTATTACTTACCTTTCTTCGATTATTTCTATTATTAGTAGAATAATAATTATAATACCATAATTGCCATCTTCATTACAAATTGGTGTGTATCACTGTCGTAGTTACATTATTGACATTCACTAGCACGATATTTTTTATTTTTCGTATATCATTGATCCATTTTTATACACTACCATTTCATTTTATTTCTTTATAATCACGTCACGAATCGTGTTTAGATATATTTATCCATTGTTGTATATTATACCAAAATAAGATAAATACACATTGTTTTAAATGTTACATTTGTTATTACTCGAAAAAAGAAATTTTAAAAATTCAGGCAATGTTCCGCATTTGGAGATTCGAGAAGTCGTGCCCTAACTTACGGGGTTCGACTTTCTTTTTGAACCTAGATAACCGAACATCCCTTTTAATACATGAGATTTAATTAAATAATCGAATAATGAGAAAGCGTATTTTTGAGGATTCGAGATGTCATGTCCCAACTTACGGGATGTGACCTTTTTGTTTACCTCAAGATAAGAAAGCCTTTTACATCTGTTTTAATTTACTTAAGTGATTTTAATTAAAAATATCATTATGCAAAAAGGGATCGTATTTTAAATTCTTTTCAAATTTTCAATTCTCGATACTAAGACATCAAGTAATCAACTAGGTACCAATTTTGGGCGTTATGAGGGTACTAATCCTTCTCGTGCGTAACCGACTCCCGAACCCATTTTCTGAATTTTGTAGACAAAAAATCGTTGTTTTAGTAAATCAAACATTTTATTAAAACGATCAAATTACGTGGTGATCCGATCACACCTCATTGCGACTCCATTTTTGGTTATTTTTTAAAATAAAAACTCGATTTCAAAAAAAAAAAAAGGTTTCGACACTCAACAATGGTGAATCCATGATTTTGAGTTGGAATCCAAGTTTTAATGGACGTCTAAGCTCAAAATATGTTTATTAAGAGGTTTTTAATAATAAAACAAGAGATCAAACTCGTTTAATTGATCAATTTTGATAAATTCATTTTTAATTAAGAAATAAAATTATCACTAGTCTTTATGGATTTGACTCTACTCATTGCTATCTACAAACTTATATTTGAGTAGGAATTTATTTTTAGCGATCTCAACAAACGTACATAGATCTTCCAGTGAGTGTTGAAGCATTTGGTTAATCATCTTTCCCACTCAACGCTCATGTTTTTCATACGCTTTTTAAACTCCATTCATATCTTATCTTTGAATTGAGCTATAGTTGTTAGTTGATGCCTCTAAACGTTCAAATTCTTGTTGGAGATACCCAACTTCCATTTGCAACCATGTAGAAATCTCATCCCTTATTTCTCAAAATAAAGCTCTGATACCAAAATGACATCACTTGAATTTGTGGATGATAATTCTAAAAAAAATACGATAAATGTGGAAATAGGAGAATAATTAACAGAGGATTGATAGGGTAGAAAAGAAAGAGAAATTAAAGAGATAATTGTTGCAACCATCTCCTCAATAGAAAGGATACGTGTCATGTATATTAGTAGACCATCACTTAGTACAACATCATACAGGTCTTATTTAATGTTAATATTTTTGTCTATAGAACTAATATTCTCATTCTGAAGGGCATCCTTCTTTCCATAACCATTCTAAGGTGCCTTTTGTTGAATTGTTTAACTTATTAAAATAATCGAACTATCTACTTTGTTTATAAAACTGTATCAGAAACCTTTGCCTGTTTCATTTTTTGAGTAATATAGTAAAAATGATTTTTTAAATATTTTTTTTCGAAAAACTATGTCAACAAAGTAAAATAAACTAAATATTTTAGAAAAATTGTTTTGAGAATGTATATTTTAGCATTCTTAATAGAGTTTAAACATAAAATATTTGTTTAAAAAAATCTCAAAAGTAATCTACATAAAAAACTGGAAACATGATAGTTTGATAATAACGATAAAATGTGCAGGTGTCACCCTGGTATTCTAACTAACTCTAACATGTTTTTCACTTTGCCTAGATGATTGTTGAAATGCCGCCACTTTCTATAGCAGAAGTGAAAGGGCTATCCGGCAGATTAAGTCCTTCGCTGCAGATACATGAAGTTTTGATTTGGAATAGATCATTAAAACATCAAATATGAGAAGAAAAAACTTGGAAAGAAAGTAAATTTTATACCTTTCTTGGTCATTGTTGTTCATCTCTACATGTTTGATTTTTCCATCAGATGTGGTGTTGATGTTGAGAGCTTCCAACAAATAATTGAACTCTGCCGACGGGAAATCGAGTTGATCTGCTTGGTGGAAAAGAAAGCGTTGTAAGGGTGGCCAAGGTAACGAATGTACATAAAATGGGAAAGTTCACTACCTTCCGTGACCTTTAACTCATCCATGAAGTAACCGAAGGATTGGTGAGCTAGAGGCTTTTGTGACAAATGCATCTCTGACGAGTGCCTTCTTTGAAGTTTAAAGATTTGATCTTGATCTTCGATAAATTGCTTACAGAACAACCTCGACGTCGCATATCCTTTTGGAACTGAGAAAATCATACATTAGATACTCGACAGTAAGCATCGCCTAATGCTTAAAACTACACAATATGAATTAACATCGTATTTTTAATAGAGCTAAACCGAGTAATAGCCCCAAAAATGGCGAGTGTTTATGTAGCTATGGACCATAATTTGGATAAACGATGAAAAGGAGGTACTTACTTGAGTGAAGCTCGGGTTCCATATAATATGAAGAATAATACATGGGAGACTCGATTCTCTCGGGGTACTTCCTACACAAAAATCAAATGTAGCCGAATGATATAGAAACCAAAAAAATATTAAAAAAAAAAGAGAAATAATTATCATACTATGCATTCAATTCATGAAATTGGTGTAAATATGAGAAACACTTATATTTACTTGTAACACACTAAAATTTTTGATATAGTAGTTGGTACTATTCTAGAAATGCATATAGTAGATTTATGAAGAAAATGAGTTGAGATTTATTTGAATAAAGTATATGGGAGATGAATTAGATATTAAAAGAGAAAGAATGAATGGTGAAATTTTAGTAAGGATTAAATTGAGAATTTGTAAAAGTATAAGGACCTAAAGTGTAAATAGACCATAAGATGAAAATGGGTGGTGCAAATAAACATTTTTTTAAATATGACGTCGAAAAATATATTGATATGTGGAGTTGGAAAATCAAGGTATATATTAAATTGAGTAAAGTGGAAAAGTTTAAAGACCAAAGTATAAATTTACTATTTTGTATCAGGGGACCAATTAGCAATTTTTACCATAAATGGTTGATATTTCAAGACATAATGATGAAAATTTGGTGGGATGTGATAGGTTGGTGGAATAAGTGGATAAAAATGAAGGAAAAGAAAAATGTAGAATTGTAATGCTCCGATTTTTGCTGAAGTCATAGAATTCGATTTTAAGTCGATTTATTAAATCGACCCATCCAAAAAGTTAAATTGCTAGGTTTTCGAGAATAGGCTTGGAGACGAATCAGACGAATTCAAATTTATTTAGATGTGTCAATTTTTTAGAATTGAGAATTTAAAATTTAAGGCTTATAGACTAAATTGCAAGAATAATAAAATTGTTGGGGTTGAAAGCTAGGAAATATATTAGGGGATGTGAGAGAATTACAAAATAGGATTTTGCAGAGGTGAGGTCCTTAATTGGTAATTGTTCCAACCCCATTTTAGCAAATCTCCCTTTTTGAAATATTGGTTAGAGGAGCAGTTGACCCATTCCCATTTGGACTACTTATTTTCTAGAATTGACCAAAAATTTGTGAGTAATTTTAACAATAGTTAAATTCCCTTTTTAAAATTCTACATTGTAGTTTTTCAAAGTTTTTCATAATTTTATTTCATTTAATACATATAGTCCCACTATAAAAAAAACTTAAATATCAAAATTAATTTTTATTTAATTACAATATATTTTTAAATTTTATTTTATTAACAATATTTATAATTTTTTTTTTTACAAATCTAATGATATTCATGTTGAACATTTTTATATTATTTATTTCTAATATATTTTTTATTTTATAATTATTTTTAAATTTGTAAAATTCTATTAACCTAATTTTTCCTAAAACAATTATTTATCCCAAAAAAAAAGAAGAAGATCGCGGAGGTGTAACGATTTTCAGTTTGTGCTTGTTTAATTCAATTCCGTGGTATAAACTTGATTGAGTAATTTAGCTTAGGAAATCTTGTTGATTTTATATTGTCGGTGATATGTGTTGGCAAAGACTTTATATGAAACCTATGCTTGATATGTTAATTGCGATGAAACAATGTAAATGAATATTATTGTCTCAAGTAAGATTTGTTGTGAAGAATGTGGGATTGATTCTTGTGATACATGATGATAATTAATATTGCTTGATGATTCTAAGACACGCATATTGATAAACACCCTATTAAACAATGTTGGGAATGGTTTGAGTATTGTTGACATGCCATAGGATTTGTTTGTGATAGAGGGAGGATTTGCGCTTGTGTGCCTTCTATTTGTGCTTGTGTTCATTATTGGTGTGCAAGGGAAGTCATGTTTTCACTCTCACTAGTGCATTTTTCCCTATTTGGTGCTTTTGCACAACTTTTGAGGTGTGTTATGAGTTTGATTTGTGTATCTATTCGTTGTTCAACAATTGGTTAATAGGGGAAAAACTTTAATTATGATTTAATATGGTAATGATGGATACAAATTGAAAATGTTGATGATCGTGACACTTGGGAATATGATATGTAATTATTTGAGGCAAATGCTTAAGTATGGTTTAGATATATTGAGGAACTTGAATTATGCTACTGGAAATGTTTTAAATGAAGCTAATTAGATAACACATTAGTTATATGAAACATGTATATTTCTTGTGTTAGCGTACTTCGTTGCTTAATTGTTTTGTATTACAAACTTGGTTATATTTGTTGCCCAGCATATGAATTATTTGTTCCAAGCACAAGTAGTAGGAATGTGCACTAATTTTGATTTGGTTATCCTAACATCCAAGGCTTGAAGTCTCAGCTTTACTTTTGAACTTTATAATGTTTATTTTAGACTTAGTGTTTTAGTCATGTATATAGGTCACTAGGTGAATTTTCGTATCTTTAAGTGGATTTTTACGTTGTTTTGAAGTAGTTGGTATGTTTTGGTTCATTTTGAAACTTTTCAGCACTTTTGGATTTAATCTGTGATGCAAATCTGTATGGTTTATGCATGCATTATAAGTGTTACAATTTACTTACCTAGTGATTTTTTTTATCTATTGTGGTAATGGCCATGATTTTATATGTTTTGACTTGTTTTGGAATTTCAAATATGTTTCCTATTGTTTGGTTGCATGTTGCTTATGTTTAGGGACCTTTAGAGACACAACTACATGACTTGTAATGCTTGTTTTATGCATTTTTGGGCATGTGTCTCAAGATCACAATAACATTTTCATGTGATTCATGCATTTCCAAGTGTAGGCCTTGATACATAGACATTAAAGTCTCTATATATGGTTGCATTACCTTGAGACATAAAACATTGAAGCTAAAATACCAAAAATTCAGTCCAAAGTCTTGAGACATTGTGCATTGTCTCGAGGCATAAAACTTCAAAGCTAAGATCTGAAAATAAGGGAGGCATGTCTCAAGACATAGAGTCTTGCATTTTTCTTGTTTGACTTACGATTCGTAACCTGGCTCCATGGTTAACTTTCTTTGACCTTCTTTTATCGTATGTGGGTCTAATTGAGTATGTTTAACACTTTATATCTTCTTCTAATTGTTCATGCCACGCTTGAGTTGTTTTAGTTGAATTTTTTAGCTTCAATGATCGTTTTAATGTTTTTTTTAATTGCTTCGACAACAAATGTGGTGTCTTGCATCTGATCGTCTTCTGGGTCTAGTGTAGGGTGTTACATTAGTTGGTATTAGAGAGGGTTTGGGTTTAGCTAGTTCTAGTCCCAAAATGCATTTTTTTTTATTTTGTCTAGGGTACATGCCATTAGGTGAACCAACCAAGTTTTATTGATAGTTAAGACTTGTATGTTGAATTTTTCTCTATTTGTTATATGTTTGTATAAATTCAGTATGTTTGTTGAATCTCATAATGCATTAGATGAGGAGGTCGAGTTAGACCCCTCAAATTCTCCCATTACCTTAAGCTACTCAAGCGAATGTGGGAAACAAGAATTATCCTAAGGCACTTGATGTTGGTACACAAACTATAGTTGGTGGTCGAAATGCTAAAAATGATGATGCTCTATTGTGTACTATCCTAGATGTACTCCATAGAGTTTAGGGGGCTACACCACAAGTTTGAATTGTTATGAGAGTTTGTAGGGTTGCTACTAGGAAGCTCAAAAAATACGAAATAGTGGACTTCAAGGGGTTGAAACGTGTTGATCCTTTCGCAGCAGAATCTTAGCTTGCAATGAATGAACTAGAGTGTGTTCAAGTTGAGTGAGTTCAGTGCATAATTCCCTTGTTAAAAGAAGAAGCTTACCAATGGTGGTTAACTATGAGTCAGTCTATTCCAATTGAAAGGATAAATTGGGTTTTTCCAAGCGAAGTTCAAAAATACGTATGCCAGAAAGTTGTATTTGGAGGATTGGAAATTAGAGTTTACTATGCTAATAAGGCAACTTGTTTGTGGCGAACTATGAGCAAGAGTTTCTCTGATTTAGTTGGTATGCTCCTAAGATGGTACCAATGAAAGTTGAGAGTTGCATCTAATTTCTTAGAGGATTGTGGGATGAGATATATGTACAACTAGTGGCCACCGAGGGAGAGTTTTCTGACAAAATTAACAAAGCCAAGATGGTTGAATAAGTTTTGGGGTTAGAAAAGAAACTCGATGATAACCAAACTCAAGGGAAGAGAGTTGGTGGTTGTAGTTCGTAGCCTGTTCCGAAGTGAGCTAGAGATTTCAGAGGTTCTAAGTGATTTGTGCCTTCTAGGTTCCATTTTGAGGGAAGACGATCACAGCAATATTTTGTTTCTATTGCTAGTTCAGGTGGATCTGTTTTGGTCTCTAGTACTTCGAAGTGTGACCACTATGGCCATAGGCATGTGTGGGGAGTTTTGAAAGAAGATTGGTTCATGTGCCTTGTGGTTGTGGTACGACTATAGGGGGAGAGAGTGTTGTTAGGTGAGGTTAGAGGAGGATTATAGATATTACTGCTACTATTAGATTTGAGGCTAGAGCTTTGGCTTTGGCTTTAGTTGTTTGTGCTCGTTATGATGTGGACGCTATTGTTATAGTCTAAGGTATATATTCTTTTTTTCTATTCCAGTTGATGCATTGATTGATCCTTCTACACATTTCGATATATATAGTAGTGTGATCTGTGGGTGGAGTGTTCCTATGGAATTGTCAGATATAAGGATTTCAGTGTCTAGTCTTTTAAGGTAAGGTGTTATTTGTTGATAAGGTTTGCAACCATTTTCATTCGATGATTTAGGGAATTATGTTCTTAGTAGATTTAATGGTGATGTCATTTTTTTGAGTTAGATGTGATTTTGGGAATGTACTAGCTATCAAGCATAATGTTATATTGGATTGTTAGAAGAGGTTTGTTATTCAATGTTTGGATGGTAGTGTGCTGGAAGTTGTTGGTGTGAAGTTTGGATGCTTTGCTAAAGCGATTTCTGCGGTGAAGGCTTGGAAAATGTTGAATAAGGGTTACAAGGTTTATTTAGCGTATATATTAGACTTGAAGGCTACATATCCTAAACTCGAGGAAACCCAAACTATTCAAGACTTTACGAATGTTTTTTTTCTTCTAAAAGTTAACAAGTTTATCTCTACCTCGTGAAGTCAAGTTCGATATTGAACTATTACCTGAAGTATCATCAGTTTCCATTTCTCCCTATCGCATGGAACATACAGAGTTGAAAGAATTGAAGATACATTTACAAGAAATTTTGGATCAAGGGTTTATATGACCTAGTATATCACCTTTGGAAGAACCGATGTTGTTCATGAGAAAGACGGACAATACTTGGCAATTATGTTTCAATTATCTTCAGTTGAACAAGTTTTAAGAAGTTTAGCTAGATTCTTGAGTATGAAAATTTTTAAAAGGTGGTGATTAAATTAGAAACAAATAAAGGAAACTTTAAATTACATATTTTGAGAGTTTAGAATAAGAATGAGATAAATGAACTTAAGGCAGTGTAAGGAAGTTAAGTTGAACTCTTGCTATATCAATTTTCATGTCATCACTAATCCTGTTTTATTATTTTGATTATGGTTTGTAGGAAAAGAAGTGGTCGAATCGACTAAGGCTAAAGGAAAGGAGAAGATCGCAAAGGCGTAATGGTTTTTAGTTTGGGCTTGCTTAATTCAATTTCGTAGTATGAACTTGATTAAGTAATTTAGCATAAGAAATCTTGTTGATGTTATATTTTTGAAAATTTGTGTTGGTGAATACTTGATCTTTACATATATGAAACCTATGCTTGATATGTAAATCGCAATGAAACTATGTAACTGAATATTGTTGTCTCATATATGATTTGTTATGAAAAATGTTGTATTGATTCTTGTGATACATGATGATAATTAATACTGCTTGATTCTAAGACATGTATATTGATACACACCCTATTAAACGAAGTTGGAAATGATTCGAGTATAGTTGACATGTCATAAGATTTGTTTGTGACAAAGGGAATATTTGGCACTTGTGTGCATTATTGGTATCTTAGGGGAAGTTGAGTTTTCACACACATTGGTGCATTTTTCTCATGCATCCCTTCTGTGCAACTTTTGAGGTATGCTGAGGGTTTGATTCTTATATCCATTTATTGTTCCACAATTGGTTATTTGGGGCAAAACTTTAATTATAATATAATATGGTAGTGATGGATATGAATTGAAAATGTTGTCGATCATGACACTTGGGAATATGATATGCAATGATTTGAGGCAACTGCTCAAGTATGGTTTGGATATATTGAGCAACTTGAATTTTGTTATTGGAAATGTGTTGAACGAGGCTAATTCGATAACACGTTGGATATATGAAACATGTATATTTGATACTCCCTTGATGTGTTAGCATGTTTTGATGCTTAATGGTTTTATATTATGAACTTGGTTGTGTTATCACCATTGAGCTTCGAGAAGCTCAGCGTGTAGATTGTTAGGTCCAATTGCAAGTATCAAAAATGCGCATAAGTTTTGATTTGGTTCTCCTAGCATCCAAGGCTTCAAATCTAAGCTCTATCTTTGAACTTTATAATGTTTCTTTATGGACTTAGTGTTTTAGGCATGTACATTGGCCACTAGGTGAATTTTCATGTTTTTTTTTCAGTAGTTTTAAAACATTTGGGATATTTGGTATGTTTTGGTTCATTTTGAAACTTTTGAATACTTTTGGATTTAATTTGTGATGCAACTTTCTATGGTTTATGCATGCATTATAAGTGTTACAATTTATTTACCTAGTGAATTCTTGATCTATTGTGTTAATGATCATCATTTTATATGTTTTAGACTTGTTTTAGCTTGTCAAAAATGTTTGCTATGGTTTGGTTTCATGTTGCCCGGGACATTTAGAGACACAATTGCATGACTTGGAATGCTCTTTTTTTTTTTTTTGCATTTCTAGGCATGTGTCTTGAGACATCAAGAACATGTCTCGAGACCTAACATACCTATCTCAAAACATAAACACCAAAGTCTCGAGATATGGTTGTATTGTCTTGAGACATAAAACATCAATGCCAAAATGCCAAAAAATTAATCCAAAGTCTCGAGATATGTTTCCATTTTGATTATAACTTAGGATTTTTAACTTGGCTTCGTGTTTAACTGTCTTTGACCTCAATTTATTTTATGTGATCCCAATTGAGTATGTTTAACACTTACATCATCTTTTAATTGTTCGTGCCCCTCTTGGCTCATTTGGCTCATTTTAGTTTAAATTTTTAGCTTTGGTTATCATTTTAATGTTTGTTTTGTGTTGCTTTAGCAACAGATGAGAAACTTATTTTGATTTCAAGATAGTTTTTGAGATTGGCCATTTTATTCTTGATATCCATCATCTTTTTATCGAGTTATTGAGTTGAAAAGGAGAAGGAGAAGAAGGTGACGAGAAAGCTTGTTTAGGTGTTGAGAAGTTAAAAGGAACAAGGTAAGGATTCCATGAATAGCATATTTTAATAAGTTGGAATCATGTGTCAGTTTTTTTTGAATATTTAATATTGATTATGTTTATTGTATGAATACATGAAGAGATGGAAGAAAAAGTGAAGCCAAAAAAGGACAATGGAAAGCTTTGGATTGAGGGAGAAAGTATAAATCTCACATGGTGAAGTTTGTAAAGTGCTCTCTTGGATTCTATTATTTACCATGGAAAAAATAAAAACATTTGATATTTAAATAAGAAAAATAAAATAAAGAAGTTAATCATGAATATAAGATTAGTAAGTTGATTTATGAAAATATGAAAGTGAATTAATGGAAAAGTTAATAAGATATTAGTATGGCCGAATGAGTTTTAGCTCGATTGATATTAGCATTGTTGTCAGTGCACTGAAGTGCATTATCTTCCTATTTAAGAGTTGGGGAGGGGCTATAAGTAGTTCTAGGCATTGTATCAAAAAAAGCAGATATGATAAGAACTTATAATGAGATTAATGTTAAAAAAAGTTATGAATATGAAATTTAAAATATTAGTGACTATGTAAAATTAAAATATATAGATTAATGATGTAATTAATTAATGTTATAAAAGATAAGAAATAAGTTAAAACGAATAAGTTTTAAATATGACATAATTTGAAATAAAGAATTTATGTACAAGTGTTGAAATATGTATGTGATATGAAGAATATGTGTTTAGGATGTGAATGGTTGCTATGGTTCAATATAATGAAATTATGACTAAATGAAAGATGTGGATTGAGTTTTAGCTTGATTGGTATGGTCATTGTTGTCAATGCAGGAGGATATGAGTTCGAGTGTGCTGAAGTGCATTAACCTTCTATTTATGGGTTGGGGAGGGGTTATAGATAATTCTAAACATAGGGAAATTTTTCATTTTAAGAAGCTTGTCAAAATGGTTTAAGAATAAGTAGCTAAATTACTATAGGAAAAAGATAAGGTATCGATACATGTTGTCTTGAAAGTTAAAATTCGAGTTTTTATGCCTTGTTTTGGGCACGACTTGAGCCATAACATGAGTTTTAAACATCTATTATGAGATTAGATAAGAGGTGTTCCAGTACCTGTCAACCAGCTTGGATTTTTCCCTATAAGGTTTGACGAGAACACGAGCCCCACAAACGTAATGCGGATTTCCTTTGGCCAAAATCATCTTCACAGTATCGGAACTAACAAAGGTTACGAACCCAAACATTCGTTTTTGTTGGCAAGGAATCCGTACATCTTCAACTTGTCCATAATTGCTACACAAGTAAGAGAACTCTTTTAAGACGATGAATATGCAAATAAGCCTATAAAATGGCTTTAAAACATCATGTAACCTGAAATAATTGGAGACATCATCTTCACTAAAAGTGCTCTCGGCTGGGAACGTAAGGTATATCTGCCTCGATCCGTTAACGATCGGACCTGGATCGTTTCGATCATTTCGATTTTCCATATATTTTGGTACATCTTCAGCTAAAATGACTGCATGTTGTCCATGAGGCCTGTTATTCAAACCACATACGATTTCATTTTCATTGGTTTTAAGTTCCAATCGGAACAAAGAAACGTAAATGAACTAAATTCCTAATTTTCGAAAAATACAAGTTGATATCCTGTACCTGTCGATCACTCGAATAACATTTTTCAATCTTGCGAGAAGCTTAGTTAAACTATAGCCTGCTTTTCCATGTCTTTGGCTTTCAGTAAGATAACCATCTGCTTGTAGAACTTTGCCATACTTCTCGTAATATAACAACGGTAACGACGCGATCGAGACCGGATCGCCACGTTTTGTTCTCAATAACTCGACTAATTCAACCTCTAATTTCTCTAGTGACATAACATGATCTTTATAACCAGTAGCACCATCCAAATGAACAAACATTTGAGGGAGATTATCCGAGACTTCACCATGAAAGTACCTACAATTACTCCCATGTTTGCAATACCCTTTGTTGAAATAATGACAAGTCTTAACCGGAAAATCGGGTACGTTGTTTTGATGCCGACGTAGTCCCGGTCTTACTCCGAAATTACAGTAACAATAATCATTGGAAAAACTATTATCACTTCTTAAGTTTAAAGATCCCATTTGATCATCTAAAGTGCTTGATGAGACTGGTGGTGAGAAAGAAGTGAACTGTGAAGGTATTTCGGAATTGAGAGTCGTCACCGAGTTCATCGACGGTGATATCGGAGGTGACCCGGATTTAAGAGCGAGTTGTTGGAGCTCAAGTTTGATTTTATAGATTACTTCTTGAATGACCTTATCAGGGCACAGTGCTAATTGAGCAATTTCTTGCTCACCATGGTCTTGTAATAGAATGTATCCTATGATTTTCAATACATTTTCAGGCTCAAATTTCTTGATTTTGTTGAATAAAATTTGTGTATAGTCGGAAAATTCCATCATGCATTTAGTTGATCAACTTAAATCTGCAAATAACAAAAATATTAAGTCATAAAAAAAACAACACAAAAAACCCAGAATTTTTTTAAAAAAATAAGAACTTACCAAGGAGAAAAATTGTTGGAAATGTAAAAGCTGGTTACTGGTAGCAACAAGTAGAGTTGTTGTTCTATGAAGATACTAAATTCTCTTTTATGTTTCACTTTTCAACTTTTCATGTGATTTTTTATTGCTTTTTCTTCAACTATATGGATAAAAAAAAGAATTTTTAAAGATTGGTTTTTTAAAGTAAAACAAAAACTTTGTTTACTTAGTGTTGGTAAATTTATACAGAAAAAAAATTCACCTTAAATAGTTTTTTTTTTTAAATTATAAATGAATAAATTTATAATTTTTAGTGAGCTTAAAGAAAGAAATTAAAGCTTTAAAGCTAGATATTTTATAAAAAAAATGAGTTAGAGAGAATTAAGGCGATATAATTTCTTACTTTTTCTTATTACTATACTCAAAAATCCCCCCCAAAATGTTATTTATTTTTTTTCTATAGAAAAATGAGTTATTAAAATATTATTTTTAAAAAAAATCCCAATGTGCTAAATTTAGATTTGATTATGAATGATAACTTTAATTTTAATTTTATAAAAAAAATATGGGAAATTATCAAAATGATTAAATGTGAGGATCAAAATGGTAATTAGAGGAAATTATTTGTGAAAGTGAAGACCAATTCTAAAGCTGGATAAGTGGGGTGATAGGTAAAAATAAGAATAAATTATTAGAAAAAAAATATTATAATTTTTGGTAAATAATAAATAAGTAATGTTAGATTAATTAAAAATAAAGAATTTTTTGGAGAGCTAAAAAGAAAAAAAAATGATTAGAGAGAGCGGGGCTTTTTTATTCTAATTATAGATATTATCCGGATCTATTTCCTTATGGTTTTTGACTTTGTCATTTAGTTTTTTAAATAAAGGCTTATGTATATAAAAAAAAAGCATGTACTAAATTCGTATTTAATTAAGTTTTTATCGATAATTAAAATAATTAATTAAGTCTTTTAGTTAACAATTTTTGTCATTGACTGTGTTGACTATTAAAATAAATTAACGGACTAATCAGATGGTAACGCGTGGCAGTTTATTGTTTAATCTAATATTTTTCTCACACAAATTGTAACCTCTCCAACTCGGCCTATACGTTAGACCCGAATTCGGGAGATTACATAAGCTATCGAGATGACCTAGTATGATCGAGGTTTATAAAACAACCAATTTAAAATATTTATTTTAGAAGAAAATTTAGTCTATTTTCAGAATAGCTGGCGAGTTATAAATAAACGTTTTAGTTTAAGTTTCCTAAGTAATGGTGACTTCTTTAAGAAAAAACTTAGTTAATTTTCTATTTATTTATTACTCTCAATTTTCAATTTTAATTTGGCAGCGGAAGGTGATTTTTACTTTGATTTAATAAAACTATATTTCATGCCTTCATTAAATAAAAATCATATTTTAAAATTAAGTTAAATGTTATGCATGTTAAATAAACCTTAAATATGAGTCTCATGCTACAAAATAAAATAGTACAGTTCCAAAATAACAAAATTTATAAAAATAAGCCTAATAATACTTTCATTAAAAAAAACGTTTTCGAGCCCTCCGTATGCCGCGTCCTAACCTGATGGGTTATCTGTAAAGATAGAAATAAAAGGGAGAGTGAGCTATGTAGCTCAGTGTGAGTTCCATCACAAGAAAACCAGTGCAACAACAGACAAAACATTCAGAAAATTAACTTATAAGATAAATCACAATTAATTAGAAATACAGAATATCGGTAATTCGGAACAACTAATCAACATAATATTTCAATGTTCATAGCCATGTAATTGCTTATGAATGCAATGTAAGTTTGGTTTAATAGTAGAAATGTCTTACCCCATCGCTACACACCACAGTAGGAGTTCCCCAGAACTCCTCTACCTTTACACCACATTGTGGATAAACCACTGATCATTGCAAATGACCTGCTAATGATAAGATATATTGGTGGATGAACCATCCGTCTGTGCATATAAAAGCTGCTAATACGTTGCTGATGAACCACTGGTCGAGCAAATGATTGCTAACTAAAATATGTCGTGAATAAACCACTAGTTAAGCAGATGATTGCTGACTAAAATACATTGTGGATAAACCACTGGTCAAGCAAAAAAACTGTTGACTACTTCTTTCATTCAAAACGTCCCACCCTATGCAATATGCAATATAACATGGCAATACATACACATTTTTCAATAACAATTTATGCGGTACATTATCATGCTTATCAAGCAATTCAGTAAAACAATTTGGTTGTATGCTTTGCATACATTTGGCTAACGGTATCAGTGGCATGTTCACATGCTTTTGGAATGCTTAAGATCATGCATAATCAACTTAATATTACATTATACAATTCTAATCATGGCATGTCTCATATGCACATCATAGTATGTCTGCCAGTCAATCACGATATAAACCAACCATAATCATGTTAGAACATATAACAATTTTGCATACTATGATCTCGAATCAATCATATCATCACTAAAGAGTTCACTCATCAAGTTTTATGCAAACAAGCACAAAACACATAGACTTAGTTTAGATTCCACATAGGCTTGTAGATAAGGTTCGCATGAATGTTCGCATTGAGGGTTCACATGAGTGTTCGCAATGAAGGTTCGCATGAGGGTTTGCAGTACAGTATATTTAAAGGTTCACATAACAGTTTTACAAAAGGGTTCACATAATAGTTAAAAGGATCGCATATCAGCTTTAAAAGGAATCGTATAACAATTCACTAAAAAGGGTTTGCCTAACATTCACTAAAGGGTTTGTTGGGATATGTGCCCATATTATAGTAAACTTGTAATTGTTTTCTATGTATTTGAACGATGAATAAATAAAATTCACATTTCACTATTATGTCTTTTGTATTTCTGTCTTTCATATTTTGCATGCATAGCGAAATTGTGACAAGCAAATATTAGCTCATTGATTGTCTAAGTTCAAACTGATCATAAGTGGCATTGTAAGAACATTTACATTTTGAGAAAGACAACTTACTTCAGTAGATAATCTAAACGAGTCTTTAATCTCATAAAAGAATCAAAGTGAGCATTTGATTCAAATACTAAGAAGGATTATTATGTTGTTTACAAATTCAATTGAGGAGATTGTTAGTCTTGGCTATCGGAGCAGTTGACTCCACGGGTAGAGATATAGATGTATTCATTAACAAAATGATACATTGGATTGGACCCAAGATGAATTAATTCTAAATCTGTTTGTGAATTAATTCACTTGTGACATTCATGGTGTGATTTACCTAAATCCTGAGTTAGTAACTAACCATGCGTATGTAACTCATGTGCTTTGATATAAGTGGAGGCTTATGCTCTGAAGATGATCGAGTTGATAGCCGGTATGTTGGGTACATGACTTGTGTACTAAAAACAGTGGAATTTAGAGCTCAATTAAAGAGTTAAAGATATCCTCTCATTGGCATTGTGTGGATTGATAAATATGGAATGTGGCCACGGGTTGATTTTTCTCAAACGAACAATTTATCATAGTCATTTGTTGGAAGTGATTATTTTAATCTTTAATAAGATAGAATGGAAACAATGAGATAAAATAGGATTGTATTAAGTGAACGGATTTAACTGAAAGGAATCAAGGATATCATATAAGGGTAACACACACATGACGAGGTCATTGGACAAAACAGTTGGATGGATTGCTTTCGTAAATAGTATACAATAAGGAGTTTTCAATCATGGTACTTCTTGTGGACTGACTCAACGACTAAGTAAGTGCAAATTATTGGAATGATGCTTTTGAACATAATTTCAATTACTAGAGTCTAATTGTATATGTCAGATTGATCTCTCCGCTTACTCAACAAAAGCTCGATCGAACTGCTTTTGAATTAGAAAAAAATTCTACGACTTTGGAAATAATTTAATTGAGTCAATTTATTTGATGTGGAATTAAATTGGGTAGTCGTAAGAATTGTTCAACTAGAGAATTTGATTAAATAATTTTCTTAAAAAATTAATTTGGAAAATCTAAGTGATTTTTGGGAAAATTAATTTTGATCAAGTAAAATTAAATTAATCAAATTAATTAAAATTAATATGATATTTTTGGAAATTAATTTTCAAGTCAGACAGTTAGTCCAATGCGTAATTGAACTTGAAAATTGGACCTGAGATTGTAAATTGGGCCCCGAAGCCCAAAACCGAGACCAAGACCCAAAAACTGGCTGAATTGAGTCTGGTATGTGAAACTGGGCCGACGATCCAATTAATGGCTGGACCGGATCAACCGGGTCATTATTGGCCCAGACCAAACCGGACCAGCTTGGGGTGCCGGCAGCTGTGATGGCGGCATTTCGATGGCCGAAAAACGGTCGGCGACAGTGGGTCTTCGGTGGTTGAGCATTGGAAGAATTAGACTCCTATTGGGACTCTACCAGAGAATTTGATTCCATATTAACTATTTCAAAAATAATATTATTTTAATATATTTAATACTAAATTTAATTTAATACTTATCTTAATAGTATTTTATTATTTTAATATTAAATTTAATTTAATGTTTATCTTTTAGATAAATATTAGATTAAATTTAATATTAAAGTGATTAAGTTTAATTATAGTTGAAATCTCTAAACTCTCTCTATATAAAGAGAGACTTGAGTCATTATTTTTCACACACTTGAATTCAATAGAAAGTTGTAGAGAGAAAATTATCTGAAGGAATTATTTTAGAAAATTTCTAGAGATATTTTTCTTATTTACAACTTGACCCAAAAGTTTAGAGAATTGCGATATTACCTGATTGGTAATTTTTGTAAAAGTTTTTCTGATTCGAAGCGAGCCCACACTCGGCAGACGTGAGTTTGGGGATAGTGGAGAAGACTACTCAGTCGAAGCGTTCGTCCTGGACAAATTGAAAATGTGCAATTTTGATTAAATGTTTATTACTTTAGATATCACAACCAAGTTCTTATTTTGAAAAACTTTTTTAATACTCTGATTTTTCTTTAAATTTATTTTTCGTTTCGTTTTCCAAACCCGATTTTCCAACAGGGTTCGCATAACATTCATTAAGGGGTTCGCATAACATTCACTAAGGGTTCGCATAACATTCACTAAGGGGTTCACATAACATTCACTAAGATGTTCGCATAACATTCAGTAAGGGGTTCGCACAACATTCACTAAGGGGTTCGCATAACATTCACTAAGGGGTTTGCATAACATTCATTAAGGGGGGTTGGGCAGTCCACACGGGTGGCCCACACGCCCATGTGGTAGGCCATGTAGTCTGGGCTATGTTCGATTTTGCCTCGATTTCCTCGTAAAATAACACACACTTGATTTTTGGGGTTTCGAACGATGATCCTCACATCCAAGTCTGACTTGGGATACCTACAACGAGTCTTACGATAGAAAAATACACAAGAGTTAGTGTCGACTGGCTTGCTCCGGGGCTTGCGGACTAGAGGAATGGGCGGATTGGTAAGAAAATGGAAATTTTCGTTAGATTCCGCAATATGATTTTGTTGGGTGCAAACCAGGATGTGCGAAGCTCCGGGCTTTGCGAAGGGGACATTGCAATCCCTGAGCATCAAGGTTAGATATGAGATGGAATGATATTGACTGGCTCACTAGAATAGAACCGTGATGACGATTATTAATTGGTCATTCGGGGCAACACCGTGACGACGATTTATAGGTTCCATAGAGCAACATCGTGATGACGATTTGTAGGCTCTATGGGGTGACACCGCAACGATGGTAAAGTCTTTATGGGTGACACCTCAAAAGCGGTTTAAAGGTGTAAGACCATAGTTCGGCTATGGCAATCAATAGAGTCCATCGGAACAATAAAAATATGGTAGTCCACTAGGACAATAAACACGGGGTAGTCTATCGGGATAATAAAAATGGGGTAGTCCATTGGGACAATAAACACAGGATAGTCCGTCGAGACAATAAACATGATGTAGCCCGTTAGAACATTAAACATGGGGTTACATGTATAAGACCATAGCTCAGCCATGGCAGCATGTGCTGTCCACAAATTAGTAAACTGAGAAACCCGCCAAAATATAAAGAAGAAGTTGCGTTGTGACTTGAACAGCCAGTCATCAGACAGAATGGGCTTGGCGCGTTTAGGGACACAGGCTAACGGACAACTAGTGGGATTTGTCAAAGGTAATAAGGATTAGAACCTAGGAAGCGTACTAACTTAGTTATGCTAAAAAGGAGAGAAAGATTCCTTAAACAAGATGGTAAATGTAATGTTTGCCAAGGAAAGTCCGCCAAAAAAGTCACGAATTCTATAATGTTTAAGCATATACATGTTTAAATTCGAGTCAACAAAAAGTAGGTAAATGAGTAGACACCAAGAGTATTCATGGGAGGAAATGTCAACTCAAGGCTGAATGACTAATAAAGTTTGCCATAAAATAGTAAGAAGCGGAAGCCCATCAGGACCATGAAACACTAGAAAGATCTTGAAGGTCTACTAGCGGTGGAAACTATCAAAAGATACCCGGGTAAGAGATAGTTCGTTGGGAACTACCGGTCAATCGAAGTATCTAAAAGTAATGGACTGAAAGAACAAGTACCATGGGGTTACATTGAGGTCCCGAGTCCACTAAAGAAAAGTATGTAACAGTCCGGTTTATACCCTAGTCGGAACTGTGATTTCAGAACCATAAATCTGAGTCCGTATAATATTTTAATATTATTTTCTGTGCCATTGATAAGTGATTAAGCATGTGTTAAATTTTCGTAAGTTAATTTGTCTGTCTGTGTGTTTAATTTGACAAAATGATTGAATTGCATTAAATGTGAAATTGCATGTTATATGTCAAAGCACCTATTTGTTGTGGCTTCTAAAGGTGGTGACCTTATATGGAAAATAAGCCAATATTTAGATAGTGGATGGACAAAGGACTAATACGCCCTTAATGTATAATTGTTTTAAATGTTTATTAAATGGTTAAATAGGTAATTTGATAAAACAAAGGATATTAAATAAAAATCAATTGAAAAAGCCATGTTCATCTTTGTTTTTATGACCGAATATTAGAGAAAGAATAAAGGGTTTAACTCTTTTGATTTTCGGCCACTACTAAGCTCAATTCAAGGTATGTTTGATTTCGGTTTTTGATAATTTTTACGTTTTTGCAATTGTTGCTTAGTTTACTATCAAGCCCATGTATCAATTTTGTGTATTGATGATGTTTGTGTGATATGCCATTGATGATATGTTGAGCTTTGAGATGATTTAAGGTGTTAAATGAAAGATTTGAGCTAGATGAACATGTTTTGTTCTTGGAATTTTGATGAATTTAGCTAATTAGGGCTAAATTGAGAAAATGGTAACTTGAAGGACTAAATTGCAAATTTGATAGAAAATATAGGCTTGTATGATATGTATGAATATTCGGCTATGCATGAGTATGTGATGATTTTGTGAATTTGAAGTTTTGAGAAAAATGGACTAAATTGTTAAATTGTGCAAATGTGAGGGTTAATTTGCAAATAGCCCTAAATGTGTGTCCTTGAATTGAATTGAATGAGTTAGTGAATAAAAGGATTAATTCTGAATATGTTTAGATCAAGAACCGAGGAAAATGGACCTTGACCGAGGGAAGGCGAAAGTAACCGAGTAGCTGTTTTTATTTCCGATAAATCGAATCCAAGGTAAGTCATATTACAAATAAGTGTAATCGTATTGAGTTGAGCATATTTATATGCCTATAGTTGAAAATGAATGCTTATGAAATGTTATGCAAATGAATTCTGAGATAAGATCGACTGAGCGACAATGTCTGAAAAGTCTCGTACGAACCTAGGAATACATAGGTACCTTTCTATTCATCATGTAAGACCACGCCCCGAGGCGTCGGCATTGATTTGAGATTTCGTGTAAGACCACGTCTGGGACGTTGGCATCGATATGATCTCTTCGTGTAAGACCACGTCTGGGACGTTGGCATCGATATTATCTGTACGAATAAGACCACGCCTGGGACATTGGAATCGATATTATCTTTACGTGTAAGACCATGTCTGGGACATCGGCATCGTTTTGATTCGTGTAAGACCACATGCGACGGGATGATGGCATCGATATTTGAATGCATGTAAGACCTCATCTGGGACGTTGGCATTGTACTATTATTCCGAGCTTTCTAAGTATCCTATTAGTTCCTAACAGTTCAACGGGCAGGTCTGTGATATGAATGGCTAAGTGAATTGTAAATCCGTTTCAGGTACGTTGATTTATACACTAAGTGTGTATATAAGGTAAGTACCTATGTGATCATACTATGATGATTATGTATATTGGAATAACAATATGATATGTGAGAGTAAGCATGAATGAGCTATGTTTATATAAGACTTTGAATTGATTAATGTGATAAATATGGTCAAGTACATGGACCAAAGTATATATGTGATAGTTGCTAAGTTTGTTTGTATTTATGACTTACTAAGCTTTTGGAAAGCTTACTCTATGTGTGTGTTTTCTCCGTTTTATAGGTTGTTAAAGCTACTGAAGGCTCGGGACTGTCAAGGATCGTCATCACACTACTAAACTCATTTTTTGGTACACTTTGGATATGTATATAGCTTGGTATGGCATGTACAGGCTAGAATTTGATATGAGTTTGTTATATGAACTTAGCCATGTGATTTGGCTAGCTATGGGTTGAGAAATTGCTTGAATGTATGTGATATATGAAGTATGTTTTTGGCATGGTTAGTTGATGCATGAAATGGTCAAGTTTTGATTAAGCAAAGGAATGAATTATACTTGTGATGATATGAGTTTTAGCCTTGAAATTTGGTTGGTTATTTTGGTATGATTTTGGTTGTCAAATAGGCATGAGATGTCTTTATGATTTTACTTGTAGGTATGACCCATTGGGTGACATTTTGGCCTTGCAAATGGCCTATAATGTCACACGGTTGTGGCACACGGGCGTGCCTAGTGACCGTGGGGCTAAGTTAGTAGCTAGCCTAATAGCACACGGCCAAGACACACGGGCGTGTCTAGTAGCCGAGTGAGAAAGTCAGTATATGGCCTTAGAGTACACGGCCTTAGCACACGGGGTGCTGGGTGGCCGTGGGTGTAAAGTCAGATTCGACCACGGCCAAGGCACACGGGCGTGCTTGGTGGCCGTGGATGTGAAGTTAGATTCGACCACGGCCAAGGCACACGGGCGTGCTTGGTGGCCGTGGATGTGAGGTCAGATTCGACCACGGGGAGGACACATAGGGGTATCCAGCAGCCGTGGGAGGCACACGGCTTGCCTACACGGGCGTGTAACCCCTGAAACTTAGAAAAGTTTTAAATTTCCGTGAAATTTCGTATGTGTTTCATTTTAGTCCCGACTCGGTTTATAAGCATGTTTTAGGTCTCGTTGACCGTATTAAGGGACATTATGTTTGAGATTGATGGATGAATGTATGAACTTCTGAAAATATTTTCGATCTGTCCGATAATGCCTTTAACCCTAATTCTGCGACGGATACGAGTTAGGGGTGTTACAAAGTAGGTATCAAGAAGAGACATTATTTAGGATAAAGGTTTAGGCTAAGGAACCGCGATCAGGGCGATTATTCGTATAACCACAATTAGGGCGAGATTTAGTCTGCTAAACACGGTTGTTATATGTGCGTTAGATTTTACGGAGGTCATGGCCATTTAAGTTCACAAAATTTCCTCACGAGTCCTAAGAGTTTTACTCTACGCACAAAATCTCTTCTCTTAGAATTTAAAGCAACCCTTTTAAAGTTGAATGAAGAGACTCACTAAGTTCCTTTGAACTTATAGAAATTCCAGCTGACATGGTAGGAAAGCCCCCCAGTTGGGCGAGCTTTCTCTAACAAAGTTACTATTCCCGGGGTAGAAAATCTTGACACTTCGAATAATTCGTGTAACACCCCTAACCCGTATCCGTCGCCGTAATAGGGTTAACGGCGTTACCGGACAGATCAGAAACATTTACAGAAATGTCATACAACTGTATATCAACCTCAAACATAGTGTCCCCTTAGTAGGTCATCGAGACCTAAAACATACTTATAAACCGGGTCGGGACTAAACCGGAACACATACAAAATTTCACAGAAATTTAAAACTTTTCTAAGTTTCAGGGGTTACACGCCCGTAGTGTAGGCAGGCACGTGTGCCTCCCATTTCTTTGGACACACCCGTGTGTCCTCCCGTGGTCGAATCGACTTTACTCCACACCACCAAGCACGCCCGTGTACCTTGGCCGTGGTCAATCGACTTTACATCCACGCCACCAAGCACCCCCGTGTGCTAAGGGCCGTGCACTCATAAGCCATATCTTGACTTTTCACACGGCTACTAGACACGTCCGTGTGTCTTGGCCGTGTACTCCTAGGCTAGCTACTGACTTAGCCCCACGGTCACTAGGCACGCCCGTGTGCCACAACCGTGTGACGTTATAGGCCATTTGCAAGGCCAAAATGCCACCCACTTAGGGTCGATTCTACAAGAAATTTACCAACACATTTCATGCACAAATAACAACCATAACATACTAAAATAACCAATCAATCTATACATTCAAAACCAATCTCAACTATGCCAACTTACAAGACTAAAACTCATCTCATCACAAGCATAATTCATCCATTACTTACTCAAAACTTGACCATTTCATGTGTCATCTATCCATGCCAAAAACATGCTTCACACATCACATTCATTTAAGCAAATTCTCAACTCATATCTAGCCAAATCACATGGCTAAGTTCATATAACAAACTTATATCAAATACTAGCCTATACATGCCATATCTAGCTATATACATTTCCAAAATGTACCAAACACAAGTTGAGTAGTGTGATGACGATCCTCAACGGTCCCGAGCCTTCAGTAGCTTTGACGACCTATAAAACAGAGAAAACACACACAAAGTAAGCTTGCTAAAAGCTTAGTAAGTCATAATACAAATAAACTCAACATGTAGAGCATATAAGCATGTAGAAACATTGGTACAATTCGTATTCATAGCAAATTTCTCACATATATGCTTTGATCCATATTCTTGGCCATATTTGCCACATTCATAACCATTCTTACATCTCATTCACATTCTCATATTCAAACATACTTTTCTTCAAATCAAAGTCATATAGGTACTTACCTTTTATACACACTTAGTGTACATACCAAACGTACCTGAAAGGAATATACATTCACGTAATGGTTTATAGCTCGGATTTGCCCGTTGAACCGTTCGGAATCTAATGGGATACTCGGAAACTCAGAATGATCGTACAATGCCAATGTCCCAGACGAGGTCTTACATGTACTCAAATATCGATGCCACTGTCCCAGACATGGTCTTACACATAAAGCTCATATCGATGCCAACGTCCCAGACGTGGTCTTACACATAAAGCTCATATCGATGCCAACGTCCCAGGCGTGGTCTTACACATAAAGCTCATATCGATGCCAACGTCCCAGACGTGGTCTTACACATAAAGTTCATATCGATGCCAACGTCCCAGACGTGGTCTTACACATAAAGCTCATATCGATGCCAACGTCCAAGACGTGGTCTTACACATAAAACAGAACAGATACCTATGTCACGACATAGCTAATCCTATCTATTCCTAGGTTCATATGGGACTTCTCGGACAATGTCACTATATTGATCTTATCTCGAAATTCATGTACATAACATCTCGTAATCATTCATTGTTATCAATAATCATATGAACATACATAATTTAATACGAATACGTTTATTTGCATAATGACTTACCTCGGATTCGATTTATCGGAAATGGAAACGGCTACTCAGTTACTTTCGCCTTCCCGCGGTCTAAGTCCGTTTTCCTCGGTTCTTGATCTATACATATTCAGAATTAACCCTTTTATTCACTAACTAATTCAATTCAATCCAAGGACACATATTTAGGGCTATTTGCAAATTAACCCTTACATTTGCACAATTTATCAATTTAGTCCATTTTTCTCAAAACATCAAATACACAAATTCATCATACATCCATGCTTAGCCGAATGCTTATGTATATCATACAAGCCCATATTTTACATCAAATTTGCAATTTAGTCCTTCAAATTGCTATTTTCTCAATTTAGCCCTATTTAGCTAAATTCATCAAAATTTCAAGAACAAAGTATGTTCATTTAGCTCAAATCTTTCATTTAACACCATAAATTATCACAAAGCTCAACATATCATCAATGGCATATCTCACAAACATCATCAATACACAAAATTGAGACATGGGCTTAATAGTAGACTAAGCAACAATCTCAAAAACATAAAAATCATCAAAATCTAAAACCAAAATATACCTTAATTTGGACTTAGAATGGCCGAAACCCTTGAAGTTTTGTTCTTTCTTTTTCTTTCAATATATACGGTGGAAGAACAAGTAAAAATGAGCACTATGGTTTTATTTTATGTTTTGTTTTATAATATAATAACTTATAATATGATAATATTAATATTAACTTATAAAAATTAACATATAAAAGCATATAAAAACATTCAATACCGTCCACTAACCATAGTAGTGGCTTATTTGCCAATTAAATCCCTCACCTATTAAAAACCACCACAAATAGGTACTTTTCATAAAGCATACACATTTTGCATTCAATGCAATTTAATCCTTTTATCAAATTAAGCATACAGACAGACAAATTAACTTATGGAAATTTATCACATGCTTAATCACATATCATAGGCACAGAAAATAATATTAAAATATTATTCAGACTCGGATTTGTGATCCCGAAACCACAGTTCCGACCAGGGTATAAACCAGACTGTTAAAATTCAGACGCTTTAAACATTTCTTCAATACGTTTAGGATATGTTCCAGTGTGCTTTGAAGGTTTTCCTTTATAAATAGACCCTTCCATGCAGTTATAAAATGGCTCTTACATACCAAGCTTCATCATCCCTCACTCATATAATTTCTCTCAAATCCTTTCTATTTCTCCACTATAAACCATTTTTCGGTCTTAAAAATTTCAGTCGCTAAAAATATTTGGTTTACGTTCGAGGTATTCTTGAGTCGTAAGTGATGCAATATCGCTTCGAGCCGCACACATTTCATATATCATGCCGAGAAGGGATCATTGCCTCCGAATCCTATCCTAGGAAAGTCGAGTATGGGGTGATTTTGCTTTCTACGGTTAAGGGTAGAAGTCGACGTGGAGGCCTCAATCGATGACCGTTATGCGGTAATGGATCGAGATATAACTGGGGAGCAAGTTGACAATTGTTACGTGGCCATGAGCTCAATCTTTTCAAATGCCCAAAAATGATGCCCTATAAATACCTTACAGAAGTTTGAGGGCATATTCATATGGAAAAACTCTGGGGCTTCTAGCTATAATCGATGTAATTTTTTTTTTCCATTTCCAAGGAACCGATACCTTTAACCTTCCTTCTTATTCGAAGGCCGACACCGTTGTGGACGCAAGAGGACTCTTAAGTGGGGAGCGATTGTTGCAGTGTAGTAAAGGTGATGCTCCTTTTGGAGCGATGATTGTTGTCGTTATTACACAACCCATTAATAAATACAACCACTGCCGTGCCAACTCGAGTTTGACCTCTACTGTGCCAGAACATCCACTCTCCTTTTGAGAGCCCTCTTGTGTCCACTTCGGTGTTAGCCTTCAGACAAGAATGAAAGGTTAAAGATACCGACTGCTTGGAAATAGAGAAAAAAATTACGTTGATTACACCGGAAGTCCTTAGAGTTTTTTCGTATGATTATGACCTCAATCTTATGTATGGTATATATAGAGCATTGTTTGCGGGTATCCAAAAAGCTTGAACTCTTGATCGCGTAACAATTGTCACCTGGCCCCCGATTATACTCGAACCTATGATCGCATCACGACCGCCGACTGGGATCTTCATGTTGACTTCAACCCCTGATCGTATCAAGCATTATTACCCCAAAACCAGATTTCCCCACGATGGGTTTCTAAGGTCATGGTCCTATCCCGCCATGACATATGAAATGTATGTGTGCTAAGGCGCGTTATCACATCCCCAGCCCCTCAAAACTACCTAAGAACTTTCGTCATTTTAGTTGAAAACCTTGAACACTTTCAAAATATCCTAAACCTTAAAAAACTTAAACCCTAACCTTAAAAAAATAAAAATTCTAACCCTAAAAAAATAAAAAGCCCTAACCTTGGAGAGAGAAAGGGAAAGCGCGTTCAACTGGATGAGCTTTTTGGAAAGCTCGTCCAGCTAGGCGTGCTTTCCTGACACCTATACAGAAAGCTCGCCCAGTTGGACGTGCTTTCCATTGAAATTAACCTATTTCCCTAATTAATTTTAAAACCGGCCTAAAACCCTAATTAATTAAAAAACGGCCTCTTGACCTTATTTAGCCATCTATTGACAATTTGATCTAATTTCACTTGTTTCTATTAAGCTATTTATGAATTGGTCCAAATTCCAATTAGTTCCAACAACGTAACAATTTGACCCAAATTCAGTTGTTGTAGTTGGTTTTAAATTTTACTTTTGTTTAGCCCTAATTAAATTCGGGCAAATATCTCAATAATACCCAAAAAAATAAAAAATTACCGGATAGTACAGGGTTTTGGAAAATTGACCAGAAAGTGCAATTTTCCCCAAAAACGCGTCCACATCAGAGCATTTTTGGGGGAAACGGCCTAAAGCGCGTCCCCGGGGGAGCGCTTTTGGCCTAATGGTCAAATTTTTTGACCGTTGGCCCAACTGGTCAAAAACCTATAAATACCCCCAACCCTTCATTTTTTCACACTTCAATCCTTTCTCATTATTCTCTCAATTTACTCTCAATTTTCTCTCAAATTTCTCTCAAAGTCCTTGAAATTTACACTGAAATTTCAAAATAGTCATTTACTATTTACGAAAAGGCCCTTTATAATTTTTTTATATATCAATTTTTTGGAAATTTTGAAAATACTTTATCGGAGTACAATGGCCGGGGAATTACGTCGCCTAGACAACAAGCACATTGCCGTCGAGCAAATGAAAATGGTAAGTTTGAATGTTAATTTTTCAATATTATTAAATTTTTTTAATTATGTAATTTTAATTAATTTTGAATTTTATAATTTTTTTAAACAGTCTGTAGATCGGTGTTGCAATGTTATATTCGCAACATGCCCGGTCCCCATCGCCATTGATCGAGAATTACTCGCGGGAAGCGGGTTTTGGCACGTGGCCACAATAGGCCGGGGTTCAAGTTGGACCCGCTTTGATCGCGCGTTGATAGAGAGGTGGAGACCCGAGACGCACACTTTCCATCTGCCATGCGGAGAGTGTACAATCACCTTAGAAGATGTGCAATTACAGTTGGGATTACCGGTGGACGGGTCGGTAGTCACCGGGACCGTAACATCTCTCGATTGGATGGCCGATGCTACGAGCTTCGGGTGCCATTCGGATAAAATTCAAGGAGCTCGGATCGATATGGGTTGGTTACTGAGACACATTCCGGAGCCAAATGAAGGTTCGATCAAGAAGAAAGAATACGGTATGCGCGGGCATACATACTTTAGATAATTGGAGGCTATCGATGCCGGACCTCTCTAGAAACCTCGTCCACCGAGATGGCTCTCGAAACTTGTTGATTTCAGAGCAGGTGAATTGAGTTGGGGTGCCGTGCTTATCGAGGTTATACTGGGAGATGTGCGGGCGACGCCGCCGAGTAAAGCAAAAATCGGAGGTTGCCTATCACTACCGATCATGGGCATGGTTTCGATTTCCATTTTTACGTCCTCGACTCGACCTGACCATATTCATTCCCACCGATAACGAGGTAAATTTAATATTATATTTTACAATTATGTCGTAGATTTATAGTATAATTGCATGCTAAAAGTTTATTTAATTAGGTGGAACCATCCGAGAAGTCATGTTGGAATACCTAACTCGCTTGAGGATATACGGCTCCTATTGGAACAACGGTCGGAATCACAAGTAAGTGTTGAATTTCGTTATTATAATTTAGTATTTCGTATGTAGTGTCTAGTATTATGTATATAACTAATATTTTGGTAATGTTAATATAGTTTCAATGGACACAGATGAGGATCCCGAAATTCGGGCGAAGAATTCGGAGGAGTTCCTCCAAAATCCGAACAGATTGGCACGTTAAGGTCCCGCTAATCACCTACTCAACCGTGGAGATGCACCGGTCGGATCGGGTTCTCGCGGCAATTTGGATGCCGCAACCGATTCCGTGTGCCTCCCGAGGTGCTCGATGATGAGCACAAAGTGGACTTACGGCAAAGAAAGACACCGGATTGGCCAAGATTTTGGTCGAACATATCGAGACGTGGGAGAACCAGATGACTTTTTACCTAATCGGGAACCGATCATAGTTCCCTGAGTTAGCGCGTGCGTGCCGAGTACATGCCATGGTTTAGAATCCATGGCAAGTCGTATCTCGTTGTCGGATGAAGAGAGGCAGCGGCAAATGCGCGAGCGAAGGAACGTCGGGCCCTTTACATTCAAGGAGAACGGGTGATGAGACGGGCCCAAAGAACAACGCCTACACGATCCACGGCCCATCAACGGCGCCTACACAATCACCGGGCCCATCGGGTTCGGTGACAACACCGACATCACAGCGTCCACATTTTATGCCAAAGCGCACTTCGCCCCTTATATGTATCCTCCTAACCCATATATGTTTCCTTTTCCTAGTCCCACCCCCAGTTGGAATGCATGGCGGGTTCGAGTCCGTTCTCGACAACTCCGTTAGCCACCGATCGTGAGGCCGACGGGATTAGAGGAGGTGCCGTCGGGAGCGATTCTTTCTACCATGCTCCTTCAAATGACGGATGCGTCACCCCACCGTGGTCTATGCAAACACCTCGGGGTCATTATTTTATCAAGGTGGGTCATCATCGCAATACCTGAACTGCACTCCATCGCCGGAGGAACCCGATTCCCGCGCGGAGGTTCCACGACCTCACGGAAGCTAGACGAAGGAGGAATCCGGTACACAGAATCACACCGCGCCTCTGTGTAGAGACCGGTTCCCACCCAGCATCAACATTGATTAGGGTGGGCTTTTTTTTTTTAAATTGTAATAATTTTTTTATTTTTGAATAAAAAGTTGTTTTTTATTTGTGTTTGTAATTTAATTTTAATATCTTCACTAAAATAGAAGTTGTGTATTTTTTTATGTAATTTAATTTGATTTTTTTAATAAAATAAAAATTTATTTTTATTTTTTATTTTTTAATTTAGTTTTAATATATTCAATAAAATAATAGTTGTTTAATTTTTTTATTGTAATTTAATTTTAATATCTTTAATAAAATCAAATTGTTTAAGTTTTTATTGTAATTTAATTTTAATATATGTAATAGAATAAGAAATTGTTTTTTATTTTTTATTTTATTGTAATTTAGTTTTAATATATTTAATAAATAAGAAGTTTTCTTTATTTTTATTTGTTTCTAATTTAGTTGTAGTATATTTAATAAATAAGAAGTTTTCATTGATAATTTAGTTTTTTGCAATATAAATTTTTTTATATTTAATAAAATTGAGTTTAATGTTCTTTCTTTTGTAATTTAATTTTTTTACTATAGTTTTAATATCTTTTTATATTTCAATTTTCAAGTTTTCAAAAACGCGTCTCTCGGGAGCGCTTTACGCTACGTCAAAAACGCTTCCACTAGTGTGCGCTGATGACGTACAAAAGCGCCTCGGGACGCGCTGCTTTAGGTCGTTTTCCCAAAAACGCTACCGACGTGACGACGCGCGTTTTGGGGAAAACGCACTTTCCTGGCCAATTTTCCCAACCTCGTACTTTATCCGGTAATTTTTTATTTTTTTTGGTATTATTGAGATATTTGCCCATTAAATTCCAATTATTTAATTTTTAGGAAAAAAAAGCAAAAATAGAAGAAACTCCTGCCCCAGCAGGCCACCCAAGCCATTACAAAAAAATAATAAAATAAATATAAAAAAGGAAACTCCAGATCTTCCAAAACGACTTCATACAAGCAAGAAAAACGAATAAAACGACGTACGTTTACGTTCCTTTTTATTTATTTATTTATTTTTAAGCTTCCTTTTTCTTTCATCGATCTGCAATTTCTTAAGCAAGTTTTCTTTTTTTTCTCTTCTCTCTTTAGATCTCCCTTTCCACAAATTCCTTTTACAACGCCGTCGTTTTTATATTTGATCTACGGTTTCTTGAAAAATCATTGTGTGGATCCTTCCATGGCCTGTCACTGAAGCTGTTCGCCGCTGAATACGACACCGGTTAGTCGTTCTTTTTTAAGCTTTTGATTGTTTCGGCGAAGATAGTTTTTTGGGTTTTGAAAAAAGAATATTTTTTTTACTCAAAACTGAAGTTAAGTTAGTGTAAAGGGACATTGAATTTTGGATTAGTTTATTGGAATTTCAGTTTTATGAATGATTTGTATAATTTGAATCTCAACTGTTTTTGTTTGAATTTAGATTAGTATCGAATTAAATTAGCTGGATTTTAGGGAAATTAATTGGAATTGAGTTGAATTTTGATTGTTTTAAAGTGTTCTGGAAGTTTCTTTTGATTGTTAAACTGTGTATTATAGTTAAGATGCAAATATTAAGTGCTTAAAACTGAATAAATTTTTATTTAAATAAAGAAATCAAACACTTTTCGAGTTCAATTATGTTTATATGTGATCTTCAAATAATCATATTTTAACTATTTGGAAGTTAATTTATCAACTCAAGATTCTGCTTTTATATAAGACTTTTGCCTTAGATTCATGGATGTGGTTGATTGTGGCTGGCATGGAAGTTAGCATTTGGGTGGGGAGGGGTGTGGGGGTGGAGGGGAGGTTGAATCAGCAATATTTCCTTTCAGTTGTGGGATGCATGGAATTATTGAGCATGATAATTTTGAAGGAAAAGTGAAATTTTGAAATATTTAATTTTTCTTGGTGCATTTGGTGCTGCTTGATTATTGGTGATGTCTGTGGAAAATTTTTGCCTTTTCTGGGTGATTTGGCTATGAAGTTTACTGGTGTTTCATTTATTACCTTTTGTGAATGCTCACTAGTGTGATATTACTTCTCCTGGCAGGGTTAGTTGCGAGAGATTGCCTTTTCATAACATAGTCATAATATTGAACACCATGGGGACTGAAAATCCTGGTCGTCCGAATTTCCCCATGCGACCTTCTGCTACCCCTTTTGCTTCTGCTCCGCCAACTGTGAGACCTTTTTCATCATCTGGTCCTGTGGTGGGATCAGAAAGCAGCAATGTTAGACCTGCTCCACCAGGTGCACCCCCGACTATGACGCCTTTCTCGTCAGGTGGACCTAGACCACCTGCTCGTTTTAGTGATCCATCAGTTCCATCTCCGCCCTTAACATCTGTTCCACCTGCTGGGGGACCTTATCAGCGATTTCCAACTCCACCGTTTCCTTCAGCTGCTCAAGCACCCCCTGCTCGTGCACCACCTGTGGGGCAGCCACCATTTCAACATCCTGGGAGTCAAGTATCAGTGCCACCACCTTCTTTCCGACCGCAGACACAAGTTCCGCCAGTGCCAATGGGATCTCCACCACAAAATGTAAATTTTCCTCCATCCAGTGCGAATGTTCCTCAACCTCCATCTGATTCATCGTTTTCAGGGCCCAGACCCAATTTTCAGATGGCTTCCCCCCTTCCAGATCATTCTGCTACCAAGTCCAGCTTCCAGCCACCTTTTCCTGGATATCCAGGCAAGCAGCCTGCAGTTTCACAAGCACCGACACCTTTTCCTGCTCAGCAAGGAAGTTTTATGCCTCCTCCTGCACCGCCTTCTCCTTTTGCTAGTCAGCAAGGAAGTTATGCTCCTCCTCCACCAGTAGCACCTAACTTGGGCTACCAATCAAGGGACCAAATGCAGCATCCAGGCTCTGCACCTCCTACTGGCAGCATCCAAAGCTTGACAGAAGATTTTAGTTCACTCTCCATTTCATCTATGCCTGGATCAATTGAGCCAGGACTTGATTATAGAACACTTCCTAGGCCATTGGATGGTGATTTGGAGCCAAGTTCTTTTCTTGAGATGTATCCTATGAATTGTGATCCTAGATACCTACGGCTTACTACAAGTGCTATACCAAATTCTCAGTCTTTAGTTTCAAGATGGCATTTGCCTCTTGGAGCAGTTGTTTGTCCTCTTGCAGAGGCTCCTGAAGGGGTAAGTGCCTCAAGAATCATAATATTACTTTTAGTTGTTTAATAACTGTATTTTCATGAAGACTTAAGTTTTTCCTGTCAATTACTGTTGCTTCATGTTCAGGAAGAAGTGCCTGTAATTAATTTCGCTTCGACTGGTATCATTCGTTGTAGAAGATGTCGCACATATGTGAATCCCTATGTCACATTTACTGATGCTGGAAGAAAGTGGCGTTGCAACATCTGTTCTTTACTAAATGATGGTAAACACAACCTAGGAAGCAAAGATATAATTCAATGTTGCAAGTGCAATGAGTCACATTAAGTTTTCTAGTTGTGACTGATGTTTATGCCCTCATTTTCCATGCTATACATTCTTTTATCTTTTATCTGCATTTTTTTTCTTTGGAATATCAAATATTATTGGAGGGCAATGAGCTCATTACTCACATAGACTTGCAATAAAATATAACAGTTTTCTGCAAGGTTGCTTGTCATGGGCATCTTGCCTAACTTTTAACTATCTCAATACACAGGTAAACTGCAAACTGCAAAATGTAATTTTCAATTTACTAATAGGTGCAGTATGGAGTATCACATAACATGTCAACTAACTTCTCTTTATTGGCAATGTAATTTTTGTTTATTTTTCTGTTGTATCCAATTGGTTATACTGTGTGGCAGACTGGCTTTCTGTCCTGGGTAGATCTCTTTAATAGTTATTACAAAGCATATATGCTTATTTGATTCAACTTCCATGTTCAGTTCCTGGTGAATATTTTGCGAACTTGGATGCCACTGGAAGAAGAATTGATTTGGACCAGCGGCCTGAGCTTCTAAAAGGCAGTGTGGAATTTGTTGCACCAACTGAATACATGGTGCGGCCTCCAATGCCGCCACTGTATTTCTTTCTCATTGATGTTTCAATATCTGCAGTAAGAAGTGGTATGATTGAGGTAAGCACTTCCTTTAAGGCAGTTGATTATTTACTAGAGTGTGTTTAATAAAGGATCGTGCTATTCTGATATGGATTTATAAAGGCAGAGTTTTCTAATTGTAATGTGAATTAAGAACACGTGAATTACAGTTGAGGATGCTGGCTTGGGTTATCTAGTGTTTGTCTGATGTACTATTTGAAAGTGATAGATGGGCTGGCTTTGCCACAATTTGGTCTCAAATATGTTTATCAAGTAAGATTTGCAAGACTCTTTTCCCTTGCCATGGAATCTGTTGGGAGAGGAGAAATATGGGTTAGCCTGGCTGCAATTATTACAGCTTTTGTTTAACATAGTAGAACTTGTTTAGCTGATTTTTCATCCAGCTTGTTATATCCGGTCATACTTGATTAAACTATGGTCATAACATGTACCTTTATAAGTCTTGCTGCTCTTCTCTCCATTTTTTTTCTCCTTATATTGCTTATGCATGTAATAGTTTCTGCTAACTTGCAACATATTTCTTAGGTTGTTGCTCAAACTATACGTTCATGTTTGGATGAGCTGCCTGGTTTCCCCAGAACACAGATTGGTTTCATTACTTTTGATAGCACCATTCATTTTTACAATATGAAGGTAAGTGACATCTGGGATCAGTGGAAAAGTTTTCTGAGATGCCTTGATTTTCTCCATTCCAGTGAAGTACTTAATTACTATGCGGTTTTTGTCTTTGCAGTCATCTCTTACACAGCCTCAAATGATGGTAGTTTCAGATCTGGATGATGTATTTGTGCCATTGCCCGATGATCTCCTTGTCAACTTGTCTGAATCTAGAAATGTGGTTGAGACATTCCTGGATAGTTTGCCCTCTATGTTTCAGGATAATGTGAATGTGGAATCTGCTTTTGGGCCTGCACTTAAGGCTGCATTCATGGTTATGGTATTTTATTTCCTCCACCGTTTCTACCGTGAGCCTTCATCAATGATAAGATTCCTTCTAGTTTCTTGCTGATGTTTGCGTTATATATTTGGTTGTTTGGCAACCTGCTTATTGCAGAGTCAACTTGGGGGAAAGTTGCTAATATTCCAGAACACATTGCCTTCCCTAGGATATGGGCGCTTGAAGTTGCGTGGAGATGATCTCCGTGTGTATGGAACTGATAAGGAACATACATTGAGATTGCCCGAAGATCCTTTCTACAAGCAAATGGCTGCTGATCTTACAAAGTACCAGATAGGGGTTAATATTTATGCCTTTAGTGACAAATACACTGACATAGCTTCCTTAGGTACAAAGATCAGTGCCCTTTTTTTAATGTTAAAAATGATATAGATTTTTACAAGAGCTTTTATGAAATTTTCAATGTAGGAACCCTGGCAAAATATACTGGGGGTCAAGTGTATTATTATCCAAGCTTCCAATCAAACATTCATGGAGAGAAGCTGAGGCGTGAGTTAGCCAGAGATCTTACTAGGGAAACAGCCTGGGAAGCAGTTATGCGCATAAGATGTGGAAAAGGTATGTAAATTCTTTTTTATTTATTTTTGTAGCTATTTGTAACTTATGCTACGTTTGGCTAGAGAATTATTTTTTCCACATGTTTTAGTCATTGGTTAACTATAAACTAATCACGATTGGTAATTTTTAGCCACTCACATGACTTGTTTGTAGCAAAGAGAAGGAAAATTTTTCGCTTATTTTAAGAGGTCTTAATTTTTACTAGAGTTTTTACTCATCTTTCTAATTGCATGTTTAAATTTGTGTTAACTATTCTTTATTTTATATCTAACTACTTTAAAGCATGTGTTAAATATGCTTTTTACTCATGTTATTACACTAGTAACCAAACGTTGCATTAATGCCATGTAGCCAAAATTCCAATGTAGTTGGGTTAGCTAGATTTTTTTTCCCCCTTCCATCTGTATGCTGGCATGGGGTAATGCTCATATAAAATGCTATTACGCCCCATGTTTTTTTGATAACAAATCAACTTATTCATGTTATCTGTTACTTTGCACCAGGGATTCGGTTTACATCTTACCACGGCAACTTTATGCTGAGGTCCACAGATTTACTAGCACTTCCAGCTGTAGACTGTGATAAAGCATATGCAATGCAGTTATCCCTTGAGGAGACACTTCTTTCTACTCCAACAGTATATTTCCAAGTTGCTTTACTGTATCCTTCAAATGGCTTGCTTATTATATCAGTTTTAATTTATTCGATTATTCCCTTGTCAGCTGAAACTGATTGTTTTATAAGTGGAAAACGATATGGATTACTGATGTTTCTTTAACAGTTTAAAGATATACTGCATCTTGTGGAGAGAGGCGTATCAGAGTACATACAGCAGCTGCCCCTGTTGTTACAGATTTGGGGGAGATGTACCGCCAGGCTGACACTGGTGCCATTGTTTCTTTGTTTTGTAGATTAGGTGAAGTTAATCAAAAGTCCCTCTGCAAGAGTGCTATTTGTTTTGGTTGATCTTATTCTTATGTTTTCTAATTGACTTATGTTTTGCAGCAATCGAGAAAACATTGACCAGTAAACTTGAAGATGCTAGAAATTCTTTGCAACAAAGGATTGTAAAAGCGCTCAGAGAATACCGCAATCTTTATGCTGTGCAGCATCGGTTGGGAGCTAGGATGATCTATCCAGAGTCTCTAAAGTTCTTGTGTTTGTACGGATTAGCACTCTCTAAATCAGTACCTCTAAAAGGAGGATATGCAGACGCTCAGCTTGATGAACGCTGCGCAGCAGGTTTCACCATGATGGCATTACCCGTTAAAAAGTTGTTGAAGCTTTTATATCCTAGCTTGATTCGAATCGATGAATATCTTTTGAAGGTGAAATATTTGGAACCTTTAAATATATTTCAATAAAGATGTAGATTTTGCAAACTGAACATAACTTATGTTTCATATTTGCAGCCATCCGCTCAAGCTGATGATTTCAAAAACATCATGAAGAGATTGCCTTTGCTCGCAGAAAGCCTAGATTCAAGAGGCCTTTATTTGTATGACGATGGCTTACGCTTTGTTATTTGGTTTGGTAGAATGCTTTCACCCGATATAGCAAGGAATTTACTTGGACCAGAGTTTGCAGCAGAATTATCGAGGGTATGATCTCTTGTTGGTGAAACTATTCTTATATGTTTAATCTGTTTCAGTGACCATTTTATGGATTAATGAAATTGATATCATTGTCGGTAAATATATAAGATTTGCTTCAAATGCTAGCCTTTATTATTATACAAACTCGTCTTTAATAGACTGCGGGATTGTAATCTTGCTCATATTTTTCTGCAGGATAATGTTAGTATTTGAAGTTGAATGCCTCGTTATGAGGTTTGTACTTAACTGGTTCTTCATGTTGTCTCTTTAATATCAGGTTACGCTGACCGAGCATGATAATGACATGTCAAGAAGGCTGATGAAGATATTAAAGAGACTAAGAGAGAGTGACCCTTCGTATTATCAACTTCCTTATCTTGTAAGACAAGGTGAACAACCGAGGGAAGGTTTCCTGCTGCTTGTAAATCTTCTTGAGGACCAGATGGGCGGTACCGTTGGTTACGTCGATTGGATAATGCAAATACACCGACAAGTCCAACAAAATGCATGATATACGGGTAATTGTTCAAGAGGTTGCTAAACTTTCATAGAGTCTTGAACTTAAGAACAACTATTGTTCCTTTCATTTGGGCTAACTTTTAGTCTAGTTTTCGGTTGAGACAAGCAAGTTTTTCGAGTCAGGTTCTTTAGTCAGTCTTAGTCTCAGAGTTAATGGTGTTTGAGTTAGGGGCTTCTTTTTATGGAATTACATTGTAATGAATCATCATTTGCTTTTGATTCTGATTACTTCAAATTCCACAGGAGTTCATCATCTTATGTCGTAAAATTCATCTGTATTGTCCGGTTTCCTCTGGAGCTTGTGTGTTGAACCGATGGAACCGATCGGTCCGAAGATTTGCAGGAAAGAATTTTTTGTTCATTACGAAATTCAATAACTAGGAAAAGAGAGAAAACACCTGTGCTTCTAGCTATTCGTTATTGCAGTGCTTGAGAATTTAAGTTGAAAACAAATTATTGTATGTGACATTTAAATTATTGCCTTGCAATTTTTTGGGTTTAGAAAAAAGAAGGTGGTATGAACATTTGCCAAAACGCTGTCATGTTTTAGCATGCTTTAGAAATTGGAGTCCTAAATTTCGTGTTATTTTCTCACTTCCCGAAGACATAATCACGATAAACGTCTTTGTGACTGTAATTCATATCCCTACCTAGTAACCCATAAATCGTTTAAGGAGTTAATTTTTGTATGTCAGATAAAAAAGTAAATAAGCTTCTTTTTTTTTTTTTGTTAAAATTAATATTTTTTTAAAGGTATATGTATTTGCTTTCTATAAAATAATTGAATAAAAATATTTAAATTGATAATGTTAGTTTTCTGTCTTCCATATTAATTTTTATAAATATTTAAGCTTGAATTCAACAAATTAATATTATCAATTTAAATATTTTTTCTTCAATTATTTTATAGAAAGCAAATACATATACCTTTTAAAAAAATATTAATTTTAATATTATTCGAAATGTAAATATAATGATCTCAAAAATTATTTAAAGCAATTATATCCAAATGAATAAGATACGTTACACTTATATTCTTTTTTAATTATACAATAGTTTTTAAATTTTAATCTAAAATACACACAAAATATATTATAATGTCGCAAAATTAGTAGAAATATACTTGCCTCTGTAAATACTTTACTATTTTCAAATAATTAATTTTTTTAATTGGTAGATACTAATTATATAAATATGAAAGGCTTTTTTGCATCATACCATAGGGTATGATACTATTTAAGAGAATAGAGCTAGACATAAATACTAGAGACAACTCGTGAACTCTTTACTTTGAGACATTTAAGGCTTTGAAATGTAGTTCAGCAGACACTTCAAAAAAAAAAAGATTTCTCATATTAACATCACCTTAATATAGCATAAAAAAAAGTTGAACCATACTAGTATGTTGTATACCTCATAATTTTATTCATACATGGAATACATGGAATTAGGATGATCCATATTTTGAAGAACACATATAAGAAGGGGATCTTAATCATCTTAATGACATAGATTCGGATGATGATGATGAACTCGATCAAGGACAAATAGATGATGATAAGGAGTATATGTTAAATTTTAAAGATGGAATAACCCAACAAATCTGGAACACTAGAATAATTAGATAAAATTACATATGATATTTATTTTTCTTATTATTTTTATTAGCATCGTATTATCTGGTACTTTTTAATACTAACATAATACATATGATCATTTTGATTTTAATTTTTGTTACTTGTTTAATTTTTTTTATCATACTAATAATTTTCTATAGTAAATAGTATTTTTTAAAATATAAATTATGTAACTATGTAATTACAAATATGGTATAGAAAATTATGATGTAATTACACTTTGTCAGTCAAATACGTCTATAGAATTACAATTCTTTGTAACTACAAGAGAATGCAATTATTATCTTAATAATTACACTTTCATTCAATTATTTTGTAATGTCCAACAGACCCTAAAAAATAATTTTCATAATTATAAATTTCAACTAAAATATAATTAAAATATCTCAAAGAAAAAAAAACATTTAATTATTAAAAAAATGGGTAAGATTACAAATTTACCTTAATATATTTATCTTTTAATTTTGAATCATGTTATTAAATGATACAAGAATTTCTTTTAAAAAATTAAAAAAATAAGTAAACGCAATTTAATTAATACATACAATTAATTTGTCCATCACATACACGGGTAGGAAAACTAGCTTATTAATAAATGACATTACATAATTAAATAATAGATAATTATTTAATATACTAATGGTGAAAATTTTTAATTCCACAAATAAAATTAAGGTTTGATCATGTATTTTTAAATTATATTTTTAAAAAATAAAATATACGATATAATCTCAACCCATTTATAAAATTAAAAATATCCACTATACACCAAATAATTACCCATAACTTAGATATAAAGGAATAATTAAAAAGAATGGTGGTGGAACATGCATATATTACCTTCCCATAATACTATTATAATAAGTTGACTTCCTTAACCATATATATATTTTCTAAGTAAATTCCTGGAATTTATATGCAAAATTCTCTTTCTCTCGATTAATCGGTGAATATAAATATAGGGAGAATTAAGGTGAGTAAAACTCGATTCGATTCGAAAAAATTAAAAAAAATTCAAATTTCGAGTTAATCGAATCGAGTTATTAAAGTTATTTGAGTCAACTCGAATAAGTAATTCGAGTTTCGAGTTCGAGTCGAGTTGAATTCTACAATTCAAGTAACTCGAATAATTTGAATAATAGATTGGTTTACATACCCCTTTCGTCATTGTCAATTTTTAAAATGAGCAAATTAAACAAAAAATAGAAAAAAATTCCAAATATTTATAAAAATTCCAAAATTTATATTTTAAAAAATTCCAAATTGAGCATGGTGGTGAGCTGGACCATGCATACGTGTCTATTATACCCACCGTACTATTATATTACTTTTGACTTTCTTAAGGGTGAAAGTTTTTGTTAAGTTGGATTGGATATATTAATAATTTTATTATTAAATAAATTAATTTAATTTTTATATTATTAAAAAAATAAAATAAAATAAAATTGAAATAATGTTAATATTTATTGTTAAAAAATTGATATGGATATATCCATATATCATGGAGGAAAGGTTATCGACAGTTGGAAGTGGGATGTGATAATGCTCTCTTAGTTGAATTAATTTTAGCTGGCGGAGCTGCAGATAGTCATTTGACTGAAATGCGTCTTATCCATAATTTATTGAGTCGAAATTGGAAGGTCCTTGTTCGTCATATTCCGAGGTCGCAAAATACAGTAGCTGATCATATGGCCAAATTTATGACGACTAATTCTATAGCAATCAGCTAGAAGTTTAATTGAGGTAGATTATGTTCTTGTTTTGAGTCACTGGTGTAATTTTTTGAGTTTTTTGCTTTAAGCTGTCTCTTTTTCTACAAAAAAAAAAATAATAATATGAAAATTCTTTTTTCGCAATCAACTTTAAATAAAATTTTATTTAAAGAATTATAAAAAGCTTTCAAAATATTAATTTTGTTAACTGTAAATGTTGTTTTTTAAGCCATAAATGTTTACTCTGTTGTAATTTAAACTTATTTAAAATTTTTTAATAATATAAATATAAAATTAACATAGAAAAATTAATTTAATTCAATCCTTATATATATATTCTTTTATCTCCAATTTCCACTTGCTGTGCTGAATTAAACTAATGAAATTTAAAAAAAAAAAACAAAAAAACTAAAGATTGAATGAATCATCAATGATTCACATGCACATGCACTTCCTTATAGTCTGGAAATATTGTATACATATAGAGAAATTTCATCTCTTCAAAACTCTTCAATTACATTTGATTTTAGCCCATTTTTTGAAGGTTATGATTATGATTGCCTTACAAATCATTCATGGTTACCTCAACATAAAAATACATAGAGACTAACCTATTGATAACATAAAACAGAGGAAAAAATAAGGAAAAAGAGCAGGCCTATAATTGGAGTTACAAATGCTAATCAACATGACCTTATTGCTGGTAGTGGTGTGCTTTTAGTTTCACATAATAGTACAAGGAGCTGGAGTAGGATCAGGAACCACTCTATAATATTCAAACGGCGGTGGTTGACAGTATATAATTTGAGGAGACTTGGGCTTTGGCGGATCTGCTGGTTCGGGTTTATCTTTCACTTCTTCAACTATTTCAATGCTTGCATGACAAAGCTTCTTCCTTAATGCCTCGGTCAAACATGCTGCATCCACCCCATCACCTAATATCATTAGCTTGTCCTTTTCTGGTCCATGTAATGCCACCGATGTCACCCCTGCCAATCCATTACATGAACTTATAAGAACACATCAATGGTTTCATTAATTATGTTTTTATTTGGTTGAATCAGTAGATTCATTGTTAAAACATACCATATGCAACAGCGGCTACTTTTAAAGCTTTTTTTCGGCATTTGCTGCAATGCATTGACACTTTAAGAACTATCTTTTGCTGCACATTTGAAACACAAGTTAAACATCAGAATTTTGAAGACCCTAAAATGTTATTTTTCATTGAAGAAAGTTAAATGTATATAAAAATGTTGATATAGAGGAATTGGAGAGGAGTTGGCGGAGGAAAAAGACGGTTCACCCTAAGAGGGGCTGAGAGCCGTTGCAGAAGAAAGTGTCTTCTCTTCCTTTCTAATGAGGCGAGAGGGTTTTTTTATACGAGTAAGCATCTCATAGGTGAGTGGTTCACATCCTTGTCTCCTAGTGGTGGTGGCGGTATAACCTTTTGGTGATGTGACAATTTAGAGTGGTTTCACTTCAGCCATGTAATCTAAGTGATACTATACTATACTATACCTTCATATTCTCGAGCACCGAAAAGAATGTAGCTTCTAGACAATTAGGCTTTTCCAATAGCTGATCACTTGAAAATTAAAGTAGCCATTGGTAGCTCTTTATATAAGGTCATGACATCTAAGGTTTAAACTCATACATAATATATTATATATATATATATAATATAATTTAATGAAAGTTTAAGAATTAAGTTAGTAGATGATCCACAATTTATGGGTTCAACGCCAAGAGCTAACATATTAAAAAAAAAAAAAAAAAAAAAAATCTTTTGTAGTGTTAACTCAATCTTGAGTTAAACACATTACTTAATTAAATATGTTTACAAAAGTCAACTATTATTGTAGTGATTAGTTGTTAACAATGTGAAACGAATATTTTTTAAGAGTTATTGGAATTCATGTTAGGAAGTCTAATAGTTTAAAAATTATTTGGAATTTAGTCCATTTGGTTTTCAAATTTTAAAAATCTAAGTTTAATTGTTGACGTTGTTAAAAATGTTCTATTAAATTCAAGTTTATTACAATGTCGTTTTTTTGTTACGTGATTATTAAGTGAGTATTTTTTTTTATTTCAAAATATCGCACCATCGAATTTAATAAAAGAATTTTAACAGTGATAACAATTCGACCTGAATTTTTACATATGAAAAGTAGATGAGTAGAGAGATTAAGTTCCAACTGTTCGAAGAGTATAAGAACTTGTATCATATTTTAACCAAAATTTCTCAGGATTAAATTTTTTAAGGTTGGCTTTGACGTATTGATCTTACGTGATGGCTGATCTCATCAAAGGTCCAACTTTTCCTATATCTTTGCAATGCCAACATTTACTAAATAAATACAATCATGAAAAAGGGTTCCAAGTAACATGAATAATAATATAAACAAGTTAAATACACATAATGCTTTCATGTTTAGGATATTTTATGCATGTTTTTTAAGTAGGATTAAGGTATACTTAATATCATTTTACAATGAATCTGATTCATTGTGTCATAAATTAGTAATATCATGATTCAAGACCATTAAGTGTACACATGATCAGATTATCTATAATTATCCCCATAAAAATTACAAACCCCAAATTGAAAAATGGAAACATGGTGAGTTAATTTCTTTATATATATATATAGAGTAAAAATACAAATAGTTTTACATACTTTTGTAATCATTTATAGAATTAATATTTTAACGCTGCAACTATTATATTTCATGGTTTATTTATGTAGATTATGTAAGTCAAATTTGATCTAAATTTAAAATTTCTAACCATTTATTTTATGTAAAAAATTCAACTGTTGAATATATAATATATAGAGTATTTTAGATGGAGATGATAGAGATATCAGATTGAATTGAAAATTTACATGCATGATAAGTAAAATTATATAGATAAATTCAACAGTTGGATCATTAAAATATTAATTATATAAATAGTTATGAAAGTATGTAAAACAATCTTTAGTTTTTACGTTTTTACACTAAGTGGATTTGATGGGAGTCTCAAAGCCTAATTTCAAGCCCATGGATATGATGGGCTTACACTACCTCAAGACCCAATAATAAGGTCAAATGTCAAACAAATCAAACCAAGATTTGATCAAAGACAATATGTGAGGATGAATCTTTTCGAGGAAAGGGGGAAATGATACATGCACGAAATGAGTGAAATTTATTGAAGTCAATTCAACAAAACTGTCAATTTTCAAGCTGAAAAGATTAGTCAACTTGCAACAAAGATCTAGGCATTTATGGGCTTCAATGTTTGAATAGCGGTTCAAGAGCTATCTCTTATATTCGAAACACATTTTGGATCACTCGATTTTGAGTTCAGGAGCTCAAGTTATGATTATTTTAGTGAAGATTGCACGAACAAAATTTTTGGACGAGGATATTACGGAAAGTACGAGTTTTGGACTTTTTATTCGAGTTTAAATCATATTGGATTCGAGTTTCAGGCTTAATCTTTATTATACACGAGCCCAATATTGTATTTATTAAGTTTTATTATTTTATTATTTATTGATTCCAAATTTTGAATAAATTTTAAGTATTTTTAGTTATTTAGGAGTTTTATGCCAATAAGAAAGTTTAGTTTAAAACTACTTCTTGTTTAAGTTAAGTGGAGCACATAGTCAACAATATCAATGTCTATATTAAATCATGGCAGTTCAGTAAAGAGTATATATGCATGGGCATGTTCGAGTGTAAAACAGTAAGAGCTAAAGCTCAATGTGGATAAACCATCAGTAATAGTATATAGTTAAACTGCCAATAGTTTGCAGACAAGCTGCGAGTAAGTTGAGATAAGTTGCCGGTACTTCAACAATACTCCAGGGCGCAAATATACTGCTAAACAATAATGTAGATAAACTGCCGGTACTCCACGGAACTCCTCTGTCACCCATCAAATCCTAAAATCCATGTAATGCAGTATGACATGTAACAATGTAACACATCATGCTTTATCGGTAACAATTTCAGTATGGTGGCATGCTTTACATGCATTCAGTGAAACAGTGATAGTGGTAAGCTTGCATACATCAAATAAACAGTATCGGCAACATGCTTTTCATGCATCCAATGAAAATAGTAACATTTAATGGCATGCATACATGCAGTCAATATACATTTCAGTAGACATACGTACATGTAGTCAGTATCAATGACATACAGCATACTTAACGACACTAGTCATAAAATGGCATGCATTTAGCCAACCAATTGATCAAACACACATTCAGCCTATATGTAAAGTACTTACAAAATCAGTTACCTCATTTTAAAGCCCTTTAACATTTGGCCAATTGGAAAACAATCAAACAACTTACAATGAACACCACATCAAACAAACAATAGTTAGGACCCACACTTGATTTCCTCAAATCCAATATACTGACGTAAACCCGCAACTTCTACGACTTCAATCTAGACCACAATCAATTAGATCTAAACACAAAACACACAATTATGATTTGGTATCGGTCTTTGACACCCCAATAGGGTTGGGCCAAAATAGAGAAAGAGATCAGCTTTACAGATATGGAGTCTGAAGTTCAATACTTACTCTATTTTAGCTTAAGATATTGTGAACAATTTATGATACTATTGCTGATCCGAACGATTTGGATCTGAACCTGCAATCAACAAACACACATAAAAGAAAGGAACATGAGGGATTCGACCATGACACAAGCATTAATCAACCATTACAGAAAATAGAAGAGGAGAAAAATGACATAGATTTGATTAAGAAAAACTGCACTTACACTACCCAATTAGATCTATAACAAAAGAAGTGCAAAACTAGAAAAAAAAAAAAAAAAAAAAAAAAAAAGGAAAGAAAAGAAGGGCGACAGAGGAGCTTCAAGGAGCAGCAATGGTGAGAAAAAAATGGCAAACCACAAAATGAAAGGAAGAAAACAGAGGAAGTGGTGGCAAGAGAGGAATGAAGAGGAAGGAATAGTAGAAACAATTTTTCTTATCAGCCCAAAGCTCACAGAAAACAAAAGAAAGAGGGAAGATTGTGACGGTTTACAGAAAAAAAGAAAGAAAGAAGAATGTGGAGAGAGTGGGAAACATTGGATGGCAAAAATGGGGAGTATTTTTAGGGATATTTCCCTTATTTTTTAAAAAAACAAACAAATAAAATAATATTCTAACCAAATCCCCATAATATCCAATTTGTTATTCACTTATATGATTGCTAAAAAAATGAATTTTACCCACATAAGATTTGAACACAAAACTTAAAAGATAAGTTGAAGCCTTACCATTGAACCAACAAGTTCATTCTTAATAATAAACTAACAAGAATAAAATATAACCTACATCTGAATAGCCAATTGAAGGAGCAAAAATTAACAAAACTCAAGAGAAGGGAATCAAACACAAGACCTTAAGCACACAACCAAGGCACTTAACCACTAAACCAAATCAAATTTCTTGACATAGCCTACATAGAAAATTTGTAGCTGTGCTGCTAGAATAGATATAACGGGTATACCGCTAGAATTGCAGTAAAACTGCCAGAGCACACTTCCTCCATCACATATCATATCCCACCCCAATGCACAACAACATACCAACATCTCATGCTACATATGATCATAGTGAAACAGATTTATGACATGCTTGAAACAGATTTATGAGATGCTTACACAAGTTTCATTAAAATAGATTATGTCACATAGCCTACATAGAGTTTTACTAATCAAAGTTATGCTTTACTAACATGCAAACGTTTAGATTACGTATTTTGCGATCATACTAGATTACTAAATATCTACCTACCTAATTTCAAAAATCTCACTTTTGGCCAAAACGAGGCTAACAAATTGCCCAAAATGGGCCCATACACCCTACTTGACCAGGCCGTGTGGCCACACGATCTACCACATGGCCTACCATACGGTCGTGTGAGCTACACTGTTTCTCATAGGGCTTACCACACGGCCGTGTGACCTACACAGTCTGCCACAAGGCTTAACACACAGCCGTGTGACCTACAAGGTCTACCACAAGGCCTACCATACGACCGTGTGATGTACATAGTCTACCACACGACCAACCACACGACTGTGTGACGCAATTTGCCAGCCTCAAAATTTTCACGAAATTCCAAATTTTTCGTGATTGTTTTTAGTGTTTATGGGTTAGAAAGACACACCTGAACACTTCTAATATGTTGTCTCAATAGCAGCAATTTTGGAATCTACACACGAAATCCAAATCGAACCAATTAACTAGTACACATACTAATACGACCTAAATAATCGATTCCTATAAACTAAACAAAACCAACCTTTAATTTGAACATTCAAACACTTACCCTTGGAGAACAACAACAACATTTAACAACACTTAACTCGCTAGAGGATCGTTGTACGTCTCACGATATTCCCTTATCAATACATGAATGTTTAAACTCAGCATTAAAACCCATTAGAAGTCCACTTAACTCCTTGTGAACTGAAGAAGAAAACTACGTTACTACAACAGAATAATGACTAACACTTGCCAAGAGACGACCTAAAGGCTGACAACGCAAAAATATGGCAAACCACAAGCCAAAGGAAGAAAACAGAGGAAGTGGCGGCAAGAGAGGAATGAAGAGGAAGGAACAGTAGAAACAATTTTTTTAACAGCCCAAAGTTCACAGAAAACAAAAGAAAGAAGGAAGATTGTGAAGGTTTATAGGAAACAAAGAAAGAAAGAAAAATGTGGAGAGAGAGAGAAACATTGGACGACAAAAATGGGGAGTATTTTTAAGGATATTTCCCTTATTTTCTTGAAAAAAGAAAAAAAAAATTCTAACCAAATCCCCTTAATATTCAATTTGTTATTCACTTATTTGATCGATAAGAATTTGAATTTTACTCACATACTACTGTTTTGGGCAGCATAGCTTAAGGGAAACAAAAATTAATTTCGTTTTACACACGCAAGATTCAAACATGACACCTAAGGATAAGCTGAAGCCTTACCACTGAACCAGCAGACTCATTCTGCAACAACCCAAATACGACCCTAACCGGAACGGTGGTTTCGGGACCACGAATCCGAGTCAAAAATCTCTTAATAATTATATATTTGATGTGCTATGTGTGCTGAATGGTGTGAATGTGTTTGTTGATATGATTGAATTAAGAGAAAGGATCTAATCGATAAAGTATAAAAGTGACATTAACTAATTGAAAGGGGCTAATTTAAGTGTATTATGAAAAAAAGGGATTTGATTTGCATGTCAAATAACCCAAAAGTTTGGGTAGTGGACAGCAATGATGGGAAAAATATGAATAAAATAATTAAACTTAGGTTAGTGGGAATTTAAATGAATTTATTAAATCATGAAAATGATTAAGGTTTAATAAAATATATTTTTATTTCATTCCATTTTATTTTCTCTCACCTTTCTCACCTCTCTCACGAAACAAAGAAAAGAAGAAGAAGCCATTGTAAAACCTCCATGGCCGGACCTTGCATGTGTCTCTAAGGTGAGGTATCAAGCTTCATTTTTGATAATTTTTGCATGGTTAGGTTAGTAATCTTGAATACTATCAATTTCATGTACAAATTTTTTGAGCCTAAAGCTCCTCCTAGATTCGGCTATGAGCAAGTATTATGTCTTATTCATGTTCGATGAAGAAATATTGATTTTGGTTAGTATATTAACATGTTAAATAGGGAAAATAGGTATGTGTTATGGCTTGGATATTTTTAAAAAATATATATATAATTGGTTGGAAGCTAAATTGCCTAAACGAATGGTTTTATGAACTTAGGAAGTAAGGTATAAGGTTCGGCACTTAAGGGAATTAGTCAAAATTTCATGAAAATTTAGTGACTTTGTTTAGGGACTAAATTTCAAGAGAATCGATAGTAAGGAGGGGTAAATTGCTATTAAACAATTTTATAAATATGGATGGGAATGACTTATTTGTAGTAATGAAAGATGGAATTATATTAAAAAAATTGAATTGTATGAATTTATTTAGTAATAAAGGGTATTCGGCCATGGGGAAATTGAATTACAAAATAGCATATTTGTTTGTGAATGATGTAACAACCCAAACCCGGCCCAAACACTACGACCGAATTTGATTTGTTACGGAGTAAAACCTTGTGAACACCATTTCGAAACCCATTTAAATTTTATAGAAACTCCTCGGTTTCGGTTATCTTGTTAAAGCTACCCTTAGATTTAATTTGAAATTTTAATTAAGTCCAATTGTTATACCAGTTTCAAGTGTACCCGATGGCACGTTTAAATTTCCACGTGTTAACTTAAGAAAACATGTGATTTAATTTAATTTAATGATATAGTTTTAAGTAAACATCCAACATAAAAAGAATAAAACGCAACTATAGTTTATGGAGGCCTTATTACAACCCAAAAATAAAATTAAACAAATTTAAAGTTCTGTAAAGTGAAATCCTTTGCATGGCCACCTCGAGTCCCACCTAGCTCCTCAACCGCCATCTACGAGTCACTGAAAAATGTTAAAGGAGAAGGTGAGTCACCAAGACTCGTATGTAACCCTTCCCCGGTTAATACAACATTTCATACACAACATATAACGATTAATTAAGCAAAGTATCATGTACCCAACCTAGCCAACCAAACACCTTTGTCTACCCCACGTGGTACCAAACCACTGGTGACCGTGAGTCACGATGTGTTACCAAAACACCGGTGGTGCCAAACCACTTGGTGACATATAGTCACAATGTGCTACCAAAGCACCGGGTGTCCGTGAGACACAAATCGGGTGATGGGGCCAACCCATCGTGTGATACCAAATCACCGCGCACGATCCCATATCTCAAGTGGGGCCAACCCACGGTGGTGTTAACCACAGGGACAAGTCGCTATGAGGTACCAAACCTCTGGAGGTACCAAACCTCTGGTGACATATAGTCACAGTGTGCTACCAAAGCACTGGTGCTCGTCAGCACGATATCACTGCTCCCTCCTCTCATCAACCCATGTCAAGCAGTTAATAACAGAACATACATATCACATGTATCAAATAATCCATGCTTCCCAAAAGCATTATTGTCAATCTCATACAAATAGAGACTTACCGGGATCCTCGCTTGTACCATTAAGGTACTAATGCCGTATCTACATAGAGCAGATTTACACATAACATACACTTTATTAACTATCATAAGTGTGTATGTACACACCTGATATCGATGGTAGTCCTAAATCCCGAAAGAAAGCGTTGGTCACCACAGATCCACTTGCCCTATATTCGGCCAAATCTATGGATTAGTCTTATGGCCTATTCGGCCTAATTAACTTATTTGGGAGGGGTTCCTTGTGAACCCGAAATCTCACCTTCACACTTTTGGACACCAACCGCAACACCCAACTCCCCAACCGCTTCGATTTCATGAATCCAAGACTCAAAGTTAGTAGCCTTCGGCTAAAACGAATATCAATCGACCATTAAAGTAGATCTCAATTACGCACTCACAAACCGAATACTAGAGATCGGGCCCGAATCGACTGCTTCACTTCCCTGAGTACCTATAAGAAATCGGTTACTAACCGTTTTAGAAGCCATTGCCGAAATCGGCACCTCTCCTTGTAAAAGAAATCGCGTAAAGAGAGAAAAGGGAGGATGGACATTCGGCCAAGATCACTTACCACCTTATGAACCGATTGAAGGAGAATCTAGAGGAGATTACTCCTGCTTGCTATTCGGCCAAGTCTTGGAATATGAAGAGGGGAAATTCGGCTATGAAGAAATCGGCACTCCCAATGGTATATTCGGCGTGAGAGAGTTAATAGGGGAGGGAGGAAGTTTCAACAAAGAGCTTGAGAGAATGGTGAAAACGTAAGAGCAAAAGAGAGGGCTAGGGATTTCAGCACTTAGCAAAAATTTGAAGAAAAGAAAAACAAGGAGATCAACTCACGAATTTATAGCCACCAAGCACCCTTGCCGGGCCCACACTACTCCACCAAGGAGTTTGAAATTCAGCCATCACCTATTTTTGCTCCAAGCCACCCATTTAATTTAATTCAAATAATTTTGAATTAATCACCTAATAATCCCTTTTAATTTAAATAATATCCTTGATGCAATTATCATATCTCTTGTATTATCAAAAGGTTTAAGCAAATTAAAACTAATTAAAATGCTTAAATTATCCCTTAATAATTACACCTAATAAAAGAGTTTGAAGGAGGAAAACTCTCCCCTTGTGCCAGTCAAATAAAAACAAAAAGAGGAGGATTTTGTGACTCGAACACAAGCTCTCCCCTTGCTCCTTGGTGGCGTCACATGTAGCTCTTAAGTGGGCTTCTTTTGCCACTTTACCAAGGGCTTTTTAGTGTTAAATTACCCACACTTATTCTTATAACACCACTTACCAAGGCTCCCTTCTTTTAAAAGTTAAAAACTAAAATTTCCTACCAAATCGAGCCAACACAAAGCCTTAAATTGACCATTATTATTCCATAAATAATGACACGGTGATTCATACATAAGAAAAATAATTTATTTCCAAATAGCCCCACATTTGGGATGTTACGATTCTACCCCCTTAGAATAAATTTCGTCCTCGAAATTCCTTGATCAAAAGAGATGGGGGGTATTGCCGCCGCATCACCTCCTCGGGCTCCCACGTAGCTTCTTCCACTCCGTGGTTCCGCCATAGCACTTTTACTAAAGGCACCGCCTTCCTTCGTAGAACTTTCACATCTCGATCTACAATCGAACAAAGTTCTTCCTCAAAAGATAAATCCGTGTTCACCTCAATCTGCGCATCGCACAATGTGCGAAGGATCCGACCGATACCGTCTTAGCATTGATACGTGAAAGACGTCATGTATCTCGACTTAGTTACGCCGGCAACTCTAGCCGATAAGCCACCGGTCCTATTCGCTTCACACACGAAGATATGGCCCAATGAACCTTGGGCTCAACTTCCCTTTCCGTCCAAATCTCAACACCTTTTTCCAAGGCGACACTTTCGTAAAGACTTTGTCTCCACAAAGATACTCCACTTCCTTGCGTTTGAGATCGGCATAAGACTTACGCCTATCCGATGCTTCCTTGAGACGGACCGAATCACCTTGACTTTGTCTTCCGTCTCTGTTACTGACTCTGGACCCGTAACTTGTCTTTCTCCCAACTCGTCCAACATGTAGGAGTACGACACTTTCGTCCATATAGGGCCTCGTATGGAGCCATTTGAATACTCGCTCGATAACTATTGTTATAAGCGAATTCCGCTAATGGTAGGTACTCCTCCCAACTACCACTAAAATCCAAGACATGACCTCTTAACATGTCTTCCAAAATCAGATCACCCTTTTCCGATCGTCCGTCCGATCGTGGATGGAAAGCCGCATCTTGAAATCTAAAGTGTACCCAAAGCTTGATGCAACGCTTTCCAAAACCTTGACGTGAATCTGGGTCCCTATCCGAGATAATCGACATCGCACGCCATGCAACCTCACTATTTCACCCACATATAGCTTCGCTAACTTCGGAGTGAGTAATCCATTCTCACCGGCATGAAGTGAGTCGACTTAGTTAGGCGATCCACAATTACCTGCATCGCATCCTTCTTGGTGGGCGTAAGGGGTAGCCCACTAACAAAATCCATGGTGATCCTCTCCCATTTCCACCGAGGATCTTTATCGGTTGAAGTAGTCCCGATGGTGACCGATGTTCGGCCTTAAACCGCCGACACGCCGACACTTCCCTACGAACTCGTTATCTCACGCTTCAACCCCGCCACCAAAATCTGTTTCCGCAAGTCTCCATACATTTTGCTTCCTCCGGGATGCATAGCGTATGGGCCGCTATGTGCATCTTGGAGAATTTTTCGCCTTAAATCAGTATCTTTTGGCATACATACTCGCCCTTGAAAACAAAGCACTCCATCAATAGACAGATCTGCATCTTCCAATCCACCGCCTTGAACTTGTACCTCTTAGAGCTCAAGCCTTCATCCATTAATCGCTTTTCTTTAATCTCCTCAATCCAAGTCGGTTTTACTTGAAGTTACGCCAAAAGACTCCCATCACCATACAGACTTAACCGAAGCGAACATTGCTCTTAAGTCCGTCACCACCTTCCGCTCAATGCTTTGGCTACCACATTAGCCTTACCGGATGGTACTCGATTGAACAATCGTAGTCCTTTAGTAGTTCAATCCATCGACGCTGCCTCGATTCAGATCCTTCCGAGTCGGAAGATACCTCAAGCTTTTGTGGTCCGTGTAGACCATCGACTTCTCTCCATACAGGTAATGTCTCTATATCTTTGAGAGCGAAGCGACGACCGCTAACTCTAAGTCGTGAGTTGGGTAGTTAACCTCATGCGATCTTAATTGACGGGATGCATAGGCTACTACCTTCCCATCCCGCATCAACACACATCCCAAGCCGGTGTGAGATGCATCACAATAGATCGTGAATAACTTTCCCGCCTCAGTCGCACCAAAACCCGAGCTTCCACAAAATCTTCCTTAACTTATCAAAGCTTTCTTGTCGCTTCTCCGTCCATACAAACGGGACACCTTTCCTTAGCAGCTTAGTCAAGTAGCGGCGCTATTAGAGAGAATCCTTCCACAAATCTCCGATAGTATCCTCGCTAAACCTGAAAAGCTTCAGATTTCACCACCGCCCCTAGGTGGTTTCCACTCCAATATCGCCTCAATCTTGCGAGGGTCTACTCTAATTCCTTTGGTGATACTACATGCCCTAAGAAATCCACTTCCTAAGCCAAAATTCACACTTACTGAATTTGGCATATAACTGCTTCCCCCTCAATACTTGCAGAACTATCCGTAAATGCTTGTCATGCTCCTCTTCTGTCTTTGAGTAAACCAATATGTCGTCTATGAACACCACGATTTAATTGGTCCAAGTACATGCTGGAATACTCTGTTCATCAAGTCCATGAATGCCGCCGGCGCATTAGTCAACCCGAATGGCATCACCAAGAACTCGAAATGCCCATACCGAGTTCGGAATGCCGTTTTGTGAACATCAGCCTCCTTTACCTTAAGTTGATGATATCCTGACCTAAGGTCTATCTTCGAAAACACCGAGGCACCCTTCAGTTGATCGAACAAGTCGTCAATCCGAGGCAACGGATACTTGTTCTTGATCGTTAACTTATTTAACTGACGGTAGTCGATGCACATCCGCATAGAACCGTCCTTCTTCTTGACAAACAACACAGGTGCTCCCCACGGAGATATACTTGGTCGTATAAACCTCTATCCAAGAGCTCTCGAATTTGAGCCTTTAGCTCCACCAATTCCTTTGGTGCCATTCGGTATGGTGCTATGGACACAGTGCCGCTCTGTAGCAAGTCTATACCGATTCGACTTCTCGATCCGGAGGCAAACCCGGAAGTTCTTCCGGGAACACATCAAGAAATTCCCCAACCGTTCGGACCTTTTCAATTACCAACTCCTTAGCTTCCAGAGCATGATTTGAACCAAATACGCCTCACAACCCTTCTTGACCATCCTTTCGGCCTTTCAAGGCGTCACTACGTTGGATAGATAATTCCTTCTATCTCCTATCATAACCACTTCATCACCTTCCGCCGCCTTAAGAACCATGCGCTTGGTCACAGCCCAACCTTGCTTGGTACTTAACCAACCAATCCATACCGAGGATCAAATCGAACTCCCCAAACGGTAGTTCCATTAGATCGACTACAAATGCTACCCCTTGAAGTTCTAGGGGTACGCTCTATAGAGTTTATCTACGACACGGAGTGACCTAAGGGGCTAACTACGGTCATCTCCCTAGAAGCGCTTTGAGTCTAGGTCCATAGTTCCTACCACACTACTAGCAATGTACGAAAGCGCCGAACCCACATCAATCAATGCAACATAAGGAAAGCCGAAAATTAGAAACGTACCGGTTATGACATCCGGTGCGTCACCTTCTTCGCGGCACCTTGCTGCGTAGACTAAGCCAAGCTGCCTAGCCTCTGTGTTGCCTGAACCTCTGCCTTGAGTTCCACGACCTCGGTTAGGACCGTTGTTTCCTCTACCATTACCACGACCCCTCTGTGGTCCCACATTTCTATCCCGAGCACTGCCTGCCTCTTTCCGCCGCTTCTTAGCTAGTTTCTGGGGACAATCTCTGACGCGATGCTCCAAAGACCCACACTCAAAACATCCTTTGTCACCGGTCCAACATCCTCCCCAATGGGTCTTTCCACAGCGATTGCACTGAGTCGGCCTCTGATTAGCAGTTGTGGGCCTTGTCGCTTGATTGGGCCCACTTGGCCTAGCCTTTTCTCGAGCACTACCGCTGACCCGGTGACCCAAAACTTCTCTTCGATTGTTCTTACTATAGCTCTCGCCTCACGCCTCCTTGATTCCTTCGGCTACCTTAGCCTTCTCCACTAGAGATGAGAACTCACGAACTCTGTGGGGCAATCAAGAACCTTAAATCATCTCTGAGTCCATCCTCAAAGCGGACACACGGCGCTCATGTTCAGAGAGCCACGATGCCTCTCGCATATCTACTCGGCCTTAGAAATTCTCGCCTCATATTCGACACACGGACTTAGTTCCTTGAACTAATCCCCTAAAAGCCTTTCTCTCTGCGCGTCGGTGTAGCTAATGCCCACATACTTTTTCTCGATAGGCGGCTCAAATACTCCCAAGTCAAATCATCTGCCAGTAGCCCCATCTCGAACCGTAAGCCACCACCGATACGCTTCATCCTTTAGAAGCGACATCGCCCTTTCGCCTTCTCTTCCTCGGCCAAAGTCAAGGTCATCCATAATTCTTTCGATTGATTCTAGCCAAGATTCCACAGACTGGTGCCACTCCGACACACCTCGGAATACCTCCGCTCCGTTAGATCGAGTCGCTCGGGAGATTTCCGAGCTCCAACATTTCCACCAGCCCCACCACCATCTCCAAGACTCGCAACACGCCATGCGAGCACCGACTCGCCACCTGGCCCCGCTCCGCCTCACTCTACAAAAGTAGGAGGTGGTGGTGGCGGTGGTACCTCATTTTCTCGAACCTTGTCCGACTGACGGGTTCAGACACCGTCATCCTACCCTACCACGCCCACGGCGCCCACGCCCTCTAGAACTCATTCTATCTACCGCGCTTTTAACTGATTAAGAGAAATTTTATGCGTTAGCATTTGTTTCACTTTATTACTCACGAAGAAGTTTTATGGATGAGGTTTAATCAGAGATTCTTTCGAGCAAACAATGTTTGAGTTCCTATCCTAGTTCACACAAAGAAGTTCATGCATCCATTCCTTAATACTTTCCATACCTATTCACTCATCTGGACATTTTCGCCCATTTCTAACCTGAGGGTATTTTCGTCTTTTTCCTACAGGGTATTTCGTAATTTTCCGTAACCAAAATATTTTACTGATGATTTCCAAAGCTAAGCTACTTGGTATTTGTAAAATAGTTGAAATTTTTAAGCAAAACCGTCGAATTAATATTTTATGGGTCGTGGGCATTTTGGTAATTTTACTCCTAAGGGTATTTCAGTAATTTTCAAAAATCAAGTTTTCCGAGAAAAACATTGTATACGTAGTGTTCTAGGGTTTGAGAGGGTTATTGGATAAGTTTTGAAAACATTAGGGTCATTTATTCATTCCTTTCAAAAACAAGGCTAACTCCTCTCTGGTTTTAATCATTGTTTTTAGCCTATGACCGCCTTCCCGGTCGTGGTGAACCAAAGCTACGCACTGTGTGCAATTCGAGTGAAGAGGAGGTGGGTCACGCGGACCGCTTAAATACCAAGCTCTCACCGAACCTTTCTAGACATGCGCACACAGAGGTTACCACACCACCGAGCCTCCGAGTTAGGGTGAACCAGCTACGCACGCACAGTAGGATACTGCGAAGAGGAGGTGAGTCACGAGGACCGCTTAAATACCAAGCTCTTAGGATCCAATCCTAGACATGCGCAGGGGTTACCACACCCTAGCTCATTGACTAAGTCATAGGTTGGTTTAGTTCTTTAAGTCTTATGCTTCGTTGTGTTTGAGTAATCTAACCTTAGGGTCCAAGTCCTATAGGTCTATCTACGCTCCATGCTTCCTACCCTTCTACTGCAGTAATATAATTCACAAAGAGGTTTAGATATACTTACCGGGCGGATTGGTGCCGAGACTCGGGCCATGCCGCTTAAAAACCCGTAAATCATACCATAAGGCCTACAAAAACATTTTTGGGCCTTGGGCCCCACACCGAGCTTTGAACTGGCTCGATATTAATTTCAGAATAACCCAAACCGGCCCAAACACTACGATCGAATTTGATTTGTTACTGAGTAAAACCTTGTGAACACCATTTGAAACCCATTTAAATTTTATAGAAACTCCTCTGGTTTGGTTATCTTGTTAAAGCTACCCTTAGATTTAATTTGAAATTTTAATTAAGTCCAATTGTTATACTGGATTTCAAGTGTACCCGATGGCACGTTTAAATTTCCACGTGTTAACTTAAGAAAACATGTGATTTAATTTAATTTAATGATATAGTTTTAAGTAAACATCCAACATAAAAAGAATAAAATGCAACTATAGTTTATGGAGGCCTTATTACAACCCAAAAATAAAATTAAACAAATTTAAAGTTCTGTAAAGTGAAATCCTTTGCATGGCCACCTCGAGTCCCACCGGCTCCTCAACCGCCATCTACGAGTCACCTGAAAAATGTTAAAGGAGAAGGTGAGTCACCAAGACTCAGTATGTAACCCTTCCCGGTTAATACAACATTTCATACACAACATATAATGATTAATTAAGCAAAGTATCATGTACCCAACCTAGCCAACCAAACACCTTTGTCTACCCCACGTGGTACCAAACCACCGGTGACCGTAGTCACGATGTGTTACCAAAACACTTGGTGGTGCCAAACCACCTGGTGACATATAGTCACAATGTGCTACCAAAGCACCGGTGTCCGTAGACACAAATCGGGTGATGGGGCCAACCCATCGTGTGATACCAAATCACCGCGGGACGATCCCATATCTCAAGTGGGGCCAACCCACGGTGGTGTTAACCACGGGGACAAGTCGCTATGAGGTACCAAACCTCGGAGGTACCAAACCTCCGTGACATATAGTCACAGTGTGCTACCAAAGCACCGGTGCTCGTCAAAGACGATATCACCGCTCCTCCTCTCATCAACCCATGTCAAGCGCTTAATAATGAACATACATATCACATGTATCAAATAATCCATGCTTCCCAAAAGCATTATTGTCAATCTCATACAAATAGAGACTTACCGGGATCCTCGCTTGTACCATTAAGGTACTAATGCCGTATCTACATAGAGCAGATTTACACATAACATACACTTTATTAACTATCATAAGTGTGTATGTACACACCTGATATCGATGGTAGTCCTAAATCCCGAAAGAAAGCGTTGGTCACCACAGATCCACTTGCCCTATATTCGGCCAAATCTATGGATTAGTCTTATGGCCTATTCGGCCTAATTAACTTATTTGGGAGGGGTTCCTTGTGAACCCGAAATCTCACCTTCACACTTTTGGACACCAACCGCAACACCCAACTCCCCAAATCTGCTTCTGATTTCATGAATCTAAGACTCAAAGTTAGTAGCCTTCGGCTAAAACGAATATCAACTGACCATTAAAGTAGATCTCACCGTTACGTACCACAAACCGAATACTAGAGATCGGGCCCGAATCGACTGCTTCACTTCCCTGAGTACCTATAAGAAATCGGTTACTAACCGTTTTAGAAGCCATTGCCGAAATCGGCACCTCTCCTTGTAAAAGAAATCGACAGAAAGAGAGAAAATGGAGGATGGACATTCGGCCAAGATCACTTACCACCTTATGAACCGATTGAAGGAGAATCTAGAGGAGATTACTCCTGCTTGCTATTCGGCCAAGTCTTGGAATATGAAGAGGGGAAATTCGGCTATGAAGAAATCGGCACTCCCAATGGTATATTCGGCCAGAGAGAGTTAATAGGGGAGGGAGGAAGTTTCGGCTAAAGAGCTTGAGAGAATGGTGAAAACGTAAGAGCAAAAGAGGGCTAGGGATTTCGGCACTTAGCAAAAATTTGAAGAAAAGAAAAACAAGGAGATCAACTCACGAATTTATAGCCACCAAGCACCCTTGCCGTCCACACTACTCCACCAAGGAGTTTGAAATTCGGCCATCACCTATTTTTGCTCCAAGCCACCCATTTAATTTAATTCAAATAATTTTGAATTAATCACCTAATAATCCCTTTTAATTTAAATAATATCCTTGATGCAATTATCATATCTCTTGTATTATCAAAAGGTTTAAGCAAATTAAAACTAATTAAAATGCTTAAATTATCCCTTAATAATTACACCTAATAAAAGAGTTTGAAGGAGGAAAACTCTCCCCTTGTGCCGCCCAAATAAAAACAAAAAGAGGAGGATTTTGTGACTCGAACACAAGCTCTCCCTTGCTCCTTGGTGGCGTCACATGTAGCTCTTAAGTGGGCTTCTTTTGCCACTTTACCAAGGGCTTTTTAGTGTTAAATTACCCACACTTATTCTTATAACACCACTTACCAAGGCTCCCTTCTTTTAAAAGTTAAAAACTAAAATTTCCTACCAAATCGAGCCAACACAAAGCCTTAAATTGACCATTATTATTCCATAAATAATGACACAGCAGTTCATACATAAGAAAAATAATTTATTTCCAAATAGCCCCACATTTGGGATGTTACAAATGATATGGTTGAGTCCTAATTGAATAAGGTGTGAAATTATAGGGGTGAACTCGTATGGATTATAAAACCTTGCAATTGAATTGAATTTAATTGAATTATTTGGAAATGCATTGAACAAATGTTATTTGATATTTCTTAGACCGTGATAAAAAAGAAAAGGAGCTAGATCGGGGAAAGGCCAAAGTGAACGAATAGCCGAGAAATTCGAATTCATCGAATTCCAAGTAAGTCCCTAGGCAATTTAACTAATGTGAAATTTCTCAATGTACATGTATATGCGCATACATATTTTAGTAATATAAAAGTCTTCAAATTTTATTTTGGCCGAAAGTGATTTAAGGCACTATTATATGGTAGTTAAGTCAATATGAAATTATAAATGCATGTTCATGCGCATGTGTGTATGTACAAATAATATATGAATGGTTCGGATGTTTGGGATCGGTTAATTGATATGAGGCCGTAAATGGGAAAGGTGTATGTATTTGGAATAAATGAACACTTTGGGTTGAATTGTAGGTGATTAGAAAGCATGGATAAACGAATAGTATTGAATAAATATACTATCAGGATTTTAAAAGCATAATGCCGAATATAATGGTAAGTAGTAAATGGAAGAATTAAGAATCGAATATGCATGATTATGTATACCAAATGTCTTAAGATGTGAACTTGTGAATGATGTTTAAGTGATATTGCTGATTGGCACGTGTGTGTGTGGAAATGATTAAGGCAACGGCTCTAAGTGAGTGATACGTTATTTAAAGATTGGCACCGTGTGTGCGGAATGATTAAGTAACGGCTCTAAGTGAGCGATACGTTATTTAAAGATTGGCACCGTGTGCAGAATGATTAAGCAACGGCTCTAAGTGAGCGACACGTTACTTAAAGGTTAGCACTGTGTGTGCGAAGGAATGAGTAACGGCTCTAAGTGAGCGATACGTTACGGGATTGGTACGTCAGGTACGAATGTTGGAATTAACTAAGTTAAATTGAGTTCAAAGGAGTAGCATGTAATTATCACGTTTATTTCGATTGGTAAGTAGGCACTAGTTGGGTAAATGATGGCCGGATGTATGTCATGGTTATTTGTATGCTATGTTAAATAGTAGTTGAATTATTCAGTAGTTATAATCTTTGCCTAGGACTTACTAAGCTTTATATAGCTTACCGTTGAGTTTTGTTTGATTGAGTATAGATTTTAGAGGAAGCTCGTGCTCGGGAATCCTTGTCGAAGTCAAGCACATTATCGCCACTTTTGGTACTAATATGATTTGCTTATAAATTTTGAAGATCATGGCATGTATAAGCTTTGACCCCTTTTATATTTTCTTTTGGGTAGGAAATGTATATGTATATATATATGTATAGAAATCTTGTAAGTAACCTAAATCGCTCATTGACTTGCGTGAATAATGCTATGGTTGAATCTCGTTATTAGTTGATATAACTTGACTACTTATATGTATATTACTATTTGATATTGATATGTCATAAATGTTTATAATGGTTGAATGGTTATATAAAAATTTGGGAACGCAAATTGTAGGATTAACTAGGAAATTAGAAGAAATGGTTAAGATACGTACATGTCTTATAAATCGCATGCTAATACCAATGTGTGATTCGGCTTAGGTTATTAAAGAGGTAACTAATGACGAATTGATTGTTTGGGTAAATTCTTATATGTGAAATTGCTTAAGTTATCTAGTTAGTCGTTATAAACGGATTCGTTGTTTTTAATCAATAGTGCTCCCTGTTTACTAAATGAGGAGAAGTGGTAAATAGAAGAGATTTATATGTATATGTTTTTATTTGAGAATATTGTGCCTATAAACCTATTGATGATTCACTTTCGTCTACAAGAGATGTAGTATGTTTAATTAGTTAAGCGTTTCCGGTATAATTGAATATAGATTGGTATGTGATGTTCAGAGTCAATTTGGGTTAGGTTTATTTAGTAATGCCTCGTAACCCAATTCTGGCGATGGATACGGGCTAGGGGTGTTACACATTCTTATTAACAAACTAACAAGAATTAAATATAACCTACATGTGAACAGCCGATTGAAGGAGCAAATATCAACAAAAGTTAAGGGAAGGGAATCAAACACAAGACCTCTAGCACACAACCAAGGCACTTAACCATTGAACCAAATCAAATTTCTTGACATAATTAAACCCATAAATTATAAAATTTTGGGTGTTACAACTCTTGATTCACTAACCCAAATTCTACTAACCCAGTTTTTGGGATGTAACAGTATTTATTTCCCTAAAAGAAAATATAAGCATAATAAAAAAGGGAATATAAAATGAAAAGTGTAACGCCCCAAATTTTTTATTTCTGTTTCTGTTAAAATAGGACACAACTGTGTATTTTCTTCAGTGGTTAAGTGTTCTGGGAATATGTGAGAGATCCCAAGTTCAAGCTTTAGCTTTGGCAAATTTTGGTATTTTTCTGATATAAGCCTCATCTCTGTTCAGTGGGCTTATATTTAATTATTTGTAAAATCATATCAGAATGGGCCTGCTGGTCTGGTGGTTAAGTTGAGTATCAGTTTGCTAAAGGTCTGGTGTTCGAATCCCTACGAGAGTGTAGGAGTCTATTTTTTCTTGTTTGACCGAGAGAGTTTCGGTCAAACAGGAATTCTGAGCAGTGGAGATAATTAAGGGATTTGGGGGGGAAGTTATCAGTTTTTATTTTGTTTTTCCCAAAATTTCGGTTCTTTCCCTTTTCCTCTCAAAATTTTGACGTTCATGCTATTCTCCCTCTTTTTTGCTTTCTTCTGTTGTTGTCAATACTTTTGTTCTACTCCAGTATTCCAGTTTTTCAGTTGCTTGTGTTTGGTAAGTAAGCATAGATTATTCTGCGAATAGGGGTTTCCTTTTAATTCATTCTTGAATTTTTGATTCTTTCTGGTTGGAATCTTATTCGCTGTTTTGGTAGCAGCAAACCATGAAGTAAGGGGCTCTCCTTGTGCGGAAACGTGATCAAATCATTTAAGGGTGTTGGGGTAAGTGTTGAAGGTGGATTGATGTCGTTATCGGTTTTGTAATTTCGATTCAAACATGAAATAGTTCTGATTATGAGCGTGGTATACTAATTTTTAGGTCCTGGAGTGTTCGTAGTTGCAGTAGCATCAAAATCGTACCAGGTGTGTACCCGATTACGCAAAAACCAGGGTTTTAGCAAAAGCCAGAAACCCCACTATCAACGCTACACGGGCGTGTGGTTGCTCGTGTGGTAGGCCGTGTGCCATAACATGGGCGTACGATCGACAAGGCCAGGCTGTGCACGCAAGACACGGCCGTGTGATGGCCAGGTAGGTCGTGTGTGACACACGGGCAAGCCAGATAGGCATGTGATCCCATTTATATGAAATGATTCCTAGGGTTGCAGGGGCCGCCCAAGTCGACTTTGAACCTACTGTAGGGTCGGTAAGCTTTACCTAGACCCCTAAATGTATGTTCTGAGTGTATGTGATGCATGATAAATTATGCATGATTACTGATATATATATGTATACATATGACTGATGGTTGCATAAAAGCATGACATATTGTATGTTTGCATTGCATTGGGTTGGGATGATGATATTTGGAGGAAGTGTACTGAAAGGCTTTAAGCCTATTATCTGGCAGTTCAGCTGCAATATAATGAATATGTGCCGCACTCGCTACTACTCAGAGTGTAGGGATGGGTGGGTGTTTTAGACCCCACATGGAGTGTAGGGATAGACGAAGATGGTGTGCAGAGGCTGGTGGGTAGGACTCTATTACTGTGTATTGTTTGCATTACTGGTACTGTTACTGTGGTGGACGTAGGCCCTAATGCATATATGATACTGAACTGAAATGGGCTTAGGCCCAGACTGCATTTGAATGTTTGTTATTTGTCTGTATGCATGTTTTCTGTGGGGATTACACACTGAGTTTATGTAAACTCACCCCTTTTTATTTTATCTGTATAGGTAATCCCTAGAATTAGACGGATCAGTGTGGTGGAGGACTCTACGGTGACCACACGGTTATTGGATTGATTTAATTTTTATTATTTTGGGAGTATTTTGTTGTAAATTGGACTTTTGGACTGTTTGCTTTCGTTTTTGGTTTATTTTACTGTTTTCTTGAACTTTTGAACTACAACGAAAACTCAGTTTTAATAAACACAACGTTTTCTTAAACGCGAATGGTTTTCTCTAAATAACACGTTTTAAAAAGCTTCCGTTGCAGAATATGTTTTTAAATGAATCAAAATTAACGAGAAATTTAGTTTTGAAATTGACGAGAGGTAAATAGATGCTAATAAACGGAAACGGCTTTAACTGGGTAATTCGATTTCAAATCCCATTCCACGTGACATCGCTAGATTCGACCATAACGTCTAGGCTGGGTTTGAGGTGTTACATTTAGTGGTGTCAGAGCCAGGTTGCAAAACTCGGCTGTAGATTTTGGGTTTTAAAACTTAGTTTTAAGAATCGATTTTCAAATGATTTGAAACGATTTGACTGAGAATATGATACACCGAGTCTCCGGCGGCTATCCTGTAAGTATTCTGAAACTCTGATAGTTTAACTAAAAATACTGTAGATAGAATAATCTGAAACTACTGTAGGTAGTATGCTGTGAAAGCACTCTAGGCAATGTATACTGAAACTGTAGTAAAACTGAGATTGTAGCAAAACTGATAGAGACTGCGATTTGCAAAAATCACTCTGAATTACTGAAATTGTTTACATAAAACATTTGCTAATAAATATTAAAATTGTAACTGATTCATAAAACTGTTAATGTAGATAAAATCCTGAATCTATGATGAGCGTAAGAAGTATTCGTAGATGTGGTACTAGAGGCCGAAGTATTGGCCGTAGAGGGGTTCGAGCTGAGTCCTCTTCCCTAGGTAGTATACCGAATTTGGAGATGAGTGAGATGCCAGTGTCAGTTGCTACCGAGACTGGGTCTCAAGGTTGCATGTCTGGGGATGACGCACTGTCACAGGCTATGCTAAGGATACTGGAGAGGGTTGCTGGACCCAATACTGGATCTGGGGGCCGAGGGTCGATTACGGAATGACTTCGATCCAATGGAGCTGAGCTTTTTAGGGCTGTCATTGGAGTTGCCCCTAATGTGGCCAAGTACTGGATTGATGCCACGAAGCGGATTATGGATAACCTGGATTGCACCCCTTAGCATAAACTGAAGGGTGCAGTCTCTCTGTTGTGTGATGAGGCTTATCAGTGGTGGTTGACTATTAAGGAGGGCACTCAGCCCGAACGTCTGTCATGGGAATTCTTTAAGACTGCCTTCCAGGGGAATGTATGTGGGAGCTAGTTATATTGATGCTTGCAGGAGGGAGTTTCTGAACCTTACCTAGGGAGACTGATCTGTTGTTGAGTATGAGGCCGAATTTTTGAGACTGAGTCGCTATGTGCGAGGTATAGTGGCGACTGAATATGAGAGATGTATTCGGTTTGAGGACGGTCTTAGGGATAATCTGAGGGTACTGATAGCTCTACAGAGGGAGCGAGAGTATGCTGTACTGGTAGAGAAGGTGAAGATCACAGAAGATGTTAAGCGTGCTGAGTGCCAGAACAGAGACCGTGAGAGGGGTAAGAACAAGAGGGATTCGGAGCCCTCGAGTTCGGTACAGAGGCCTAAGAAAAAGGCCAGGACTAATGGGCCGATTAGAGCTGGGCCCCCTATTGCTCCTACTGGTTTGCAGTTGTGTGGGGATTGTGGTAGATGCCATCAAGGCAAGTGTTAGAGGAGGACTGGGGCGTGTCTGAGGTGTGGATCATTGGATCATCGCATTACGGAGTGTCCGTTGAGGGCCGATCAAATGCAAGCTCAGGGTACTGGTACTCTGCAGCCACAGAGAGTAGCACAACAGCCACTGAGAGGCTGTGGTCAGGCTAGGGGTGGTAACGGTATGGGTCGTGGACAGAGAGCACCAGGTAGAGGTGCTGGACAGACTGAGGCAAGACAGCCTGCTCTTGTTTATGCTGCTCGTCGCCGTGAGGACAGAGATGCTCCTGACGTCATCACTAGTACATTCCTTATTTTTGATGTACCGTATCTTGCTCTAATAGACATGGGATCTACTCATTCCTACATAGCCTGTTCTGTTTCTGAGAATCTGGGGTTATTGGTTGAGAGCACTACGAGTGAGGTCACTGTACTGAGTCCGTTGGGGTAATCTATTCGGGTTAGCAAATTGTAATGAGATGTTCTGCTAGAGGTGCAAGGATTGGTATTTCTGGCTAATCTGATGGAGCTTCCATTTGGGGAGTTCGATCTGATTCTGGGTATGGACTGGTTGTTCAAGCACAGTGTCAATATGGACTATGCGACGAAGAGGGTCGTCTTGAGAACTGAGGAGGATAAGGAGGTAGTCATGATTGGAAAATGTTGGGATTATCTGGCTAATGTGATCTCTGCACTGGTGGCTGAGAAACTAGTTTGTAATGAATGTGAGGAGTTTTTGGCCTATATTAGTGTTTCTGTTTCTGGGGACTCTACTGTAAAGGACATCAGGACTGTAAGAGATTTTTTGAATGTCTTTCCTAAGGAGATACCGGGATTACCTCCGAATGGGGAAGTGGAGTTTGGGATTGAGCTTTTTTCTAGTACAGCTCCGGTGCCTATCGCTCCCTATTGAATGGCACCGAATGAGCTTACGGAGCTTAAGGCTCAGATTCAAGAGTTGTTGGATCGTGGGTTCATCTGCCCTAGTGTGTCTCCGTGGGGAGCGCCGGTACTGTTTGTTAAGAAGAATGATGGATCCTTGAGGATGTGTATTGACTACTGGTAACTAAATAAGTTGACTATTAAGAACAAGTATCCACTTCTGAGGATCGACGACTTATTTGATCAGTTCCAAGGGGCTTCCGTGTTTTCTAAGATAGATATTTGTTCTGGGTACCATCAGCTCAGAGTTAAGGATGTGGATGTGCATAAGACTGCTTTTAGGACTCGTTATGGGCGTTACGAGTTCCTAGTTATGCCTTTCGGGTTAAGGAATGCACCGACTGTATTTATGGATTTGATGAACCGTGTGTTTCAACCCTATCTAGATCAGTTCATCATAGTATTCATCGATGACATTTTGGTATACTCTAAGACTGAAGATGAGCATGATGATCATCTTAGAGTTGTGCTTCAGATTCTGCGTGAGCAGCAACTCTACGCTAAATTCAGTAAGTGTGAGTTCTGGCTTCGTGAAGTCACTTTTTTAGGGCACGTAGTGTCTGCTGAGGGGATCCGAGTTGATCCTAGGAAGACTGAGGCTGTATTGGATTGGAAACAGCCTAAGAATGTGTCGGAGATCCATAGTTTTCTGGGTCTGGCGGGTTATTATCGGCGATTTGTGGAAGGCTTGTCACTGATTGCAGCACCTTTAGCTAAGCTGTTATGTAAGGGTGTACCATTTTTCTGGTCCGATGCGCAGCAAGAGAGCTTCGAGAAGCTTAAAAATGTACTGACTGAGGCTCCTGTTCTGATACAGCCTGAACCTGGGAAGGAGTTCACGGTTTATAGTGATGCATTACATGTCGGGTTAGGATGTGTGTTGATGTAGGAGGGTAAGGTGGTAGCATATTCATCTCGTTAGCTTAAGAGGCATGAGGCAAACTATCCGACGCATGATTTGGAGTTGGCCGCCGTAATCTTTGCATTAAAAATCTGGAGGCACTATCTGTATGGTGAGAAGTGTATCATCTACACTGATCACAAGAGCCTCAAGTACCTCCTTACTTAGAAGGAGCTGAATCTTAGGCTGCGTAGATGGGTTGAGCTATTTAAGGATTACGACTGTACCATTGAGTACCATCCGGGTAAGGCCAATGTGGTGGTTGATGCATTGAGCCGTAGGGCGATGACTAATCTGAGGGCGATGTTTGCTCGCCTTAGTTTGTTTAATGATGGGAGTCTATTGGCTGAGTTGCAAGTTAAGCCGACTTGGATTGAGCAAATTCAGGATAAGTAGTTAGGGGATGAGTCTCTTAGCTTGAGGTTTCGACAGATTGAGAGTGGTACTACTGCCAACTTTGGGTTAAATAGTGATGGTGTGTTGTGTTTTCGAGGACGGATATGTGTACCAAACGATATAGATCTGAGACAGTTGATTTTGAGAGAGGCACATAGTAGCCTTTATGCTATGCATCCCGGTAGGAATAAGATGTACCGAGATCTTCGTGAACTGTACTGGTGGCCAGGATTGAAACGGGAAGTTACTGATTTCGTGGCACGATGTCTGACATGCCAGCAGGTTAAGGCTGAGCATCAGTTACCTTCGGGTTCGCTGCAGCCGGTTAAGATCCTGCTATGGAAGTGGGAACGAGTGACTATGGACTTCATTAGTGGGTTGCCATTGACACCCACTAAGAAGGATTTTGTCTGGGTCATCGTGGATCGATTGACCAAGTCTGCACACTTCATTCCGGTTAGGACCAACTATTCTCTTCAGAAGTTAGTGAAGCTCTACATTTTTGAGATAGTGAGACTGCATGGGGTACCGGTCTCAATCATTTCTGATAGGGATCCTCGTTTCATGTCCCGATTCTAGAAAAAGTTACATGAGGCTCTAGGTTCGAGATTGGGCTTCAGTACTGTGTTCCATCCTCAGATCGATGGTCAATCTGAGAGGGTGATTCAGATACTGGAGGATATGTTGAGGAGTTGTGTTATTAATTTTCGGGGCAGTTGGGAGGATTATCTCGCCGTTGGCCGAAGTTCGCCTACAACAATGCCTTCTTCAAATGAGTATTCGGATGGCACCTTACGAGGCTCGATGGTCGTAAGTGTCGTACTCCTTTGTGTTGGACTGAGCTGGGCGAGCGTCGAGTTTTGGGTCCTGAGTTGGTTTCTGAGACTGAGGATAAGGTTCGACTGATTAGGGATCGTCTAAAGGCGGCTTCAGACAGACTGAAGCCCTATCCTGGTTTGAAGAGACGTGAGATTGAATATTCTATGGGGGACTTCATGTTTTTTAAGGTCTCACCATGGAAGAGGGTTCTGAGGTTCAGTCGCAAGGGCAAGTTGAGCCTTAGGTTTATTGGGCCTTAGCGAATTCTGAAGCGAGTGGGACCGGTCACTGATGGTCTCAAAACTAACTAATATTTTGACAAAGGCAAGCGCACCTATCGAACAGTAGTATAGCTTTGATGAGTCCGTGTGGCCAGCCCGTGTGGCTCACATGGGCGTGTGCCCAGCCCGTGTAAATCCTGAAAACTCTGATTTTGGCTCCTTTTTTTTCGCTCTTTTTGCTCCCAAATGCTCTCCTAAGTATAGAAACATGAATTTAAGGGATTAGGAGCATCAAATTCACTAATTTTCATCATAAATCATCCAAAAATATGCCAAGCATGGAATTAAAATATGTTACATTTATGATTTACCAGTCGCTCATCAGTTGGAGTTACTTCTAGAGCTAGACCGTATTCATGACGTATTCCATGTCTCGATGTTGAGGGTTACCGCTTTGATCCGTCTCATATTGTCCCTGTTGAGGAGATTGAGGTTCGACCAGATCTGACCTTCGAGGAGGAGCTGGTTCAGATTCTAGATCGCGACGTTAAGGTTCTAAGGAGGAAACCCACTCCTTTAGTGAAGGTGTTGTAGAGGAATCATAACACTAAGGAGGCTACGTGGGAGCCTGAGGATGCGATGCTTCAATAGTATCCTCATCTGTTCTGATCAGGTAAATTTCGAGGCCAATGTTTTCTTTTAGGGGGTAGAGTTGTAACGCCCCAAAATTTCTATTTCTGTTTCTGTTAAAATAAGACACAACTGTGTATCTGCTTCAGTGGTTAAGTGTTCTGGGTATGTGTGAGAGATCCCAAGTTCAAGCCTGAGCTTTGGCAAATTTTGGTATTTTTCTAATATAAGCCTTATCTCTGTTCAGTGGGCTTATATTTAATTATTTGTAAAACCATATCAGAATGGGCCTGTTGGTCTGGTGGTTAAGTTGAGTATCAGTTCGCTAAAGGTCTGGTGTTCGAATCCCTGCGAGAGCGTGGGAGTCTATTTTTGCTCGTTTGACCGAGAGAGTTTCAGTCAAATAGGAATTCTGAGTAGTGGAGATAATTAAGGGATTTGGGAGGGGGAAATTATCAGATTTTTATTTTGTTTTTCCCAAAATTTTGTTTTTTCCCCTTTTCCTCTCAAAATTCTGACGTTTATGTTCTTCTCCCTTTTTTCGCTTTCTTTTATTGTTGTCAATACTTTTGTTTTACTCCAGTATTCCAGTTTTTCAGTTGCTTGTGTTCGGTAAGTAAGCATAGATTATTCTGCGAATAGGGGTTTCCTTTTAATTCGTTCTTGAATTTTTGATTCTTTCCAGTTGGAATCTTATTCGCTGTTTTGGTAGCAGCAAACCAGGACGTAAGGGGCTCTCCTTGTGCGGAAACATGATCAAATCGTTTAAAGGTGTTTGGGTAAGTGTTGAAGGTGGATTGATGTTGTTATCGGTTTTGTAAATTCGATTCAAACGTGAAATAGTTCTAATTCTGAGCGTGGTATACTGATTTTTAGGTCTCGGAGTGTTCGTAGTTGCAGTAGCATCGAAATTGTACCAGGTGTGTACCCGGTTTCTGCGAAAGCCGAAAACCCTACTGTCGACGCCACACGGACGTGTGGTTGCCCCTCTGGTAGGCCGTGTGATATAACACGGGCGTGCGGTCGAGGAGGCCAGGCCGTGCACGCAAGACACGACCGTGTGGTGGCCAGGTAGGCCGTGTGCGACACATAGGCTAGACCGATTTGCGCCGTGTGGGTCCAAACGGGCGTTTGGCATATTGGGCCAGGCTGTGTGATCCATAGGGCCAAGGCCAATCTGGGCCCTGTGGCCCACACGGGCGTGTGGGCCCATACAGGCAAGCCACATGGGCATGTGAGCCCATTTATATGATATGATTCCTAGGGTTGCACGGGTCGCCCAAGTTGACTGTGAACCTACTGTAGGGTCGGTAAGCGTTGCCTAGACCCCTAAATGTATGATCTGAGTGTATGTGATGCATGATAAATTATGCATGATTACTGATATATATGTATACATATGACTGATGGTTGCATAAAAGCATGACATATTGTATGTGTGCATTGCATTGGGTTGGGATGATGATATTTGGAGGAAGTGTACCGAAAGGCTTTAAGCTTATTATCTGACAGCTCAGCTGTAATATACTAAATATGTGCCGCACTCGGTACTACTCGGAGTGTAGGGATGGGTGGGTGTTTTAAACCGCACATGGAGTGTAGGGATGGACGAAGATGGTGTGTAGAGGCTGGTGGGTAGGACTCTGTTACTAAGTACTGTTTGCATTACTGATACTGTTACTATGATGGGCGTAGGCCCTAATACATATCTGATACTGAACTGAAATGAGCTTAGGCCCGAACTGCATTTGAATGTTTGTTATTTGACTGTATGCATGTTTTCTGTGGGGATTACACACCGAGTTTACGTAAACTCACCCCTTTTTACTTTATCTGTACCGGTAATCCCTAGAATTAGACGGACCGGTGTAACAACCCAAACCCGGCCCAAACATTACGACCGAATTTGATTTGCTACGGAGGAAAATTTTTTTTTAAACACCATCCAGAACCAATTTAAGTTTCATTGAAAACCCCTTGTTTTTGGTTATCTTGCCAAAACTATACTTGGATTTAATTTGGAAGTTTAATTAAGTCCGGTTATTATACAAATTACAAGTGTGCCCGATGGCACGATAAAACATTTTCGTGTTAATCTAAGAAAACGTGTGATTTCAATTCAGTTTTAATGATACAGTTTAAAGTAAATATCCAACATAAAAAAAACACAAATAAAGTTTATGGAGGCCTTATTACAACCAAAATAAAAATAACCAATTTTAAAGTTCTATAAATTTAAATCCACTGCATGGCCACCTCGAGTCCAACCGGCTCCTCAACCGCCATCTACGAGTCACCTGAAAAATGTTAAAGGAGAAGGTGAGTCACCAAGACTCAGTATGTAACCCCTCCCCCGTTTAAATACAACATTTCATACACAACATATAACAGTTAATATGCAGAGTATCGTGTGCCCAACCTAGCCAACCAAACGCCTTTGTCTACCCCATGTGGTACCAAACCACCGTGACCGTAGTCACAATGTGTTACCAAAACACCGGTGGTGCCAAACCACTTTGGTGACATATAGTCACAATGTGCTACCAAAGCACTGGTGTCCAGAGACACAAATCGGGTGATGGGGCCAACCCATCGTGTGATACCAAATCACCGCAGACGATCCCATATCTCAAGTGGGGCCAACCCACGGTGGTGTTAACCACGAGGACAAGTCGCTATGAGGTGCCAAACTCTGGAGGTACCAAACCTCTGGTGACATATAGTCACAGTGTGTTACCAAAACACTGGTGCTCGTCAGCACGAAACATCACTGCCCCCTCCTCTCATATAGCCCATAGTAGGTAAACAGTTAACAACAGATCTCATGCATTTATCACATGTATCAATAAGCCATGCTTCCCAAAAGCATTAAAGTAATCTCACATTAACAGAGACTTACCGGGATCCTCACTTGTACCGTTAAGGTACCAATCCGCATCTACATCAAGCAGATTACATACAAAATATATATATATATATATATAACACAACATTAACCGCTATACGTGTGTATGTACACACCTGTCACCCCCGAATAATCTAAATCCCGAATGAAGAAGTCGGCCACCTTAGATCCACTAGCCCCTATATTCGGCCAAGATAGTGTTAGTGATATGGGCCATTCGGCCAAACCAAATAATCCTTTTAGGGTTATTGCTTGAACCCGAATCCTTACCTACTCGCTTTGAATACTAGTCTCAGCGTCCGACTTGCGAATCTGGTTACAAACTTCACTTAGTCAATTAATAGCACTAATAACCATAGCCTTCGGCTTTTAAATACCAATATAAGCCTTACCTACACTTACCAAATTCGGTTGGTAGAAGATGGAGCCTTGATCGCCCGATTCCAAATATCTCAGAGTCCCTACAACATTTCGGTTTAGACAAAAGATAAGCCAACTATCGATCCATGCCGGACTCTGCTTTTCCCATGCTTAAATCGACAGAATCATAAAAGAGAATACAAAACCATTCGGCTATGTCCCTTCTTACCTTCCTCAAACCGATTGAAAGCTAACTTTCACGGGTCTTATACTTCCTTTAGTATTCTGGCTAACCACGCCGCCAAGGAGGAGTGTGAGATTCGGCACTTCAAGGGGGTGTATTCGGCTTATTGAAGGAAGGAAAATAATGGAGATGAGAGGGAATAGAAGTTTTGGCAAAGGGGTTTGGGAGGCTGGAAGAAAAATAAAAGAAGAATGAAGAGGGCTTAAGAGATTTTTAAGTAGCAAAATGAAGAAAAAGAAGAGAATGGTGCTAGGTTGCTCCTTTTATAGACATTCGGCACCCCTTCTAGTAGCATTGCCGTCC